>VZTE01005381.1:67243-136614 GCA_013397775.1 Eulacestoma nigropectus | reverse complement strand
TTTTTTTTTTTTTTCCCCTAGAGCCTGGTTTAATATCCCCTCTTTTTTTATGCTTCCCTCTCCCCACTAGGAAAACAGGTTTCCCTTTTGCTGCCAGGGACAACCAGAAAGTGATCCAGTACCCAGCAGTTTCTCTCCAACTGTTGAGATTCCCATCCTGCTACCACAGCACCCACGATAGCTGTGGCACTCCACTCTCGCCAGGATCCTGCAGAGGGAATTCCTCCACTCTGAAATGCTTTCCTGAAATTATGAATAATGAATACTTGGAGTTTTTCATCACTACTGCTACCTCATCTGCAGTGGTTCAAGGCCAAACAAAGCAAAGCATAAGGACATATGTGAAATATTATATTGGACTAATATAGTTGGAAAAATAGACAAGTTCTCCAGTACATAAATCTCTTTTTAGGTGACCTTGTACATCCAAAGTTTGTGCTTCTTCCTGACAGTTTTTCTAGTAGACTTCTCCTTTGGGAGTTTCTTTGTTTTAATTCAACAAACAATTCAGCAAGCTTGTCAAGAATTAATTAGATGGCTCAGGCAAAAATACTTACAACAATCTCCTACCTCTGTTTACAGCAGGCCTGTACCAGCCTAGCTGCATCTCTGTTTCTGCTGCAATTCATAAAACCTGTATTAATCTGCAGATTGCCTTCCCTCACAAAACCCCAACAGCTCGCTGTCTCCTCTGCTTCTCTGTTTGGCAAAACAAAACTCAGGGAAGAAAGAAAATGATATGGTAATTAAATTCTCCCTCTGTTTTAAAGGGACAAGCAGTCTTTCTATACTAATCTGCTCCCTGCAAATTCAAGACAAATACAAGGGAATTAATATTGTGCAGTTCTTGCTAATGTACTAATTACAAATTGCAGGCTACCAAATGAAAAGTAGGAACAACGATACACAAAATGTTATTAAAAACCATTTACAGTAACAGAAAGTTAACAATTTCTATCCAGAGGATTCTGCTATAGCAGATGGGATTACACTGCGAAAAATAAAATCTCCAATATAATTCACCAATTCGTTCTTCATCAATCCTTTCAAGATTAAGGAGGGTTTAAGTCATGGTAATTTGGAAGGGAAAGGGATCTAAACCTGTGGGTACTCTCAGTACTGAATAAACCCCAGAATTTCCCATAGGTAAACAGTGAAACTTAATTAACAGGTCAAGTGAGTGATTTGAAGGATTTTTGTAACACCTGTTTCCATATGCTCAGAGGGACTATTTTTAGCAATATTTGACAGAGCACCCTTTTTGACTACAGGCCAAATGCAATAGATCAGCTAAACCAATTCTTTGATTTTACTTGAGACACAGTTGCCCCTTTTCCATATGTTAGATTTCTGTGGATTTTTTTTATTTGTTCCCCTGCAAAACACATCATAACTATGCAGAAAGGATGGAGGATTTTTACTTTTTTTAACTTTAATGAAATAGAATATCGTTCATCAGGGTGTGTTGCGGCTCAAAATAAAAAGGGGACCTACAGCTGATAGAGGATGATACTGAAGCGTTATACCAAAAATATTTTTAACTTAGCATACACAGCACGAAATTGATTCCAAGGGAAGATTACTGGTTTCATAGTGAGTAATAATATTTAAGTGATTGCATCTCATTCTATCTCTAGGATTCAGGACTAGTGCCTCAAAACCTGTCAATCCCTCAGGACAGCAAAGATTTAAAGTTTCTCAGGCTGGAAGCTTTGAGAGATTGACTCTACAGAACTGAAAACACAGAAGACTAAGCCAAGAAGTCTCAAATCTGCTGACCTGGATCTCTGTCTCTGATGTCGCAAGGAAAAAAAAAACCCTTTAAAAGGTCATCAGTTCTAGCATAAAGAGAAAAATTTTCATCTTATGAGAAAAGGTCATGAGTCCCGATTCTCAGCTTCTTGGGGTTAAAGATTCTATATGAATATTAAAGTGAAGAAAATATAGAGGAGGAGAAACAGGCATGTAATGCAAGAGCCCTGTGAGATCAGCAAAGCTATGCCTTCCTAAAAATACATTTATAAAACAAATATGTGTGCACTGTGAATTTTACCTGACAGCCACTAATAGCAGGTAAAAGGATTCTCAGTAGTTGCCTGATTTTTCACTTATCTCAGTAAGAGTATTCCTGCTTGAGATCCCAAATGTCAAATCAGACTCGAAGGAAAGTGCTCCAGAAGGTACTGAGACTGTCCCTGGTGCTGTGGCACTGCTGTATTTCATGGAAAAGGTTGTGACAGATTACCTGTACTCTGTATGTTCTTATGTTGTAAATTGAATTTTTTACCTGGACTACACCTCCCATGCTGCAAAAGGGTCTCATCATTCAGAGAGAAAAAACAATAAAGCATCATGCAAGACATCTGACCAAGAGATCTAGTCACTAAAGAAGTATGTGAGCATGAAACCATGAAATAACCAGTGCTGTAAGATATTACTGCAGCTTTCATAATCAGAGGCTTCTGGGTCTAGCTGCTCCTCCCCTCCCCTGCTACAAAAAACCCCACCAAAAATCCCCAAAAAAACCAAACCAAAAAATTCCCCCACATAGTCCCTTATATGTGTAAATAATGCTACTGAAATCAAGAGAGCAGGTACATCTCTATTAATGTGATTGCCAAATCAAGTTCTCAACCAGTCAGCACGCAAAATAAAGACATACGGAATTAAATTCATTGTGTTCAATCAGTAAAAAGTGAACTCAAATTAATTATGCAAACTTTAAAAAACACATTTAGGGATATGACTTGTTCAGAGAGGTACGTTTTGCACACTACCTGAATCTAGCTGAGAGAACACATAAAACATTCATTTCATTTTCTGGTATGTGCTCGTTTAGTACAATACACTCAGCCATAATGATGTAGCTAACAATTTTATGGTCTTGTATGATTCATGCTGCAAAGGATACCATGCCACACTGAAACCTTTTTATTATCAATCACTGGGAAACACAAGCTTGAAGACTGGCATTAATTAAGAGGGTAAGGATTTACAAATGCTTCTGCTTCATTCTCTAAATATAAATATTCATGGTAGTATCTATGGATCACTTTTTGAAGTAAAAATTGATCTTGGAAAATAAGAAGTTGTAAAGGCAATAGAAGCATAAATATGAAAGACTGTCTTCAAATCTTACAACTGGAACACTTTATGACAATAATTCTCTCCTTTTTTTGAAAAAAAAAAAATTGGAATAATTATGGAAATATAACAAAGATGACCATGAATTTAGATTCCTTGTTAAAATCAGTTTTTAAAATAAAAAGGATTACATTTCTATTTACTTTCTTCTTTTTCTTTACCAGTTGTTTCTCTCTGGATCCTTTGTGTCTGTTTCTCAGGAGGCCTGTTAGACATGCACCTCTCATACACACCTTTACATTCCCATTCCTTGTGTTCATGCCAATATTGCTGCCACTTCTGTCTATACATCTTCCTGAACAAATCTTATAGGTTTTCCACATGTATTCCAAACTGAGCCTTAGCCATAAATAAAGTAGCTCTTTTTCACTTGTATTTATATTCCTAATTCCCTTTGTGTAAGTAATTATGGTAAATGCATGCCCATTAAGCACACATTAAAAAAAAAGATATATGACTGACTGTACCTGCTTGATAACCCATTACTTGTTTTTATTTTTATTATTCCAAAGAACACTAAGTAATATATGTATTTTAAAAATTACAAATGTAGTAATAATAAACTCAGAAGGATTGGTTCCACCTCACCTAAGATATGGAAAATAATTCATTTATTAGAAACAGATTGAATACTGCAAATAAAAAGACTGCCAGCAACTAGTGATGCCTGTGGTGAGGAACTCATTCCTGCAAAGAGTCTATACCTCATTAGCCTGAGGTAAGACAAACACTTGGCTAACTACAGATCTGAAAAAAGCACAGAAATTCAAGGTTTTTCCTAACTTTAAACACAAAAAGAAAACTAGGTTTCAACTGCAATATTTTCTAGGTCATCAAGAAACAGATGTTTTTCATTTAACAATTCCATAAGTAAATGAAACAGCTCCCGGTGATAAATATTCAGGTAAAATGACTGAAAACAGTGTCTCCTCAACTGTCCTGAAGGTAAGGGAACAATCTGAACTTGCCCACACTTGCTATCTCCAAGTTTAAAATCTGCCAGCTAACAACTGGCAAAGAACATTGATAAAAATCAAACCAAATTGACTTTTTAGTTACTTTGATTTTTTCCCCCTCTTTTAATGTTGTTGACAAGATTAGTAGATGATGCAAAAATATTTTTCTGTCTCTTCAAACCCTTTCTTGGTCTATTTTGTCTTTATTATTTTGTTCTAAAAAGCATGCCCCAGCTTCTGGAATTCATCAACCTAAAACACCATTTAGTATCTTCTTTTTTCAGATCAGCACTTATTAACCTAAAACATTCAGTGAATAATGCTTATGCTTGTACAGTGTGTGATTAAATACAACTATATTCAGTGCTTTCATGTATGAATTCTGCTTGGGAGAAAAATTGTCATCCTGCTGGACAGCATATTTGAATATTCTTCCCTATCACAATTATTTATTATTTCTATTAGCTAATGTTGTTTTACTCCTAATTATGGGTAATTAGATGATGAGTTGTCAGCACAATCCATTCACTTAGAAGCTTCTACATTTAATTAACTCAAGATGGTTTTGAACATTTAAATGTCAAAACAACATTTAGAAAACAGAACATGAATATGTTGTGCATTGAACTATACATTATAGAATGTGACTCGAAGAACCAAAGGTTTTGGTGTGATGACAGGTCTCAAATTCTGCTTGTAGAGAGTCCAAATTTGCTGTACATTTTGACAGCTTTACTACAATGGCTTTGGGCTTAGCAGGTCACCTGTTACAGAACTTCAGTGCTGATCTGAGAATACCAACTACTGCAGGACTTGGTGGATAATGGAAAAAACCTTTCCCAAAACCAGCATCTAGGAAAGATGCAACGTCAACCTCCATCCATTTTAATGGGTTCAGCATGGGGATGGCTCCTCTCAACAGAAAATGGAAAGGAAAGGTAAAATCAGACCCATCATCAACCGAAGAAAGGCTCTAGACAGAGGAAAGTATAAGATCGCAAGGCCTTCACATCCATGTTTGTTCTGGACTATGTGATAAGAGACAATAAATGCACCCCTTTCTGTTGTTTTTTACCCTATTCTGCAAAAGGATGATCAGAGCAAATCAGGAGAAGACTGATGGGAAGTTTCAGAGAAAGAAAGAATCTGCCCCATCCATAGATTTGTATTTAATGTTGCTATTGCTGAAAAAGAACCTCTGAAAGCCTGACAAACTGTTAAAACAGCTGAAACTCTTTGATATTTATAATGAAGTTCCTTGTTCTGCTTGAACACATCTTTCCAAAATAATCATTAAGCCATCAACTGACCATCCTAACATTAAAGTTTCCTCTTTAACAAATGAAACCATAACATGATCTTACAAAGCTTAGCAGCCACTGAACATGTTAGAGGAGTCTTCTATTCCTGGCAATAGTCTCAGTCTCTCTCCTCAAGGATGTGCAATTGCAGTGGAAGAAGTGGTGAAGGATGCCAGACCAGGCACTGACATCGTATTGTTCATGAAAAATAGATATAATCAAGGATCTGGCTTTATGAGCCAGATGAGCTTATGAGCCCTTATGAGCTCTCCTGGAGATGAATAGAGAAAGGGTGGGAGAAGAGCTCATGACCCATTGTCGTTTTGAAAACATACCTGGGAGCATCTTCCTTTTCCTGTGACTACACCAAGCTTGCAACGTACTGAGCCCAGGATGGCAAATTCTAAGAGTTAATCCTTATTCCCACAGTGACAACATGTAAGGGTTTTCATATCAGAAAACCTGCCAGAGGGCAACTGAGATGTTTGAGATAATATCTGATGACGAGTCATGTTTTCCTCTTATCATCAGGACTTTTGGAAGGAGGCTTGGAAAGGCTTGAGAGCTTCATGCCTTGCTCAAAGCCAGCTAAATCACTGGACAAAGGCAGATTCTTGCCCTGTGAGTTTCAAGGCTACACATTAAAAAATGGTGTCTTAAAAGCTGCCTTTTTCCAGCCTAAAAACCATAACTGTAAATTTCTCTGCTGAAGATTCAGAGTTGTTGGAAGCCATCCTGTTCTAGTGAAATTTCAAACTGTTCTCCAGGGTCAGAACTTCTGGATTTGGGAAAGGGCTTTGTGGCAGAATCTAATCTACCGTCATCTTTCAATCAATACATGCATTTGCTTAAATTTCTTACAAAATCCCTATGGCCATCCAGACTCAGCTTTACAGTGCTGAAAAAAGCAGCAAAAGAAAAAAACAAGTCACCAGGTATATTTCCAGAACTAAGTCAAGTCATACATATTTCAATTCACATGGTGTTTGCTCTTTCACATCTCTGAAAGTTACCCTGCTTTTCAGTCTGACAAGCTGTCATGGTTTCTAGTAACACATTTTTGTTTCAATGTTGGGAGACTTTTCATTACCTTCTGTATCAGAAGGAGTGTTTTCCACAGTACATATCCCAAAGGCCCGAGTGAAAGAATGCTGCCTTGCTTTAGTACCAAAGCCAGAACTTGAGAGTCAGCACAAATGACAATAAAAAGAAATTACTGAGAATCTGGGGGTGTCTCATACCAAGTAGACAGAATAACTTTAAGGCCTATAAAATAAACACAATTTCCTTCTGTTGTACAGTAGGCATTATTCATTACCAGTATGGTTTTGTTGTGGCTGTGCTGTGTTTTGGTACTGAACATCAACAACATGACAGAAATGTTTCAGCCTTTCTATTCTCTTTCTACAAATGCGAATGTAACAGTAAAGCTAAATGACAGGTACTCCCACACTTGCTGGTATTCCATCAGTCAGGCACAGTTTGAACAGCATGGGGCCCAGATGAAGCTGCGTAAGCCAGCACCTATTAGCTGCTTCCTTTGATTCTCCTGCTACTGCTCAGACAGGGCAGGATGTTGCAAAGGATAAGCAGCACTAAAAACAGACAAAAAAATTAATATCCCAAACAAAGGTCAGTAAGGTACTCTGAAGACCTCTTCTGTTTCACTTTCTGGTTTTTAGAACAAACTGTCCTGTCAAGATCTCAATGGTTTCCGTGAGCCTGAAAGACAGTTCAAGATCTCTGTATAGTTTGAGAAAGTTTTTAAAAATGCAGCATTTTGAAGCCTCTCATACAAGACTAAAAGGTAAAAAAGCAAAGTAATAATGATGAATGCTTTTCCTGCTCTTGTTCTTTTTCTCCCCATTCCTAAATTCCTTTCTATTACCAACCATAAGACACGATTTTCAAAATAATTTTACAAAGTTAGTGTTAGGCTGTGGCAGGACTGGGGAAGCTACTTCCTCAAACTAACAATTCTTTACATATTATTTTCAGTCCTTAAGAGTGTCCAGAATGAGCTGGGGCAGTGAGATCAGTTTATGGCTATTATGCTCATGACTGTGCATTTCTTTTCCTCGTGATAGTTACGTTACAGATTCTTACATACAAACCCACTATTTTTCAAATGAATGAATTCAGAAAATTAAAATGCATGTCCTACAGGCTAGGAGTGAATTTGTACACATATACATGAACACAAATAGTGGAAGTCTTGGGCAACTCAGTGGAGTTTCTGGCTATGTGCTCTTTGAAGTTTTATGCTGTATAGTTGGGCATGCCAAAAGCTGAACCTTCGGTAAGACTGAAATAAATTTAAAATAAATGCAGAAATTCTCAGAGGTTGATATGTGACTTGGAAAGCCTTAAATGGCCAATGAGTTTCAGCTTGCAGAGTCACTATGCCATAATTGCATGGTTATGAACTTTTATTAGTCGACTGCTCCCTTCCAATCTACCCATTTTTTAAATCATCACAGGCCTTTCTCCACTCACACTGAAGCCAAAGGCTGCGTTCCAACTGCTGCTCCTGGCACGTGGGGCAGGACTGCAACCCACAGTGAACACTGCAAGCAAGGGAAAGGTCTGTGAAGAAAGGAGTCCTGCTGCTTCCACTGAAAAGACCACACCTAAAATAGTCTCTTTTTTCCACTGGGGATGTCCTGGATGCTAATGTATTTCCTAAGTGGGTTTTCTGGAAACTGTGCATAGAGAACTACTAGTGGATAGATTTCCCAACCACCAAAGAAAAAAAAAATAATAAAAAAAACCCCAAAAAACCAAAAAAACCAGCCTATATCTGAGCTGGTCACAATGGTGCAGGTTTGACAGAGTCAGAGTAAGGCAGAAAACCCCCTTCTTCAATTTTGAGGCATGTTTGGACAGCTTTGAGTGTTTCTCTAACCAATATATTTGACTGAAATAATCCTTCAGGCAGGCACCAATTTCTCTTCCATAAAAGAGACATGGAGTCCTGATATTGACTGAAATATTTTCAATCTTTCAGCATATAATCACATGTATAAGTAACAACTGGGATACGTTTTAACATTTGCCTCATCTCATTGAAGTATATATATAAGTGGCATCAAAGTACTGGATATTTCTGCCCTGCAATACTTATGTAAATCGTTACTATTTTGGACACAGTTCTCTGTTAGCACCAACATTTGTGGCTTGCAAAAGGCATTATTCTATGCTTATGCTTGGCATTCCTACGGGAATTATAATTCTGAGAAATCATCACAGCCATCTAAAGGGGCCTGTGCATGAAGTTCCTGCTCCCTTAAACACTGCTTAAGCCAGAATGACTAATGGTCTTTTTCAAGGATGACTAGATTTATATATCTTCCCCATGGACTCAACGCTCCCATGCAGCCAAGGAACCTTTTATTAAAATGCTAGCAATATAATTACATTTTACTCTCAATACCTGCAGACCGAAGATTTCTACAGAGTAGAATACTTCCCAGCAGATCAAACTGCAAAAACAGCAAACCAGGAATGACTGAGAATCACACTGATCTCACATAAAACTGGCACTGCATTTCCAAAAATAAATTCCAGTTCCAACCCTTTCATTCTCACAATCAAATACAGGTGCAGCTGTACAACAGTAATCAATGGCGGATAGACACAGATGTGCAACTATCCAATTTGCAAACAAAGAGCGCACATGTCAGTAGCATGGACGACCACATCTTCACTTCAAAGAGTTTAGGACTGGATTTTGGCAGGCAAAAACATACATGTGTTTGGGAGGCTCAACAGTGCAAGAAACGATCGTATGCTCACTAATCAAAATCCAGCGGAGGCCTTCTTTGACAATTTGGCCCTAAATATTAAGCAGTGCCTGGGGGCTGATTAAAATTGACCTCTCCAGGGCATAGATCATGCAACACTAAGAAAACAAGCTGAAGAAACAGAAGCAAAGACTGCTGTTCTCTGCATCTTTATTGGTATGAAAACTCTTAAGACGCCAAACAAGGGGGGTGTTCAGGGGGGGACGTTAATATCTGAGGAGGGAGATCAAAAGCAGTTAACGTTCCTGGCACTGCATTGTGGCATGTGTATCTTTATACTTTTAAACTTACAGTAAAAAAAGAAAAAAGAAAAAGAAGGAAAAAAGAAAAAAGGAAAAAGAAACATTTCTTTGTTAAATCAAATATTGCCACATGTTACTCATTTTAAGTTTGCTGTCCTAAGATCCAACTTAATTTAGTCTGCATTGAACATTTCTGATCTGAACATTTAATGTGGCAACGTTTTGCTCTGCCAGGAATATTATCTAAATGTTAAACATGAACTCAATTTATTCATCAGAATATGGCAAGCATGATACCAAAGGTCACTTTGTTTATATTGTCCTCCAACTCCATAACTTACAGCCTGTTTCTTTCATCTTCAAACCTCAGAACACTCAACATTATTGGATGTTACAATGTGTGTAAGAGAACTGGATTCTTTTTTTTTTTTAAGCATTTTTATTTGGAACCAGAGGGAAGGAAACAGCCTTGTTCAGCAGCAAGGAAAAGCACAGAAACATGCAATAACATATCTGCTCCATTATGAACTGGTAACAGATATGCAAGATAAGGATGCCCTGGTATGGAGGACGCATAAGAAGCTGTGTGCATTACATCTTAATGCTCACAATGCAATTATAGCTTCTCGATTCTGTAAGCAGTTGCTGATCTCAGCCACATCAGAATAAAACCACAACCACCACAGACATATTGTTCATGCAAAACATGGCCACAAAGTCTTTGCAGAACCCATGAACCAAATTCTGAGATTAATTACACTGGCAGAACTTTGCAGTAGTACCACATTCACATGCAGCTCTGCTGTTCAAAACTGTACCTACAGCAGCAAGATTAGATGAGAAATTGATAACCTATTCTTCAGAAAGCATCATACATTGCTCATATTACTAGTCAAGATGATTCCAACTGAAAATGCTTGTCCCTCCTCCCCTCAACATCTAAAGGCAGCTTGAACCAAAAATAATAGAACCATACAAATGCATAACCAAGTAGATGAAAGAAATGCAAACAGAAACATCCATTTTAAAATAACCCAAACCACTGTCTTTCTGAAGGGGCAGAAACATATTTCCATTCTTTATTATTTGTCAGTCCTTCTAAATAAATATTAGCGTTCACCCTGCTTGCTGATAACTCAGTATTAGTTTATCACTTAATTAATTCAGATGTGAAATTTTCTTTTACTTTATTAAAGAGTCATTTCCCTGCTATTGTATTGAATTGCTAGCACTTTCACACAGTCACATATCAGATATCAGAAAAGAAATATCCATCTGCTAATGCACTATCAATAAAATCTGAAGAAACAAAACTGATTATTGGTACCCAGGCTTTTCAAATCCAGGCCATAGAATCATTCGATACGGTATTGATAATTCCCATCAAAACACTCCTCTGCGCACTATAAATGTGAGACTGAAGAAAAAGAAATGTTTCAAACTTTATCAGAAGGAGCACCTTTACAGAAAACCCTGAACAAAGTACCCTAATACCCAAGGGAGCACCCAGAAATGCTGCACTGAGAGAAGGCTGAACAGGTAATGCAGACATTCAGATGTTCAAGAGGACTAAATCCAGATCTGGGTGCACTTTTGATGACCCAAAAGTCTCAGCCTCCCATCTGAGTGTCAGGCTGATCCAGAAAGGCATTCTCATGACAGTGGAATTCCCTAAAACTTGCAGCTCTAAAACTTGGTGTTATTTGGGGATTAATGGCAAGCTGGCCAAAAGCATCAGGCATTAGACTTAACTCTGCTTTCATAATCTTAACTCTGATTTTGGTGACAGCAGAACCAAACCTTAAGCCCCCTCAAAGAGTACTCTGCTGATGACAATTTAGAACATCAAGGCTGTATTTTAAGTGCCTATGTTAGTAGATCCCATAGTTATATTTCTCCTCAATCATATTTTATGCAAGTAGTTAGTGACCTCAGCAGTTCTTTCTATTCATTCAAAGGCCTCCATTTTTAAAATTTTACAGATACAGCACCTTAAGTCTAATAATTACAAAGATTTTTTTTTCAGTGACAGACAGACATATACACAAGTGTGTTAATTGACAGAGTACCTTATCTCCATAATGCATTCTTATGTTTTATATACAGGTAAGCTTCAAGAGTGCATTTCTTAATCCAATGAAATATTTATCAGATCTGAGATCTAAAGTGTACATATTCAATTTTTTATGCACACCTTTACATGATTCATGAAATTCACCCATAATGTGAGTTCTTTTCATTAAATTTTGTTTTTATGTATCATTGTTACCTTTTTTCCTACAACTAGACTTATATTGAACTGACAAATATCATTCAGATATCTTTGAACAAAGTAGCTCTTACCTTTTGATAGAAATCATGAAGCTCTGGCTCCTGTGATAGGTTTCTCTGTAAATAAACAAAAAAAACAAAAGAACTAAATTCAGGATAACGCTAAATTTGCTGTGAAAAACTGTGTTACATTATGTGAGTTAGTTTCTTTATTAAAGTTTATGAATATGTTCAGAGATGGCCACTGCTACATGGAGTAACACAGATTAAAAAGAATATGCTGAATGTATATAGAAATGCACCATCACACTTAACCCAAAATGGATTTTGGACTGAAGATTGTTTAGATTCTCAATCAAATTTGCGCTCTCATACATCTTAAAGGGCAGCTGGGTTTTCAGTCAAAATCAAACTCCTGCAAACCAAAATTTAGTCTTGCATTACAGGTACAAGGGAGTATAACTTCCTGGTGAGAAATAGTTTGACTGTGGATATATACACGCTGGAGTTTGTGTGTTTGCTTTGTAACCCTTTTACTGAACACAGCATGGA
The DNA here is from genome assembly GCA_013397775.1 of Eulacestoma nigropectus. Classification (NCBI taxonomy): domain Eukaryota; kingdom Metazoa; phylum Chordata; class Aves; order Passeriformes; genus Eulacestoma; species Eulacestoma nigropectus. Next base: position 124,345 of record VZTE01005381.1, on the reverse strand, counting down.
GGGTGGGCACTTGGGCACTGGAGCACGGACTGTGAGCTCTGCTACTGCAGCAGCAGTAACTGGTCCAAAGCTTGAGCGGTTTGTTTTGGGTGACCTTCTCCTCCACATCCCTCTGGGCTGCTCAGGCCTCCCAGCAGCACTCGGTGAGGGTGCTGGGAAGTGCCCCCCATCACTCAACAAATACTCCTTTGGCTGCCTCAGTAAACTGCTGCCAAATGCTTTGGTAAAATGGGTTTGATTTGAAAGTCACACAGGAACACATTTTATTCCTCTAGAAACCAGGTTAATGGTACAACACATTGGTACGCTGCAAGCCAGATAAAAAGACGTCACAGTGTTTGGCCAGAATTCTTCAGAGTGCAGAGCATTTATTTATGGAAACTACCTAATAGACAGCTGGCATCCCACCTTAGCCCTTCTGCATTGCCTTTTTTCTTTTTTTTTTTGGATACACAAGTTTGGGTCCTACCCGCCAACACATCTTTGAGGTACTCTCAACTCATACTGACTCCATAGTACGCACAGGCTCGACACTTTGTATAACCCCCCCATCAAAAATGGGAGTAACCAAGAAAAGTTTACAATGTCGTTTTTCAAACTCAGCTAAACAGCACAGAACTGCTGATATTACATTACAGAGTCACAAAATCACAGGGAAAATGTTTTAGCTTTCTAAATAATTTGAGGTACAAAATTGCACTACTTAATGCTAAACGCACATTGTATTTATTTTTCTTAAGAGAAGTAATACTTTTAAGTTCTAACCCCAGCTACTGACCCTTTACGTGAACTAATTCCTCAACTAACATTGGAGTCACTTTGTCTTTCCCTTAATTTCAGTGGGAGGAAAAGAAAATCCAAACACCATCCCTCTTTCCTTCATCATTAAGACCAACATTTGCTCAAAGTTATAGGCAGAAGATAGAATGTCTCTACTGTGAAAATGGGGGTAGGAAATATTTCTCAGGCTGGAAATTAATTGATGTTCAAAACCAGCAAAAGGATTCTGGCTTTTAATACTAACTCCTATATAAAAAAATATTGTACACATGTGTCTAATATACAATGTGTATAGCTTTATACATTTTATATATATATGTTCCGTTATATACAGTAGTTAACTGGCTGAGATCAGGATTTGATTTTTCCTTGAAAAAGTTGTTGCCACAAATACTACAAAATATTACTGTGATAATTCCAGTGACAGGGCTATCTGTGCAGTCAGCAATTTCAGCTCTGTTTATGGTTCAGAACATACAGAGTATTTTTGCAATTAAAATGAAACAAAAAAAGAGACTTGTTTAATAGCTGAAACCACTGTAAAAACTAAGGTCAACTACTTGAAAGAACAGAAAGTGACTGCAAGATTAGTTTCCCTTGAAGTTTTCCTTTAGAGCCTTGTAATCTGGCATGCCAAGCAATACATTCACTTCTGAGAAACTGCTCCAAAACACCAGACTTTTCAGCTTTGGAACATCACTAAACCTTCATAAAACATAGTCTCATACTACTTTTACTTACATTGTTAATTTAAGCATTGCTTCTAGAGATGTTTTAAAAAAAAATAAAATAACCTAGTCATTCAGTGGTTTAGTTTCTCTACTTGGTCAGGATTTCCCAAACTTGCACAAAAGCTTCTTGTTATCTATAGCAAATGACCATAAGTTTACTGGCTTTCCACAGCCAAAGGAATGCTCTCCCTCTCAAGAACATGAAATAATATTTGGGCAGAAAGATTGTCCTGAACTTCTATTCAGAGACTAGAAAACTACATTAGTCTAGAAAAAAAGCATTCCTCCAGCTGAGCATGCATGCCTGTGGCTGGACTAAACTCATTTCCCAATTAAATAATATCAGTGTTGATAGCTCAGTCTCCAGGAAACTCTGTCATTATGCCATTAGAGAAAACCGATGTTGATTCCCCCCTGCAGATCCCATTAGTGAGGCCAAAGGTGGGAAGAGAACCTCACTCACTCTTTCAAAAGGAGAGGATCACCACAGAGGTGTCCTTTGTGTGAAAGTACAGCCTGGTGTGTAAGTCATGTTTTAGATTCATTTAAAAAAATGAACAAATCCAATAAGAGATGCTGCCACTCTCCTGCTAGTTCAAAGCAAAAAAAGCACTTAAACAATTCATGGTTTATAACAAGGCAGATCACAAAGAATAAAAGAAAATAAATGTTACATAAATCATGTAATCTCTTTCCCAATGCAGTTCATTAACAGCTTCAAAAATAAATCAAAATAACATTGCCAAAAAAAAAAGAGAAGAAAGCTGATATAATTAGATCTGTACAGTGAACTTATTGTGCTAGCATTCCAAGACATCTTGAAAAGCACACCAACACATTTCTGGCTAAGAGCATTACGAGAAAGGATCACTTTTTTGTTTCGATTGAAAAATGGCTTAGTGCAAAAGTAGTCCATCCAAAACAGCTCCAAATACTGCTGCTCCATGCTGCATTTTGTCTTTCCCAATTCTAAGACCAAATGTCAAAACTAAGTATGCCGAGTAACAAATCAGAAGAGCTGAGCATCTGGAGTGGCCAGGGCACAGAACCTGTGGGCAGGTCACATTCCTTTCACAGCAGTCCAGGAAGGCAGAGAGCACAGATTTTCTGCTTTCACTTATCCTGGAGAAGGGAACTGTGCAGCAAGTGAAACCTGCTGGACACAATACTTAGAGCCCTGGAGATTACAGATCTGCTTTGGGGCTTTTGTATGTTAAAGTCGTAGCAGATTCTTACAAGTTCAGTAGAGCTGTGAGGAAGAGAAGCTTAGATATGCCCCAGTGAGCAGCTACACACTTTAGCAAGTTGCTACATCCTGTGCACTATATAATATTTATACATCTTAGCATTTTTTAACTTCTCAGAAATTTCTACCAATGAAATTTTTACCAATTTTCCTGCGCCTGCCCAAACCTTCTTTGATATTTGGCTGCAAAAAGACCTTTTTTTTTTTTCTGAATAGGTACCAGCATAGTCTGTGAAAACTATTATTCCCAAGACATGAAGCAGTTTTAAAAATCTTCACAACATCAGCTCAACTTTGATATGCTGGAGAGAAAGTTAGAAGTCATGGCGCAGAATCTGGACTAACACATCAAGCCATGGGTACAGGAACTTCTCCGGGACCACTTGAAAATCCTTCATACTTTTGTCTACCTTGTCTGTGAGGTGAGATGATACCACTGCAATTTCACAAGACTGAAGGAATGGTGAAATATTACAAAAATGGGATGTCTGGTGAATGTGTAACATTCACAAGTGATATAAAATAGTAAGAAAACATAGTATGAAAAAAAATATGCAAAAACAAGCTATAGAACAATCAGAGCCAAACAAGCAGAAACAGATGGAAAATGCTATTCAGAGACTAGAAAAGGCATCAATAAGCTCTCCCTGGAGAGGGAGCCTATAAACATAATCACAAGACCTCCTTTGGGGAAAAACTAGCAGATAGGCAAACAAAACCAAAATGAGTTAATCAACTCCAAAAAACATTAAAAACACTTGAGCAAGTTAAAGATGCAAAGTCCTCCACTGAAACCTATTAATGGTTCTACAGAGTCTCCAAAAACACAACCCAAATACAGTCTCTGGAATAAGATATTTTATAGTTCAAGGTGATTAAAATAACCTACCTTTGTCATGTATAGTCTCAGAGCATGCAAGAAAATACTGTGCTGGAAATAAAGCACCAGTAGTGCCAAATGAAGCCAAGACCCAGCAGGTACAGTAGAGCTGACTCTCATGTGTCCTGTTTTCCAGTATTTGGCCTCATGCTTTGCTGGTTGCCTTCGTACATTGTAAAATTCTGAGTAGCTTGAGTTGCTCTTTACCTTCACAGAATAATTAAAGTTTGTACTTTTCAGACATCGAGTTTTACAGAATAAAGCTGACATGAAAGGACAAATAATACAAGAATTAATAATTTCTAAACAGCAGACTTGCTAGAGTTGCCATCAAAGGATTGGGTAATGCTTTGCTCACAAGTACTCAGCTCGCTGCATCCTTCTCTGAAAGGATTCACTAACTGGGTATCACTGTGTAAGTAGTAATTACTACTCTCTTGGGTTTGAATCTAACCAAAGAGCAGAAAAAACACCATGTGAACTAGACAACCAACCAGTTATGGGCAAGAACTACCCATTAAATGGGGTTTATAGTAATTCATTAATAATCCACAGGCTGAACTTCGTTCTCTAATTATATTGGAAATACAGAATCATGAATGAAACTGTAGAAATCAGAATGATGCATGAAAATGGAAAAATGCTAGATCCAACATATAAATCACATACAATATATAAATTGACTATCATGACTTACAACCCTATATTTAGCAGTTAAAACTATTGCTCTTAACTTGCTTTGCATTTACTCTTATGAGAAACAATAGACTCGCAACACTTTTGTACATTGTTTAGTTTTACAGACTAAAGCTGAGACAGATGATACAATTTCCTGAAGGAAAATAAAACAGTGGAGCCACAGATGAACTCAGATGTCTTAATTTTCAATGCAGGAATTATTCCAGAATTCAATCCTTCATTCAGTGTTGAAGATAGATGTTACAAAAATAATTTACACTGCTTTAGGTTTATTTTTTGAATTTCAGTGGAATGATCTCTTTTTAGTTTGCTAAGTGAAATGAATACAATGTAATCCTTGAAATAAATCCTGCCATTGAAATTATGCTTGGAAAAAGGAACCCTAGCCTGGTATTTGCACAGGCAAAGAACTCAAATTTCAAAATAGCAAATTTCAGCAAAGTAAATTGGAAGAGTTCAACCAGTCAAATTTTCTGTTTGAAAGATGAGTTTTGAACCTCTGACTTTCCTCAAAGTATGCAGAAGGAACACGTTTTCAAGAATATTTTTCTCCATTATGGGTGTACAAATACTTAAATATCTTTCAACAAAAGTTTAGGCAGCAAAGTTACTAAAGAAGCTGTGCCTCCTCACCTCCAAAGATGCACAGTGTTGCTAAGAGAGATAGTTGGTGACTTTTTATTAACTTTTGGGAATAGGGGAATAAAGAGCAACTCTCATTAGCTACTCACAAAAAAAAAAACCCAAACAAAAAACCCCCACAAATTTTACAATATTATGGATACCTTTAAATGTTTAATTTCTGCTCAGTGCATGGGTTATTGGTTACAAAAGCACAGGAACAAGCATGGGATCACCCCAAAACAGTGCCCACTGTGAGAACACCTGAGGAGGGAGGCAGGAGCACCTGGGAGATGCAACGTTGTCCTTGCCAGAAGCAGCTCTACAGAAACAGCCAGGGACAGGCTCTCTGCCCTTCTGCTCTCCTGACTCTGGGCACAGCAAAGCACCCTTCCACCTCTCTGCTAATCTGAACAATTCCAGGTCTTCAAAGTGAACTTACTCCCCATTTTAAAAGGCTTTTTGTGGTTAAAGAAGATACATAACTCAGGATGACAACCCACAAGACAGTATGAATTTATGAAGACAGAATTACCAAGTCAGGGCAAGAAAACATCTTTTGGAACTGCCTCAGATTCTAATATTTTTCCTCAATAACTTTGCCCAGCAATAATAGAGAAAAGAACAACCATAGTGGTTTCTGGGTGGCTAAAGTGGTTATATCCCAGGCATAAAATACCAAACAAAACTATCTTTTAATAAAAAAAATTCCTTCAAATGTAAAATTGATACCTTTTTCTGGTTTATGGATAATTTAGCTTGATTACTATAATTGTCACAAAAATGCTGAAATATAACTCTCTTCTTCCTTAAACAAAGATTGTCTTACAGGCTTGGGATCAGTCCATTGACTCTTTTGCATTGGTGGAATAGTTCAGAGGGTAAAGTTTTAAAGTGACACAGCAATTTGCCTGTCCTGAACCCCCAGCCAGTGTAGAAGGAATATGACATCCCCCATGACTGCTTAGCACAGGCAAGGCAAAACCAGCAAGAAGCCAACAGCTCCCAAAGCATTTCCCAGCTGAGGGAGGCAGGCACCCAGTGCTAGACCCTGGCTGCAGGTGCAGAAGACAACTCTGAGACTTTTTGGAGGTGTAGGGAGTACAGGACATGATGCTGCCCCAGACAGTTGGCAGCAGGCTGCCTCCAGCCACACTCAAGTCAAAATGCCTCAAGCCAGCTCCACTTCGCTGCTCACCAGCCCCAAGCATGGCTAATACACTTTAAGGCAATTTTATCTGAATGGTTGCTTCCCAGAGAAAACTAATTCTCAGTGTAGTTCCTTAAAAACATATGCAAGACCCTAAGACAGAAAATTTTGACACTTTTCACTGCCACGATGCTAACTTCAGTAGCTAAGTGGTTCCCACTAAAACATCGACAGCATTCAATGCTGTAACTGACAAATGCATTCCCTGCTGAAATTAGATCAACTAATAGACAGACAGACCACACATGCTGAGTCCTAATTTTCTAGATTTAGAGTCCCTTTAAAAGCCAACTCTTTCTCTCTCAAGTACTGGAGAAACTGGCTGAAGTTTTATCCCATTACAACCACCTTCTAATAAGTAATGAGCTACTGTATCATTTTTAAATTGCTGCAGTAAGCCACTGTCTGAATGGGATTGTCCATCTCTGGTTCTTATTTCATACACTGATGACTGAGATACCATCTTTGGGGTTTTTATTGTTAGTTTTAGCTGGTGCAAAACTGACCGCCTTGAATCAAGCCAGAACACTGCTACAGATTGGTGCTCCTTCACTGAGAATAAACTACTTGTTCACACATTTCACAGTCTAGCATAGGCTTCCTCCAATTTCTTAGTGCCAGCTGAAAGATGTCATCACCTAACAGTTGGCAAATGGCAGCTTTTGCTAAATGAAGCCTGCAAAACAATTAATTTGACTTCTTCTATAGCTTTTACCTGTTCGGTTTACTTTATGCGGACACAAGGTCAGAGCCTCAACAGCAAAACTGGAGACTGAGTCAGGAAAAAATGGAGCAGAAACTGGGGTGTACAGTGTGTTTGGGGGATGTTATTTAAATTCCAACTAAAACTAAAGATTGCAAAAATGGGCCTGACAATATTCAGCTGAAAAACAACTGAGAAATTAATAATGAAAATCCTGCCTAGCCCTGGCCTCTATTTACTTGCAGACTCACAAGCCATTCCTTTCTGCATCACAATGTTCTCTACAAGCTTTTCTTTAGTACTTTGCACAATGGCCAACTCAGAGAGGGACTACAAAAACTTGCTGCAAGCATTTAAAAACTGAGAAAATTCCTTGGCATTAGTCATATAGGCCTTTATAACACAGCAAAATTCCTTTGTAGGGGTTTTCTGTTGGTTTTGTGTGTGTTTGTTTTCAAAACTCAAGCTCTATTTCAACGGACAGGTCAAACATGGAATTTCACAGCATATGTTTTGTATGCTCTCATTCATCTGTTCACCCTGACAGCTTCTCAGTTTCCATCACTCAGAGTAAAATATTTCATCTCCCTCAAAGCTTAAATAGCAGTAGAAATACCATTAAAACACCAGCAAACTCTTGCTCAGAAATACAGTAAGTGATAGACCACATTTGGCATTTCTACTGTTGTATATTATGACTGCTTTGTTCAGAATGCAATACACATATTGGAATTTATAAGAATCTCTTCTAGAGAATAATTTGTCCTAATTTGCTTGAAATATGCAATACCTATTAGTTATAGATTATACTTTTCTTTTTTTCTGGTTCTCCAACGTTTAATGTTTCAGTTTTATGAAGCCTGAGACAAAAAAAAGTTCAGTCCTAGAAACAAGCAGAATTTACAATCTATTAAGATTCCACACACAATAATCTTAGCAGTTCATATTAAACACAGAAGAGATGAATTGTAATGTAACTTTCATTAAAAAAACAAAAACAAAACAAACAAAAACACCCACAAAACACATAAGTGATCAAAAGCAAAAATCTGTAGTATGAGTAAACTAGTGAGATTTTTTTATGTGAAATCTGATAGCGAATTTGTTACAAGGGGCTCTTCAGTTTGGAGTGTGCACAACTTAATACTGCAAGGACTATTTTCCACGTAATGCTCCTAAGGATAAAACAAGCTCCCTTCATAGCTTGTCTGCATGTTGGCAGATGTCTGTTGTTAACAAGGGAGCCTTGCATACTCTATTCTCTCCCACAGTTTTAATTTTGTTCTTTTATTTCGTTGTCAGTTCCTTTTATCTACACTGAAAGTCACACATCCGGAAAGCAGAGTTCCTTGTGCACATGGAGTACCTGTCTTTAACATTACCATATATATACATGCACATATGTTTTCTAACTCCAAGGAAAAAAAAAAATACCAAGGAATAATCTTTGGGCATATATTATTTACCAGAATTTGGATTTCAATCTTCACTCACTGCTGCAAAATGGTCCTAAACAACCTTTGATCTCCCAGTTCCATACACCTCATTTTACACGTGAGACCTCCTCATGCAAAGCAGTGCTTAATGCTTTGTCAGTGCTCAGGTCTCTGCCCCATCAGTACAGACCGTGCTTGTGAGTGTACAAGGGACACCACTCATCCCTGGGATACCATCACAGAGGCTGCCTTTTGTGCATTACATAACCATTATTTAGCAGTTAAAATGAAAGTGCATGTCAGAGAAGCTTTAAGAGTGGATTTCTGTTTTAGATGTACATTAGCAAATCTTCAGAGGCTACCTGGCTAATTGAATACCATCATAATTCCCCTGCACCGAGCCTGTGGAATGAACTGCCATTCAAACATGGAATGGAAACAGAGACTGCAATATGGCAAATTTAATACAAAGACTTTTAACAGCGATTGCCAGAGGAGCTCTCAAAATTAATCACTTTCAGACAGAACAATGTTGCTAATTCCTATTTAAGTCTGAAATATTTAACATACTGATCTTCTCAGAATGTAGTTCAAAGAGTACACTCCTCCTCCTCAGAGGCATCTAGGGACCAAGCTTCTTTAAAAGGATTGCAAGAGCCCCAGAGTGGCTCTGAAGTAGCTTATAAAGATGGTGGGTTAGCCTGCTTACTGGCATATTTACTGCATCAGTTGAGTACAGCAATAATATTTAAAGAAAAGCCAAAATGAGGAATCAGCAGCGGTCCCCTTTTGTGCAGATGAACAGGGACCAGCAGTGGCTGATGCTGGAGCAAGCCAAGAGCGAGGTCTCACCACTTGCAGCGGGCTGGGTGTCCCCATCCACCTGACCTGTAAGTCAGATCTGTTTGGTTTCCCAGCACGTGCTGATCAGTTTTCATGTCAAACAGATGCACCTGTAAACTGCTTATTGTCAAGCCTCTCTCATGCTTTCTTCCTCTTGCCAAATAAACATGCTCAGGTTTTATGATCATTGCACACCAGCTGCCACAACCTCCTGCAAGGAAAAAGACACAGATGCCAAGATCCAGGTGAACCCACCAGCTGAGTGCTATCAGCACACCAAGGACTGCTCTGAGGCCTGGCCTACCACGGAAACATTCCCACGAACTGGCAATGGCCTTACACATGCAAATTAAAGGGTGCATCAAGAAAAACAGGTGAATAACTAATCCTTTAACCTCAGCAGCTTTTACCCATATCCATAAAGCTGAAATTTGAGAAAACAGTAGGTTTGGTTAAGAGTTTTATTAACAGAGCTACTAATCCTATTGGTTTTCAAGTGTCATGGAAACGCTCTGCTCCTCCCTTTTACAAGAAAAACTCTCAGAGAACTTGATGTGAGGCCCAAAGATTGCCATTTACCTCAACCACCTTTAGACTGAGCCACATGTAGTTTATTTTATTCTACATAAGACACATGAAAATACACTAAAAGTAATTTAATTTAATTAAACTTTGGCTTAATTATATCCATTGGAGCTGAACTGTCAGATATAGTGTAAGTTCCCACAACATTTTCAAGGCTTAAAATAATATTTTTAAAGTATAATGTTTGTGCATTGACAGAGCTTTTCTAACATTTACCTATAGCATATATGAACTTGAAATAGTTTCATTTACTGTGGTTTCATTCTGAAGCTGCATAGGATTAAAATGACATCTAAACTCAAGCGCATCTCAGCTACGCCACGAATCTCCCTCATCTTCCTCTTGTGGAAAAGGATTTATGGACTTTTAGTCCTCTAATAAATGCCTTGAGTATGTAATGGCAATGTATACTGTGCACACTGTCACACACAAAGTGAGGTACCCTGAGTGTGCACTGTGGCCACAGTGCAGTGTGGCACATGGTGCACAATTTGCAGGGCCTTTGGAAGGAAGAAATGTGGGAGACAGCTGTCTGCCATTGCAGGGAACTAAATCAGGAACATATGTTTCTCAGTTTTCATACTTTCTTTTAAATAACACCCTCAAATATTTACACACAAACATACATAAGCACACGCACACAACAAAGCCTCCAAAAACACTGGCAAATGATTCACTCACTCCTCAGTACTGTATGTCTTCTGGCATACAAAATTCCAGCTGCATAAAAACAGTTTAGCAGAAGAATATATTGAAAATCAGCTTCAAAGAACGCAGAAGTTAGTGTGAGTTCAGGGAACTAAATTACACAGATTCATCTTGTTGCTGTACTGTAGATTAGTTTTCATTATATGAATCCTGCAGGCTATGGAGTGTAAGACAATTGTAGGTGGCTCTTGTGGAATAAGACATTGTTTCCTCACCTTTTCCATCTATATTTGATGCCCATTTTTCAAGTAGCTACAGACTGAAACTGTATAATATATATCTACACAGCATTTTTATTTTGCTAAGATGATGATGAAGGTATATAGTAATTTCTGCCCTTCAGTCATAACATTGGCCTATCAGAAGAAAATGCAAATGGAATTAATCCTCATTCTACACAAAGATTAATTTCTAAAACATTATCTCCTGCTTCAGACATCCAGAGGCTGTAGCCACTAGGCAATGTGAGAACCACTGCAGTCTTGTCTCTTCTCTGAGCAAGTATGACAAAACTGCTGGGGACTCTGCTAGTTCTGCTTCCAGCTTATTGACCATGTGCAAGTCACCTTTTCTGCATCCCAGTAACTTCAGTTGCAAGAACTGTCTTCACGAAATCCATCTCTGAACGGTACTCGAACTGAAATCCCAAGCTGAACTCCCAGTTGCACACTAGATACCAATTCCCTTCATGAAGAACACTCCCCACTGCCAGCAAAAAATTAATATCAAGGTTATTGTTGCATTCATTTCTCCTGAAAAGTTTCAGTAAACCTTTCATTCTTTAAAATACCTGCTGGCCAGCTTCAGGGTGGACATTTTAAACAGGACTAGATTACTTCCTTTTTATTACTTTATGCTAATGCTTTTATCATCATGTGCTAATCAACAGGAAAATATAGTTCCTGTTCTGGAGGATGTTAATATAAAAAAGTACTGATTTTATAAAACTATTCTTTTAATTATGTACTTGAAAAACTGCTTAGATACATGAAAATTAAATAGATCTAATGAAGTGGAATGGAGTGCTAAGTTTAATTAAACAAATTAAAAAATTTGCAGAAATGATATTAAGTGATCTTTGAAATGGAAATGGTGTACTGAGTTTTACACTTCATGTTAAGATTACAGCTGAGTGAGCAAAGTACTCCCAAATGCACCCTGGTAAATTCTTCTGTGCCGACCAAGTACACCTCTACACATAAAATTTCTTACAAATATTTGCTCAGATGAAAAAATTGTCTGCACTTCTAACAAACATCCTGGCAAAGAGGCTTTTTCAACACCCTTTTTTCTACAATTTTTTACTGAGTCTTAGAGAGAATAACTTTTAAAATAATCAACCTCAGCACCCATGTATCTCCTGAAAACCTGAGTACTAGTGCTCTGCTTGCCCACGTACCCCGCTGCAAAGGGCCATGCAGGTGACCTGACACAGCACTCCAGCACCGCCCCAATGCCTTCACTCACACGGTATTTCTCCTGAACCATCTGCAACCAGGAAAATTTGCAGAAATTGTCTGGTAATCCTGAACACGTATAATCAGAAAATTCACCGACTACTGCAAAACTGGTGAGAGGCTAGAAATGAGAATAGTTATTAAGTTATTGTTTTAGAGCATTTCCGCCTATTTTCCCCAATTCTACCTCAGCAATCTGGGGGTTTCTACAGCCTCCTGAAGGTTGTTAGGCAGTGACCTGCACCACATGGGTACAAACAAGCCTTCTGCAGTGTAGCCCTGTAAGTTCATATCAACTTTCAGAATTCAATGGCTTTTCTTCCTAAACCTTCAATCAAACACAAGAAATCTATACATCATAGAAAAAGTTCTCTACCCACCACATTTGCTGCCAGTACAGATGAGCACTTACGTGTGAAGAAACACCCTCACCACACCATCAGCGCTTCGGGAAGGCTCATCCCCGCCCCTCCTGGCTCTCAGAGAAGGTCATTCCCCACTTCCCTGAGCCCTGTGGGGTGGCACCGATGAGCCTGAGACAGCAGGATGCTCTCTTAGAGCTGCACACCCCAACCTGGGCGCTCCTCGATCCCAGCCGCCCATCAGCCACCAGCGGGGCACAGGCTGCGGAAAGGCCTCGGCTCTCTGCTGCAACAGCCACATTTGGGTTCTTTTAAAGACGTAGTTTGAAGATGTGAAACACATGCTGGACTGTCAGCCAAGCTCTACATTGCATTTAAATCAACAGGACTCACAATTGTCCCGCCACCGCCAAGGGTGGTGAGGGCCAAGGACGGAGCGGCTGCTTTGGCACCTTCCCGTACTCGTGGCTGAAATCTGCGTATTCCCTCCTTTCCAAGAGCCTACCTGGAAATGCCAGCTGTTCCCAAACACACACAGGCCCTGCTGGTGCCCTCAGACCAAAACAGTGACCACTACACTGATGAGTGGTCTCAGGTGAGGTGAAATTTGGCCCAGCACACTGACAGTCCTAATGCACTACTGCACGCGAATGGGGGCCTTTCGCTCACTGCAGTGAGGCCAGCGATGAGCACAGGATAAAATGGGAGCAGGGGGCAAGGATGTCTTGTGGAATTGTGGCATATTGTGCCACCAGCCATGGGTGGGAAGACCAGGTCTGATTTTAAGCTAAAGCAGCACTAGAGTGAGCATGTGCTACCCACGCTGCTCTGAAACTCTGAAATTCCAGCATGGACAACCTCATTCTAGATGTAAAAAACACCCACTCACCTACCTCAAAACAAACCAAAACCAGGCACAAAAAAAACTCTAAGGGGTCTGGTTGTGACTTTAAGCTTTGAGAAAAGAAGGGCCATTACTTTCTACAACTACCTGAAATGAGGTTGTAGCCAGGTGGAGGGGTCAGTCTCTTATCTCAGGTAAGAAGTGATGGGATGAGAGGGAATAGCCTCAGGTTGCACCAAGGGAGGTTTAGATTGGATATTACACAGAATTTATTCACCAAAAAGATTGTCAAGCATTGGAACAGGCTGGCCCGGGAAGTGGTGGAGCCACCAACACAGGAGGGATTTAAAAGACAAGTAGATGTGGCCCTTAGGGGCAGCGCTGAGTTAATTGTCATGTTTGACGATCTTAGAGGTCTTTCCTAACCAATTCTATGATTATTTCTTCTCCCTCACACTCTCAATTGCAACTAGTTTAGAAAATGAGAAAAAGAAAAAAAAGCACCTCACCACTAAGCATAATGCCTGAAAAGCTTTCAAGAAGACTTAAAATACACATTCGCCTGTCTTCATAATGAGTTGAGCTCAGAAGTCACAGAAAGGTCATATCACAAAGGGAGTGGCTCCTGAGGCACAGGGAAGCCTTTATTGCTTTAACTAACCTCCTTGAGGGCAATTTCACATCCATAATACAAACTATTCAAACAATGTGCAATGAAAGTAGGTAAATTATCACCTTGTATGTGCTCAGATTTTATTTTGCTCTATTTAAAATCTGGTAGAGCTAATTCTTTAATCCAATATTTTTAATGTGCTCAGTTATATGTGAAAGAATTTTTTTTTGTCAGCGCAGCTGAATGGCACAGTAATTAATAATAATCCTAATGATCAGAGCTTGTGAAATAAATTTTTACTGAATAAGCAGAATTAAATTTCTGTATAGTCCTCTTGCATCTGAAAGAAATGCTTGCATGACTCTTTAAAGTCTTATATTTAATAGATAAAATTTGACTGGTGTGTGGCTTTTATAATAATATATCTTTTAGATATATTATCAGAAATGGGAATGATTTTGTAGTAGAAGGTATGTATTATAAATGTACAGAATTTCTAAAAAGGTGTACCACCTTCTTCCTGTTACTAGGAAATCTTATTAAGTTTTTGCATTTGATAAAATCACCTACAATGCACTTTTTCCTCCTGTAGGTGTAGGAGAGGACAAAGTAAACTCCACTTTTTATCATCTTTGCAGAGTGTTATGGGCCTTCTTCCTTCCCATTTTTTGGTTCTCAAGAGTAGTATCACCTGCTCTGTGTGCAACCTTCCCCCAGTCATGACATAACATAGTCAAAACTAAGAAACAATCATTTTCAATGCTTTTGTCCAGGGTGTTGCCAGGTTTAACACAGAGACCAAGTAGGATAATACTTCCTGTGTATACAATCCATCCCATCCAGGAACTATAAATCCTTTTCAAAGACAGTTTAGTAATTTTACCCCTACTTGGATGAGAGCAAAACAGAGGAAGAAAACTAATTACCATCAGTATTTAAAAATATTTAGACTAATATAAATAGCTAATCCAGCTCCCACACAGTGTCCAATAGAAAAAAAAGGCCCTCTGAATTTCAATTTTAGCACAGGGCAAGAGCCCACTTGTCCAGGTACCTCTGAGCTTGAGCACTCCAGGTGTGTTTTTGTGCTACGTGGGACCATTCCAGGTGTAAGGCAAATGCTCTTTGTAGGTTGTGTTACAAGAAACAACAGCCATTTTTTCCTATTTTGCACTCTGTGAACCCCTAAAACAGCCAGTGAAAGAACCTTCCTATCAAACAAAACAGACAGGTTTGTTTGTCTTTTTTTTTCCCCAGAGATTCTGGGAAAAAAACCCAAAACAACAAAACAACCACTACACCAAAACATGACAGGGAGAGAAGAGGAGAAAATAGTCTAAACTAATCAGAGATTAGTATCATTAGTCAAGGCAAAGATGCTTGAGCCAACAACATTGTGTTAGAAGAGAATAATTGAAAATTGTGAAGAAAAACAATTAATTTTTAGGAATTACTATGGAAGAAGAAAACACTGGGACAAAATCTAATAGCATTGGCTTTTTTTCTCATCACAGAACAGTTCAGTAAAAACACATAGCTCGTCTGACACCAGGACAGAGAAAGGCTCCACTCACTTAAACACATGTCAAGGAAAAGCAAATTCTGAGACTCCATCCAGACACTTTTATCATTAGATTAGACTTCAAATTTTGATCATTTTAACCTAGGGTTTCTATTTCACTTTTGCTTAGAGCAACACCAAGTGCACATTTACTCCACCAACACAAAATGAATGAGATTCTCACAGGGCTCCAAGAGGCAGGGCATTAAGCACAAAACCCCTAATACAGGAATATCATCAAGCTTGCAATAAAATTAAAAGGCTTGACATCAGTGCTGTGCCACCTTTACAGTTTTGAATGGCTCTGAAGAGATTTTTTTCTCAGAAAGATCAAATAGAAAATAAGGTCTAAGGAGTTGGTCAGTATTCTTTAGTGCCTGCCAAAGCCTTATTTGCAGATCTACTTTTGAAGTCACTAACCTGAGTGCTTACCACACTCAAGTGCAGCACAGATTTATAATATGCTTTTATTTAAAGAGAAGAAATAGCCTACAGTACCAGGCATGAGATGATATATATCCTGTCTGTTCTGAATGAACTGCTGTAGCAGACATTAAAAAGGAAGGGTGAGTTTTAAGAATACTGCTTTAGAAAAAAGATTTCACGAGCTAAACCTATTTCATCCTCACTTATATCTTATTTTTAAGAAGGGAAGACAGAATGAATTAAATTGAAAGCCATGTATTAAGTCTTTAGAATTTTCACAGAAGTTTATTGAACAAAACTCCTAAGAAGCTGCTTGCTTTTTTATCCACAGAAACGTATTTATAGGAGCTGAATTCTAATAAACACAGATTGCAGTGCAAAGAAAAAAAGGTCAGCAGTGTGTGCTCAAAGCTTTATTGATGTCTTGTCAATCAATCTTTTATTTTGTTGTTTAATTTTTTTTTTTTTAAGAAAAAAATGCATGTAAGCACTTTTTCTCCTAATAGTGGATTTATTGAGCATTTCAACAAATCAGATGATAGATACAATAAGCAATGATGGCCGATTATCAACTTTGTGTTTTCAGGTCAGGTTGTAAATTGACCCTGTGTTCGCTTCTCTTCTTTCTGGGGAATAGCTAAGGCCCTTTTCAAATACAATAATTTCCAATAAACTTTTTTTTCTGTGCGTTCAACATTCCAGAAGAGCAAGTTTATGGGGGGAAAAAGCAACCTTGCTAGACAAATCCATGCAGTCCCATATATTGTCTCCGCGTAAACTAGTTAAAATAATAAAGCTGACTCTTAAATCTAAGAGTGGTGAATCCAAAGGACATAAAACTTCAGACCACGGCCTTTAAAACCATAGTTGGTGTGAGCTCTTTAGAGCCCAGTAACAGACTTCAGCCCTGATCCTGCACACAAAAGGAAGAGCTGCAGCTCTTCTGACTGGTTAAGTAGTCACCTCTTCTTTCCAAGGCAAACCAGCTACCTTTCCCATCTGCCCACAGTCCTTCCTCAATAATTGATTTCCCAAATTTTCCGACATCCCATTCAGTTTTGTAATTTTGAGAGCCAGCGCTCAGCAACTGCACTTAGTGATTCCAATAGGACTGCCCATGGCACTACTATGTTATCCGGCATCTATTCATCTTGCAGCTTCACCATGCTCTTTAATTTTTTATCTGCAGGTTCATATTGAGGAGAACACTGAGGTGTCTATGGTGACAGAGGATTCCTTTGCCTCAGTTGACACAGACAATTTAATAGAGTGTAAAGTACATCCTAGTGTATGTATGTCATATGTACATATGTAGTGACATACTATTTTCTTCCCTTCCAGTATACATTACTTGGCATTCACTTGCCATCACATTGTCTGTACACTTCCTTAATTAGGTCTGTTGTTCTTGTAAGTGGTTCCTTCCCAATCTAAAAATTAAGAACATGCAAAAAGAAGAAAGCACAGGCATTTGCAGAGACCCTCGCAAGCTCAGAGAGGATGGAAACCACATTTTACTGTATGGGAAACATCCACCCCATGAAATCCTTCACAAATTATGTAACACACCTGCAACTCCATCGATCTCTCTACCCATCTTTTCCATAATTCAGTATACTGGCACAGTCTGGGAAGCAACCTTGACATTTTAGCTGCTCACTTTCTGCTGTATGGCAGCAGCATGAGCAAGCATGTAAAGGGGATTCATGCTCTGTATTTTGGTCACGGCGTTATCATTTTTACTATTGCAAGTTTAGAATGCACTGGAGGTGCCACCAGGAGCGTGTCTCAGACTGGATAACTATGGCACTTAAACCACCGCTGAAGGCACGAATGCAAATGAGGTCACAGAAATGCTCTTTGATTGTTGTCACAAAAGTTATGAAGTTACCTTCTAAAGAGAGAAGTGCCTTCACACTTAGCAGTGTGTACTGGCAGACCAACTGGCACAGCGTTTTGGAGCTACTGTCCAGTTTGACACCACATACAACCAAATATTACATTACAAACATTTGTCCTTCCTTAGTGCCTGACTGCACTGTGACATTTTATAAGGGCCAACAAGCGAAAGTGAAATCCTCTTGCAGCTGGCATTACACTCTGACAAGAATACTGCATATGACTTCTTTTTTTCCTTTATTTTGTGAGAGATGTGACTCACTAACATAGGCTAATGAGAGTTAGCTACATAATACTTTCTGAGGGATCAAAACCAAACTGATTGCCATCTCTTGCAAGCATCTCACAAGCAGCTTTTAATTTCTAAAAATGTGTTCAGAATTTACAGTTATTATTTGACCAACTAAAATTAGACTAAAAGTATTCCTGGAAAGAATTAGTCTGTATCCCATTTTCACAGTCTGCTTTTAATGGCATTTGATTAGCTACTGAATACTTTCAGCTGTCTGACTAGATAGCACATTAATGTTACGTTTTAAACAGAAGTAGAATAGAATAATAAATAATGTAAATGCACTTCACAGTCAAACTTTTATTAAACTTTCACAACATTTTGACATATACCAGTGGCCACATGAAAATTCACAACAAGAGATAAACAGACCCTACAATGAGCAATAAATCAAATTGGTGTCTCCCTCCAAAAAAAACCACAGCTCAGGAACCTGTTTTTTATTATTTGGACGGCTCTGACTCTGTCCCTCATCATGGAACAAAAATCTCTGTCCAAGAGTCCCTTTGGGACAGATGTTGATGGTTTTCTTTTTTAGATAGTTCAGCTGATTTTTAAGGAAAGGAAAAAAAAAAAAAAAAAAAGGGGTTTCTTACANCTATTCTTATTTATTCAACACACAGTCTTTCAAATATATGCAAGGTTATTTGTAAAAAAAAAAAAAAAAAAAAAAAAAAAAGGTGTATCTTACCTTAACAAGATCTACAAGAAAACATCTTTGGAATCATAAACTGGGACTAGAACTATTCCAGCACATCTCAGCATGATGCATCTCAGATGCAGGGGAATATTTCCTTCACAAGCCAGGATAAAAGTCTTCCTCAAGCAATCACTGTCTGTCCCTCTTAGCTTTCTTTCTTTCTCCTATTTTAGGAAGAATTACATTAGTAGAATAAAGAGATACATTTACAGTATTCCTTTAGAATGGTAAAGCTTTCATTTTGGGAAGCAACTATATCAGGAAGATATCTGGACTGGGAAAGAGTCTGCAGCTTTAGAGTTCTGGGTTATCACTTAAAACTCAGACATAAACTTAACCCTCCATTGTTCACAGAGTGGGATTACACTTATAATACTGATGAATAAGCCACAAGTTGTTTTCTTCTTGTCAGATCCCTGTTAGAGAATGTACCTTTCTTTTTGTTTTACAAAGCATAAAACCAAATTTCATGATATACTACTACAGTACACAGATTTAAGCCCTTCCTTTAAATAAGTAAAGGATACTGATTCAGAATGAAAACAGCAGCTGTAAGATCAACAGTGGTTCTCCACTTTGAGTCCTTTACACTAAAATCCTGTCTGCACAGAAGTCAATGGCAAAAGTCCAAGTGACAGTAGGGTATTAATGTCACCATTCATACCTAATACAAGCTGCCATGCACTTAGGTAGCAGAGAGCTATTAAAAAGGATCAAATGTCAGGTTTCCTTCCTGCTGCATTTAGTTTAACAGTATGAATGAAATGTACAAAGATTCACTCGCTCCAGAAATTTTACAAAAGGAAGTCTTTCTTTTTTTTCCACTCGTTTTCAGAAAAATGAACAGAGAGAACAGATGACCTGGAAACCGACCTTTGGAGAACATCTGGTTCTAACCTCATTCAAGCAGAGATAGCTGGAGCAGGGTTCTCAGGACCAGGTGCAGTTGAGCTTTCAACGTCTCTAAGGATGAAGGCTGCACAAACCTCCCTAGGGAATCTGTTCCTATGTACAACCAGACTTAAGGTGTGAAAGTGTTTTGTTTTCAGTTTACTTTAGTTTAAATAGAATTTCTTCTATTTAAATGTATGCCCATAGCCTCTTGTGCTGTCATCAAGCAGTACTGACAAGAGCCTGTCTCCATCTTCTTTCCTACCCATTAGATGTTTGTACTCATTGATAAGGTCCCCCTGAGCTGTCTCTTCTCCAGGCTGAACAACCTCTGCCATTCTTCCTTTAAAAAGCCACTATTTAATCATTTCTGTGGCCCTTTGCTGAACTCAGATCACTATGCCCATGTCAGTCTTAAACCGAGGAGCCCAGAACAAGCTCTGAATAATTTCACATTCTATATTAAAAAAAAAAACAAAAAAAAAAAAAAAAAAAAAAAAAAAAAAAAAAAAAAAAAAAACACACACCAAAAAAGCAAACCTGGGAAATGCACATATGCAAATGTCTGTAAGGGAACCAAACATTTCATTATTATTCTTGTGTGTTTTATACAGGCTTTCTGATGGAAACAATACCATGTAACAGAGAAATTGTATGAAGGCAGAGATTCCTTGCCTATGATAAAATATTTACTTGACTCTGCCAATACAGTCATTACTATATTTATCCTTCCAGGATCCCTTTGAGGTAAGGAATACTAATATACAGATTGTACACATGGAAAACAGAAGGACAGAGTGACCTACCTAATATCACACAGGAAATATGTGGAAGACAAGGAATGTCTGGGCATGAGGCTAAATGTTTTACAGCAGATATCTGACACATAAAGTAAAAGACTTAAACGATTAATAGAGAAAAATTAGAATGCTGCAAGATTTTAGAAAAGGATGTCCTAGGGTGCATGCTCTGTTTTCCCAGCATTTCACACAGCTTCCATGAAAACGTACAGAACTTTTCTTCCCCTGTGTTTTCATTAAGACCCTGGCTGGACTCAAAGCGGAAAAAAAAAATTCATTTTAAATCTTTTCGAGAACTACTGTTTTCTTCTATGTTGTCAGTTAGTTTAGGTACTTTCCTGTCTGTCTCCAACCATTATACCCTGGACAGAAAGCATAAGCCCTCAGCTTTTATTTTGCCATGTTAGAACAGATAAAATCCTTTTGCTTCTTCTCATAAAATAGGCTTTTCTGTTGCCTTAATAATCCTTATGATCCTTCTCTACATCTGTTCCAGTTTTACTGAACATTCTTGTCCACGGGTGACCAACACTACACAATATTTCTGAGGTTGCACCGCAGCCTCTGTAATAGCACCAGCATTTCCTCTCGAAATACCACTCCTAGTGCATCTTAAGGTTGCACTGCCTTTTTCACTGCTGCATCGTTGCTTAAAACAATACTCTGTACAACTCACAGTATAAAGCAATAGAAGTATGGAATCACTATAATTGAAATATGGTTGGGTTTTGAGGAATTTCTTTGAAGGAGAGAGCAGTAGACACATTTCATACATTACCCAAGAAGTCTTTTTAACTGAGAAGCATATGGAGATGTGAGAGAAAAGAAGAGATGGAAAGCGAGAATTGGTGGGTGTTACACACAAATGGAGCAGGAAGATGAGAGCATAGGAGTAATGATTTCTTATGTGCAACAGCAGCAGGATATAAGCTCTCTTTCCTGTGTGGAAGTTCTCTGAACAGCCTTACAGAGAGGCTTGCCTGAATCTCTTAATTTCTAAATGAAAGGGGATGGTTTGGAGAATGCTTTTTTAGAGCGCCTTCTCTGGGGAAACAATAGATATTGAAAAAGTCGAAACTTGAAGTATACCTCTTTGAATAAGCTTTATACAGCAACAAGGCTCTGAATGAACCAGCTTCTTTACACCTTTGGCTCAGTATTCAGAAAGAACTATACAGCTCATAAAACCAGGGCTTCATGCTGCCACCAGGATTGTTATTGATATTGTTGGAAAATAAATAGGAAAAAATCACACAGTTTTGTTATTTTTTCATAAAAATTAAGGTAGTACTCTCTAGTGTATATACTTAATGTAAAAGGAAGCTTTTCATACTGCTGTCACAGTCACAGAACTCACAAAAAGCTGGAATCTGAATTCTTTTGGAAATTCAGGATTTTCTTTCCTTTTCTGATATCTAAATAAGCACAGTTTCCTGCGTCAAAAAAAAATCAACTTATTATAATTATCCACTTCCCTCTGAACGTGAAATTAATGAAAAAACTTTCACAGTATTAAAATATAAATTATATTTTATATTGCATATGTATGAAATATACATCAGTAAATACAGAATGATGTATTCAATATTCTTGAAGCAAAATTTGAAAGCTGACAATTCATTTTGACTTTTTTATGTAAATAAAGATTTCAGCAGCATCGGCATGTTTCTATGAAACATCTTTCAGTTTAACTTTTTGGTTTTCAAGTCAAAAATGTTGTATTGAATTTTTTTTAAGCCCTAATGAATGTCAACTGGCTTTTTCATAGGAAAAACCTTGAAATCCTTAGTCAGTCAAAACCCTCATTGATCATATCCTCTTGATGTTAAAAATTATTCATTGCTACTATATTCCCAGAAAGGCAGAGAATGTTGAAACATGAACAAATATGTACTGATTAATCTTTTTATGCATCTTTTTATGCAGTGTGTCTTTTTCTTACACAGACTACTTTCTGAAGAGTCACCACCGGATGAAGGGTACAAGTCATCTGGCAAGGACTTCAACCATCTTGCTCTAGAGAGCTTCCAGGTCAAGGAGAGACAAGGCCATGTAAATGTAAGTGATTCTTAATGAGTTCTTTACCCATAGCTTTATTAAGGCACAAATAACCATAAAATGACTTATTCTATTGACTTTGAATCCAACATAAGACTTCAGTTAATTCTAAACCCTGAAGAAAAATTGTGGGGAGATAGAACATCTTCAATCAGGTCAGTAATTACTACCACAGTAAATTGTCTTCAAGAGTCATTGTCAAGTAATCAGTAAACATGTAGGAACAATTGTATGTGACCTGGGAATGCTCTTGCCACTGCCTGAACCATGACAGGAGGGAGGATACCCACACTACCCTTCCTTCTGCCCAAAAACTCCAAGCGCATTTCACTTGAGCAATGGGAGTGCAATTCCCCCAGTGCCAGTAGGTCATACTCCAGCAAATCTGCAGTCAGCAGATCAGAAATTACTCCTGTGGGTCAAGTACATGGCTGTCTGTCTAGTCTCTAAGTGGGGCTGGATACCTCTGGCTGTTTGAGAGAAGCGAAAAAGCCCATGCATTACGCACCTGTGGAAAGACTTGCATACAAGAAAAATATTTTTATACACCTCTCCAGTTAGAAACTGCTTTTGCTAGACAGAGTCTTGCTTGACTTCTAAACTCCAGGCAATATTTTACAACCTTATCTCTTTTTACATACAACTGTTTCTGGCTGGATGGGTATTTCATAATTTGCTGTGAAGTCTGTCCCCCTTTAAGAATGCCTAAGCCAAAATCATGGACACCTTTTTTGTCAAATAAAAATCCACAATTGTAACACAGCATTTGGGTTTTGGCAGTAATACATTACAGTAATAAAATACAATATGGTAATACATTGTCATTTAAATAAATATACACATAAAAGCTCTGTATGGTCACTATTTCTCAGCTCTTTTTTCTGAATTAATATATGGTTCTGTTTCTATTCTAAGTCTCTTGCTTTATGAAAAATCTTGTGACAAATTTTATAGGGTATATGATTTCTGAACAATTCCTAAAACATAAATCAATTTACTCTTATTTCACTTTTGATTTCACTCTGCATCACCTAAACTTCCTAACGTTGTTTTGTCCTTTGATCCTTCTTCCATTTAAAAATATCTACAGTGCAATTAAAGAAATTTACAGAAATAATGCAAAAAATACATATACTGCTAATGGGCCTACTTACATCTGTGATCTCTTCTTTGCAATACATGCATAACACATAAAATATCAAACACTGCTATGCATGCTGTTGCATTTTTTCCCCCCTCAAAATGCATTCTAATTACTACAGCAAAATTGAATTTGCCTATGCATACATTAAGGTTAACCATGCAGTCAGTAAGGAATGAAGCACTAAGAATCAGTTGTGTAACCAAGAAGGAAATACATATTTAAAATCATGAACACTATTATAATTACTTTGTCTGAGAAATAACTCAGTTAATTTCTGCTCTAAGAAATAACTCTGAAAGATACTAAGCTGCTTTCCATGCTTAATTAGGAGCTCAAATTCACTGAAAAACTCCTGAAACGCCATAGCCAATAGCAGTAAAAGTATCTATTTAAATTGTTTTCTGGGATGTCACAGTGTCTTTGAGAGAAAAGTGTTATTACTTGAAAACTTCATAGCATGCAGCAGAAAGTTATTGTATTCTAGTATTACAATTTTGCTAATAGACAAATTGTCTAAATCACCACAAAAAAAACTTGGAAGCAATTTACATGGTAGCATAAAAATTGATGAATGGTGGCAGAAACACCATTTAGATGAAAAAAAAAGGCATTAAATGTGAAAGAAAAAAATTTAAACTAAGAAAGTCCTGAAATTGGAGAGTAACTGCATCAATTTTGACTAAATAATTCAAATATTCTCTCATCAATGTAACTAATTTGAGTTTTAATTTTCATGAAAACCCACTACAAAAAGGAAACAGCAGAGAATTTTCTTGTCAATGCGTGAACAGTTGATGGTAAACAGAATAACCATCAAAAAAAAAAAGCCATTTGCAGCTGAGGAAGAGACAAAATAAGTGAAAAGTCAATGTATGGGAGGGACTGTTACTAAAATTGTTATAGAAACATAGAATGGTTTGGTTTGGAGCACCTTAAAAAAATCGAGTTCCATCCCTTCTTCCATGGACAGGGATACCTTCAACTAGACCGGGTTGCTCAGAGCCCCATCTGATCTTTAACACCTCCAGGATGGAGCATCCACAGCTTCTCTGGGCAACCTTTTCCAGGAACTCACCACCCTCACAGTAACACATTTCTTCCTAACATCTAACCTAGACCTGCCCTCTGTCAGTGTGAAGCCATTCTCCCTTGCCTGTCACTCCATGCCCCTGGGACAAGTCCCTCTCCAGCTCTCTGGGAGTCCCTTTAGGTACTGGAAGACTACTCCAGGGTCACCCAGGAACCTTCTCTTCCTCAGGCTGAACAACCCCAGCTCCCTTAGCCTGTCTCCACAGCAGAGCTCCAGTGCTCTGACCATCTTCGTGGCCTCCTCTGGGCTGGTTCCAGCAAATCCGTGTCTTTCTTATGCTGAGAGCCCCAGAGCTGGATGCAGCACTGCAGGTGGGGTCTCACAAGAGCAGAGCAGAGGGACAGAATCCCCTCCCTCGACCTGCTGGTCACACTGCTGGGAATGCAATCCAGGATTACAGATGAGCTCTCTGGGTTGCCAGTGCACATTGCCAGGTCATGTTGAGCTTCTTGTCAATCAAGTAGCTAAGATTGCTATCAGTATTTCCCTTCAAACCTCCATTTTTAAAGAATTTATATTACTTGACTGTTAAAATATGTTTCTAGGCAGAAACAAGGGCGTACTGTGCACAGGCAAATTTTTAAATTAAAAACGGCCTCCAAAATTGCTCCAGTAATTTTCTGCACACAATTGTTTCCATGTGAAAAGATCCACATGTAGTCATGAAAACAGTACACAAAAAAAGAAAAAATATTTTTATCAACTCAGCATTCAATCTTAAGTAGTACTATGACCCTCAGTTATTACTACTGTGAATACACACCCTAATACCCAAACTTCAAATACGAACGATGCCAGAAAGTAAGGCTTGGTAGATTTGTCCTTGCATTTGCATATAATTACATGACAAGTCTGAAACTGCAAGTTTTGGAGTAAAGTTGAAATCAACCGAGAGATTATTTAATAGAATCTCAAATCAGTAACCATTTTCTTTCCTAACATACAGTTGTGTCCCTTGGCAAATATGCCAAAAGAAGCAGCAAAATGATGAGGCTTTAGGTTTTTAATATATTTTTTCAAATATTCATTTTTATTCCCTAAGTGAATAATGTGATCTAAATCTTATCAGCTGACACTATCTCTAAATTCATATTTTTGCCTTCACATATACAACTATTCTACTTTTTTACACCTCATTTTTTGGTAGATAAAGTCAATATTACAAACCATTGTTTGTGTATTAATAACGACAATATAATTGCCAAAAAATGTCAGCACTTTTAAGCAAGAAAAACACTTCTCTTAATCCAAAATGTCAAAGCAATTTTTTTAAACCAAAAAGTCTTTTTAAAGAACAGTGTGATGGTAGGAACTCCTGTCAATAAATTACAAAGCAAAGCAGAGGAAAGTTGCTAAACTGTTTCTAGCTTCAATGGAGAACACACACACACACCAAGCAGCCAGCATTTCTTATTCCCTACAATCCTCAGTCTCTGAGCAACACAGGTAAATAGATGAGTTGGAAGTGCCAACTGATCTTGCTCAGCAATATGTCTCTAACAGTGACAGAAAAAGACTCTCAGGAATAAAATGCAAGAAATCTAAATATAAGAAATTATACCTTCCTCCAGAAGGAGTTCCCTACAACTACATATATGTGTGTATATAAAAAGATCTGTGTGTCTGTGTATACACACATGACTAATTTAAAAAAAATATTCATTTATTAGCTGCTTGTTCTAGTATGGGCATTCTTTTGAAATACTCGTATAAAGACAGTTTCTGCAGCACCATCCCCCTCAGACTTCGGGTGAAAGAACACAGCTTTCATTTTTTGGAGTTGGGACACCAGTTAAGCTGCTCTGCGTGCACGTGGCTTGAGCACAATCCACAGACTCAGAACCCTTGCACTCTTAATAAGCAATTGCGTTTAGTTTAGAGAGATGAAGGCCTCCTGTATTATTACCCACCATGTGGTGCATGAAACAACTCTCAGCCAGGCCTGAAGGCTCGGAGCACCAAGGGCTGTAGGCACACAGATGAAAAGACAATGCTAGCCAGAGACTGATTACGATGCAAAGCTATTTGCTATTTGGAACTGAAATAGAGCTCATCATGACAAGCCTGGAAGCAATACTTATTCACCAATGCCTGAGCCACTTACAAAGTTTGAAATTCATATTTTTGGAGGTTTTTTCTCTCATTGCTTTAAATTGTGTGTAACTAGTCCTCATTTCTCAAAACAGTGGAGCTGACTATGCCACTGCAGTCATCACCCAATTCTATATACACATATTTTCTAACATAGACAATTAAATTATATTACCATGTGCCACTATTACAAATCTAGAGAATCATATGTTAAAAAAACACCAAAAGAAAACAAAAGCCTTTTCCCTGCCTAAATAGTTTAGGAGGATGGCCTAGTATGCCAAATTAAAAATTGAAACTTTTAGTCAACCCACGTTTTTCTCTCCCACTAATTGTTATTGTATGATCAGTGTTATTTTTGACTGCTTTTGCCTTTAAACTATATCGAAGTTCACAAACTTGAAGACAAGACTGGTTCCCAAGGGGCTTTTTCTTAAGAACTTATAGTTCCAGCACTAAATCTTTAAAACATGGGATGAAACACAACATATACACCAACACTAGAGATCTTCTGAACTACATCACCACATACCTTCTTTTTAAATGCAAATCCCTCCAGTCCAGGGCAAGGTAGAGCTGTTCCAGTCCCTGTCCCCAGGCTAGCTGGGCTTCACCACTGCTCTGCCAAGCTCTAGCACTGTGGAGACTTCCATGGGAGAAGAACAGATGCTATAAACTAAAATTATGTCTCTGATGATCCCAACTTTATCTGGAGCTGAAGCCTGGCAACTCACAGAGCCCCAAGCAGTCTTCAGATAATCTGTCCTCTATGGCCCTTTGGCACCCCAGTTCTTGTGGTTTAAGCCTGATTCAGACAGATTCAGAGAGATGGGGGGTGAGTGGGACAGGATTTTGCTCTTCAAACCGGAAAAGGAAATTATTCCCCCAAATCTAAAACTCGAGTCCCCCACCAATCTCTGTGTTTTCTATTGAAGGGACTGTTCTGTTTCCCTGCTCCCAAGATGAAAAGCCAGTACAAGTATTGACTTTCAGAGTAGAAAAAAATAAAATTGCAGGGGGGAACTACAAAAAAATACAAAAATAAGTCACCTGGGCCACAAACTGTATTGGCTCTGGCCTCATCTCTCCAACAGACCTTATTATTAATATGGCTCATTGCTCAGTCAGATTCTGGATTAACAGAGAACTCCCTACTAGACAGAACACCCAGTTTCAAAGAACTCATACTGGTTGTACACTTTAGCTCATCCTTACACCAATTTAAATACTTAAATTATTTGCTGAAAGGAGACTGTAGTTGCTTATATGTCAGTGGCTGATTAGCTACCTAATTTTAGCACCTGCAATAAAAACAACATACAGGTCAGTTCATTGTAAGCAAACAGAAGGCTTCTTCCCAAATAATACTCAGACAGAACAGCAAGAGTTAAGTTGTTTTAAAAACATTTTCCTACTGCTGCCCTGTGAGAAATGCTCAGAAAAGCCTTTTTCTAACCTAGCCATCTAAGGCTTGATGCAAATGCTGAAAAAACTGGGCTGCTTTCAGTTCTTTCCATATGACAAAATGTTTAAGCCCTTGGAACCAAAGTTTCACAATTGTACTTTCTAAGCTGACAATGGACATATGTACAAGTCATTTAAGACTAATACAAAGAACAGTATCATTTTATCACCATAGATTAACTATCCACTGGAGGCTGGTTTGGCCAGTTCTGTAGCATGTTCCCTATTTTACACATAGAGTTAGTTCTTCTCTCTAAGGAAATATTGTGGCTGGAAAGGGAATTTTAGTTCACTGTCTTAAAACTGGTTTTCTTTTCTTGACTTGGAGATGCCAATAAGGTATTTTTGAGGAGACTTTTATTATTGAATAATGGCATTGTTTTATTTCTGGTGTATGCATACCAGGGTTTTTTTTTCGTATTCTATTACGCTCAGCCCACACAACTTTTTTTTACTATTAATGAAGTAATTTTGCTTAGAAAGCCAAATATTGAACCTTTGGCTATACCAAGGTAATTCTTTTCAGCAAAGAGGCAATGCTGTGGTCCAGCAAGCAAGTGAATTTGGCTCAAGAATGATAGGAGCCACCTTCCAAGACAGTTTTTTTTTAGTGTCAACTCACAGAGTAGGTTAATAACACAGGCCATCTCCCTCAAGGTTCACAGATACTCCCATTACTTGATGGGACTATTCCTACATATAAACATTTGCAGAATAAACAGGACCATTTGTATTTAGATACCAGATAGTAAGACCCAGCATATCCACAAACACCTGAGCCCAGCGTACAAAGAAGATCTGCTAAACAGTGAACTACATCAGAAGAATACAAGGGCAGTGTTTTTTAGACATACACAACGCAAATTCTCCCTTCTTCTCAAAATTCCATCTTTTGGACTGAAAGAAGCAAACACCACCAAATCCTGTGCTTCTCATCAAAGCCACTCTTCTCTGAGTCCATCTATCTCCTGCTGGAGCAGTAGAAGAGGGGTGCAGGATTCTGTGTACTTCCTAATCCCAAGCCGTCACTGTCCCATCTAGTCCTCACCTCAATAGTACAAAGTGACGAAGTACTGAGGAGATTCTGGCTCTCTTGTAAAATTTTGTGAGGGCACATGATGACATGATTTTGGTATGAAACATTTCTCCCTTAAAATTCTCTCCCTCCTTAGTACAAATTCAGCCTGTAAGGCTACTATACCTTTAGTGCAAAGTCTGTAAGTATTTCTAATTAATAGTGAAGTATAAGATTTGAGACATATTAATGAAAATTTTGCTTTTTTAATTGCACATGGATATTGTGTTATCTAAGCTACTATTGTTACTAAAAACAGTTTTGAAAAATTCTTACTGCACAGAAATTTTTATCTGTCCATTACCTTACCATGAACATCTAGATTTCCTCTGTAGGAAATACACACAGCACTCAGCATTTAAAGACAATTACTCAGCCTATAGACCTCTTGCCTTAATTACTGTTGGTATTTTTACACACTTCATCAATTAATTTTTCTTTCCAATGATGTCACTGCAATTATTTCTATTCAGCCTGAATGTTTTACATAGGCAGCTAGACAGCTGTCTTAGACTTGAATTGCTCAGCCATTTTTGGAGCTCAGTCCCCTGTAAGATTTTTCTCCCCTACTTTCCAGGGTGCTTTCCAGGCAACCATCATGGTATTGCTCTGAGGGTAGGTCACAGTCATTTAGCATTTCTATATCCCAGCGTCTTGGCTTTATTGTAACATGGGAGCAATGGTTTCTCTGAGCACACTGGCTCATGTCACCTTTTCCTTGGCAGGTCAGGTAGCAATCACGAGTTCAGCAGAGGCACTGTGATTGAAATCGCTGGCATCACTCGTGCATTGGAGTGTCTCTGCTAAGACTCATAAATTTATTCATTGATCAAAGCAAGTTCCCTAACCAAAGTTCCAGAAAGCACTTTTACTTGTGCTTAATTTTAAGTCTGTGAGCAGTTTCATACATTTGAAACGTCTATGTTTTCCTGGACTGGAGTCCTTGCCAGCCATTAGGAAGTTTGAAAGACTTGCTCTTACATGGAAGCCCCAAAGAGCCTGCCTGTTTTCCTACACTTTTCAAGGAATCAGTATCAGTGTACTATGAACTAACAAAGGAATGAAAAATGAAGAGTTTGGCAATTTTCCTCAGCATCTAGCAAATCATTTATTATCAACAATTGCCAATAATTCAGCAGAAGCCTCTCCTTTGTTGCCTCTATTGCTCGCCAAAAATTCCTCCTTATTTTAGTAAGTCTGGCTGAACAGGGCAGAACATGTTGGTAACATTTTGAAAACTGTCTTTTTCATCTAAAGTGACAAAGACCTTTCCTCCAGGGCACCAGTAGTAAACAGCAAAACCCTGTACCTTAGTTAATAAGTAAGAGCAAAACAAGTAAAACCTTGGGATTTAGCACTTTTTCCAATTGTGATTTTCCAGAGTCCCTGTTCATCAGCATTTATTATTTACCTTTTAGCTTCATAGCATTTCTTTTTCACTTGGGACTTGGGTTATTGCTTTGCAAATTGTATATTAATATTGCTTACCTACAAATACTTTAGGTATGATCCCAAGGGCAGTGCTGTATGCATTCTGATGAACACTTGAACTTTTAAAATTCAGTAGCATTTATTTTAACCAGCACTAAAAGACAAAGCTGAATTCCAGGTTTGATGATTAATTTACATCTACTTAAAGACAGACTGAAGTAGGGCAAAATTCACTCCTTTGCAGAAGACTTGCATTTAAGTTTTTGTTTAAAACCTCCCAACAACAGAACTTATATGCTTGAAAAAGCCAGTCCTGAGACATGCCATGAAGAGAAAATACTAGTTTTAACTAGGAAGGAGCAAAACAAAATGTATTTAAGACACATATGCCTGCTCAGAAAATTTGGGACTGTAACAACTTTTGAAGAAACCTGGCAGAGTAGTTTATAAAACAAACAGTTGTTCCCTCTTTGGATATTAGTAAGACATCATGAGAAAATGAGAAGAGCTAAAGTATTGTCAGATGTTTGCAGTGAATGCTCTCCAGTTCAGTGTTTGGAAAATCCAATGTGTAAAATTTCCCATAAACAAAAGGTTTTTTAAAATGTCAGTTCTGGGATGTTCTTGGCTGAGACTGCTGGAACAAATAGAAATAGGTTTGTGAACATAAATAGCTGATGTGGAGTATCCTTGGCAATATCTGTGCTAATAAGCCAACGATAAAAATAAAGAGTAAAATTACAACTCAAAAAGTGACAGAGCTGGGAAATTGGGAGTTTGGATTGCCTGTCCATTTTCTCTCATCATGTTACAACTTGCTGTGTTAGAACACATGGTATAAAACCTGTCACCAGACACTAATCTCAGAACCAAACTATATTCTGAACAATCCCAAAGAAACTGTATAAGGATACGTGGGAACCTCCCATCTTGTAGCAACGCTCTTGCAGCCCCAAGTCTTTCACACAGTAACTGACTACACGGGTGACAGTGTGCCTTTCGCATAGAGAACTTTCTTCAGTTTCTGCTAGGCACAAAAGCTGGTTGACTCTTTTTTATTTCACAAAAAAACCTTATGGATAAATAATCAAATTCCAGGAAAGCATGTCTAGAAGATAAAATGCAAAGCTTTGGAAATACAACTGTGAGCAGCAGTGAGAAGTAGAAGGGACAAAGCCCAAACTCTAGGAATAAAACTAGTTTCTTACCTTTCTGTCACGATTTGATTAGCAGCAATGGGTTCCAGGTTTGTTTTCTGGCTCTTTTCTCAGAAACCTAAGAAAATTAAATGAGACTGGTTGAGTGTTCAGTGAATGATACTTTCATCTTTGCAGTGAATGAAAATGCCTAACTTCACTGGAGGGACAGAGGTGGAAAGAGTAAAAAATTAAATTCACTGAACAGCTGGTGTTCCCCTAAATATAGTAACAATTAGTCAAATCATTACTCATTCACAATCGCAATGAAGAATTTGATCCCTCTTGACCAAACCCTCTATTGCCATCTGCTTTAATCTAGAACATTTTGCATTACCAATCTTCAAGCATTAGATTTTAGATGAGATTTGATAAATCACATCACAGTGACCACAGTTAGGTACTGAATTACCAAGATTTTCTCACTTCATTACAAGCACACAATGTCATCAGATTTTGGGGGGAAGTTGCTTTTAGGTATGGGTTGTTGTGGTGGGGGTTTTCTCGGTGTATGTTTTGTTTTGGGGGGTTTTCTTGGCTGTGGTGTTGTTTTTTTTCTCTAAATAGTCCCAAATAGGCAAAACAAAATATTAAGTGAAGTTGGTTTAGACCTCTCTCACTATCACTGCCAAAAACATTCCTTCTGACCATCTGTTTTCTGGAAAGGGCTCCTCACATCTTTTGGGCCTTAGCTGTCAGGGTTTTCTGCATTTGAGAAAGGATGTGTGCCTGTGCCTGCACATGAGGCCTTTAATTTGGAAACCAGCACAAAAATTCTGGTTTATAAAAAGGCTTTTTTCTAAAGATGCCCAGAAAGCATTTCAGACCAGTTGCAATCACAGGTAAAGCTGCAGAAGGCCAGTGCAAAGCAGCAGAGGAAGCTGCTCAGCTAGGATTAATTACTGACTACTGATTAATATTGGTCTGCTCAAAACCATAATCTTGCTACCACTATCTTGGGGGTTCTCCTTTACACCCCTCTGGGTTCAGTCATCAGAGCACTACGCAGCTGTCTCTAAATCACGCTTCCAGTGTGCTCAGCACACAAACAGCTATATACAAAATACACTAACGTGGGTCCTGTTGGTAGCTCAGCCTATTCTCTGTTTTCTCTCTCTGGATGACCCAGTGCTCAGGATCACTCCTGCCAGGAACGGCCTGAGTTCGCAAACAAGCATGCCACAAGGCAGTGTAGCAAGACCTGCATTATTATTATGCCTGCCTGACGTGCCAGCACACGCATCAGGCTCCTTCAAAGCATTTACTCATCTGTTTTACTGCGCCAGCTACTCAACCACAGCAGCAATGAGTACCTACCCAGAGGAGCAATCGTCTGCATCATGGCAAAACCCCACACCATATGCAGAAACAGCTATAAAAGCAGGCAAAACGGGAACCAGAGGTTGGGCTTCTCCTGCCAAGAAGTAACTGGGGTGGATCAGCATGCCCCAAAGGCCATTGTGCTTTTATGGACAAACCAGTCTGCTTTTATGAGCTCTTGCTAGCTGTACACAAGGAAACCAAACACAAGATCACAGAATTTTAAAATAACTTAGACCAAAAGAGACCTCTGGAGCCATCTTGTCCTATCCATGCTCAAAACTGGGCTGACTTGGACCAGGTTAGGGCCACCTACAAGTCTCTAACACACCTTACTCTCTGCTGCGTTAGAGACTTGGACACCAGGCACTACATGCATACATATCCATGATGATATTTTGGATCACATCAACTACAATATCCATATAAAGCTGCTAAACAGAAGGGCAAAAAGAAGAAATTGCGAAGAGGAACAGCACGTTCACAGCAAAATTCAGACCTCATGCTTCCTTCTAACCTCAGCAGAAATACATAACATGGTTCAATGCATACAATGCTGTTAAAAACAATACACACCCAAGGAACCCAGTCAGGTCTGTATTGTGTATTTTGGTCTTGCTGATACGTGTTTAGTCCACCAAAGTTGAGCAGATACGAAAGTAGAAGAATCTGTAAATGCCACACATTTAAAAACAGCCAGCTAGTTCCTATTGACAGTGCTCAAAAACATCAAGAGTATTTATCATGTCACACTCCCAGGATGGGGCCAAAGCACAGAGGCTGGGTGAGCAGTTGCTGTTTTCATTTATTCGGCTTTAGCTGAGAGCTAGGAAACATCAGCTCAAATGAAGGTTCTCCTTTGGTGAACTTCACATGTTGGTTGGAAAGGTAGGGAAGGTAAGACAACAAAAAGAACCTCCTCAGCCTCAGCTGGAGAGAGTGGGTAAGGCAGGAGGCAGAAGTAGAATTTACTTGCTTCTATAACCATGGAGAGAAACCCTAACCCCCCCACCCCACCCCCAAAAACCCTAAAAAAAAATAGCTTCCTGACCATAAAAGGACTGGAACTTTTGTTCAGCTAAATTTACATATAACTTTCACTTGTTTCTCTCTGTCTCTTTGCTTTTTAAACAAAAATACCCAACACTACATGCTCCAAGGAAACACGATTAAAGGAAATTGTACAGCTCTGATTTCTTGTTACCACTTTAATTTAATTTTGCTTCCCTGACCTTTTTCCTTAAGTAAGCTGATAAAAATGTTTTTAGTAACAATGATAATTTGGTAGAGGATAAGAATAAAAGGATTCTGAAGGAGGTTCTTCTTCACATAAATGTACACATATTTAGTGTGCATTCTGTGAACACTTTCTCCCTATGTAATAGAGAGCCAAAAAATCATCTGTCAGGGGATGATGGATGATGAACTCTGCTACTCAGGCCTCAGGGCCCAGCCCTGCTGCTATACTTGACTTAGTCTTCAGTAGGCACTAAGTGCTCTGTCAGATTCACGCCAAGGGAAAAGCATATGCCTGGAACTCCCAAAAGTGTGGGAACCAGAATAAACAGAGACATTTTTAATGTTACCACACATTTTAAATCTGCTGTGTCACTTTCCTGTAAGCGTTGTCCGTATTTTTGTAATATATACAGTCATTGTGGGTTTGTTGCTCTGCCCATCACCTCTGTTCTTTGTTGTACACTAACCAAGAAAACAAAAGAAAAATAAAAGGAATGCACAGCATACATGACCATTTGGCTGACTACTGCACTCTTTTAGCAAAGGAGAGACAAGTTCTTGGGGTTTTCTTTTCTCCCTTCCCCTTGACAATGCTTTTGATGCAACAAGGCTTTTCTCACCTCACGCAGCTTTATTAATTATGGGGTTCTTTTGGAGTCCTCTCGGGTGTTGTATCACCACACATATATATGTATGACAGGACTATAGTTAAAAGCCATCTTCCCCTCTTCTTTATATCCCAAAAATTCCATCAATCATTGAATTATGCTTCTTGGCTTGGAAGGACTGCAGGACTCTCAAAATCTCAAGCATTTCCATTATGAGCCGAAGGTCCCACAGGTCCAAGGTAAAATGATGGTTTAAAACTGATGCCAATCATAAGCATGGTTTTCTAATGCATATTTTTATTTCATATTGCCTAACCACTGATTATAACCAGGCTTTTAAAACAATTTTCTTAAAAGAGAATTGGTCAAATGCAGCTATGATGGAATTTCCATCCTTCAGAAATTCCTCAGCAATGAATATCTCTGTCTCCTTCTCTTTCATCACAGCCCTCTTTAGATAAAATATTTATATTGTGGGAAGTAGTAAAAAGTTTTATTCCTTGTTTAGGAGAGGCTGACAGAAAACGCCATAAAAATTAATAGCAGTTCAAATTACACAAAATAATATTGAGGGTCTTCCTCCCCTCCTCTCCGCAGGTATTTTTACCCATAGAAGTCAGTATAGAAGGTTTGTGAAAAACTTCTTGTTTAGATGTCCCTTCAGTTCAAAAGGGATATTCTGCAGCCCTGATTTACCACTGGATAAATTCTGAGGAAGGTGCTTACCAGCATTTTACTTCCTTCTAATACCTTCTCAGAACTAGCAGAATTAATTGGGGCCTAACAGGCCCAAAAAACCACCTGCATTTATATTCTTCAGTCAGTCGCATTAACCCTTAGAGGCACCAGCAGGACTCCTGCAGCACTAAAAAGGGACACAGCAAAGCAAGGACTGGGAGTCACAGAAATGAAGGCATATTTTTAGGCCACAGTCACTGTCACAACTCAAGTAAATTCCAAATTTCTTTCATTTTGAGATGAATATTTACCAGAGAATGATGCCTATTCCTGAAAACTGGCCTTCTCTAGCCATGTAAGGACTGTCATTTGCAACCCCCATGTCAAAAACTGAACTCAGATTATTAGATGAGGATCCACTCCTCCGCAGTGTTATTAGGCATTTCTGTCCTACAATACACATTAATACAAGAAGATATCCAAAGGTCCATTCATCTTACTTTACAGATGGGTTTAGCTGACAGCTATGAGCCTAACTTGTCCTTTATTTCAATGCCTTCATCCCAGCACCACTCCAGGCTTCCCGGCAAAATATGCCTGTCATTCAACAGCGGCAGAACAGTTTAAATGCTCTTATCTACTCACTTGAAATCCCACCCCCCCAGGCAAACTGTTCCCTGAGATGATCTTTACCCTTCATTTGAGTCTAATGCACCGAGACCTAGAAAGACATTATGTCCAGAGACTGGTGTGGCTACGGTAACAATTACCAGTTCAGCAAATCAGCTTCTCATTGCAAGCACTGCTTGGGCTATATATAAGCCAAGAAGAACCTAGAATCATTGTGTCAGCAATTCTCAAAGACTATTTTAAATGGTATCAAGTTTAATAAAACTTTTACAACACAGTACAGAGTGTACTTTGTGTTCCTTTGAAATTGATGGAACAAGCCAATTTTTCCAGGTTTGTAGGCATAACATTTATTAAATTATAATAAGAAAATAGCTATTTAAAAACATGAAATGAAAGACTATAATATACATTTAAAGGTCAACAACTGCATGAGTTTCCTTATTATATATCTTATCTGAGAAGTCCTGGGAGACAAAGGAGCTCTGACTCTACCCGTGTGCAGCTGCACGGTCACTATTCCCTGCCCTGACTTGGACAAGGAACTACATACTCTTATGGATGGCTCTGCTTCACCCAAGCCTCTTACAGAACTGCCTTCACCCATTAAGATGGTGACTTACACCCTCTAAATAATTTCCACCTCATGTACCACATATAGATGGAGCTTTTGTAGCTGCAATAGCAAGGTCAGACTGAAATACAGTGATTTTATTCCATCTCTGCACTATACTTCCTTTAGGACGTTCCTTAATTCAGTTTTACCACCTCCACCTCAATTTCCTTTCTGCAACTAAGGAAGGTTAATATGTTCTCTGCAAGGGAAGAGAGGCTATGTTAATTAATACTGTCAAACAGAAACAACAGAAATTATCAACAAAGAAAAACCGATGAGAAAATACCCAGACGAAGTGGAAACTTCAGCACCAAGAGTCTGGAAAGAAATGTGATCTAGGTTTTGGCTTTTAAAAGCATTTTAATGTTTCAGCATTAAAACATTTTTATTTCTTCCTAAATATGTTTAACATCAAACGAACTACAAGGAAAACAATAAATATTGCTGGGGCTTTTCAAGTGCTATTTCAGTGGACCTCATTCTACACTCTTCACTTAAGCTGAGTTGGTGTTTAGAAGGATTTAAACAGGACTTTTTTTTAGCAGCCCTTAGAGTGATACATCTTCCTGGATGCACAAACAGAATACATGGACAAGAGCACAGCATAAACCTTTTGTTTATTAATAATTGCAACTATTTTTCCAAATTCATAACGTAAACCCTGACATTGTAGCACACTGAAATATAGTCTTTGTGGTATAGAATTGCCTAAGTTTGATAGACCTCAGAAATCTTCATTAATGTTTCCTTCTACTCTGTGGACGTATACATATAATATTGCATATGGAGCCTAATATAAATCCATTGACATCTGTGGAGCACTTCAATAGAAAGTAATTTGGATGAGTCTGGGCAACCTTATGCCTTTAGGCTACTAATCAGCTTTTGAGCATTAAATTCAGCTGGCGTAAATGATATAAAAAAACATAGAGACACGCTCTTACAGTATTCATCAAATATGTAAAATACAACACAGAAACACTATCACAACGCACAGGTCCAGGTGTTTAAAGATGAATGTTGTAAAATTGGCACAACTTTGAAAAACACAGCTGTGATTAGGATATAATTATCTTATGCAAGAAATCCATTTCAGAGCTATAATTCTTTGCTGCTTGCGACAGGAACAGATTTTTATTATTTTCCACTCACCTTAATTCTGCAAAGTCTGTGCAGCTATAAAAGAGTGATTTGGATTCTAGTCTAGCTCAGAGTTCTAAACAATTTTTTTCTGTAACTGATTAAATAACAGCGAATTCTTGTGAAGAACCTGGCTTTAATTTTGGATCTTAGATTGATGGAACAGGGCTGTCAGCAAATACACCTATTATTTATTATTGGATACAAATGATATGAAAGTAATTGGAAGAAACAGGGTCACCACAGATATTTGTAGGTTATATTGAGATTTTGTATCTGATGCATTTTATCACGTCTGAAAGACACCACATTATCAGAAAATAATTGTACTGGTGTATGAATGCAACAATGCTTGGATGCACAGCTCACCTGCTGAACTTGGTTGTACATTATATTCTGCATAGGCATCCACAGAAACACACATGTATACCATACTTATACTGCCTGCTACCATTTGAATACAATTGCAAAAGTGCACAAGAGTCATATTGTTATAATTGGCTCAAGGTAGGCAGAGATGTAGCTATGATATATAAATCTCCTTCCATCAGAAGGAGCATTTTCTTCAGATGCAGAATAAATACAAAAGGGAGAAAAAACTTCATACTAAAAACCAGCCCTATCCTGTGTGAAGAATCCTTCCTGAGTAAAACACACCAAATACAACAAAACCACCAAAACTTGAAAAGATTTATTTTTATAGTGACTTCGATTTTTTTGCTAATGTTTTATCTGGTGTTTTCCCCTTCTAAATTTGCAATGCAAAAGGGGAAATAAATATGTTCCAAAGATATTTCAGGATTTAAAAATCACAACCTATATGTGGTCTGTATCATTTGCAAAGCCTAGATATTAATATTGGAATCTACTTCTGAGAAAATTAATATCTATTTTAAAACCCTTTTTTTAATGTTTGGTATGTTTAATTTAAAGAATGTAAGACAGCAGATGAGATGAATTTTCCAGTATCTTAGTCATAAAATTATATCACTGCTACATATTCAAAATATGGTTAAATAGCAGTCATAAATTAAAAGAAGAGTCTAATAATTTAGACTGCTCTAAAACAATACTAAAGGCAAGTAAAAATAAAATACTCCATCTGGATATTTCAATTAAAATATGCTACATCATACTGAGAAAATACTTGGAATTAATATAGTCAAATATGCCAGAAAAAAATTCTTTTGCTCTGATTGACTAAAACTGATTCAACTCTGCCAGGGGCTCTGGCCACAAGAGAAAAGCTGCACTGGATTACACAGCACTATTGAGCCACCTTCTTTGAACAGGTATTTTAAAAAGTCATGATCCCCTTTTCCATAGCTGTTCTCTATAAAAATTTGGGAAATTAATTGCTCAGCAGTGACAGAATATAAGAAGCAGAAAGCACTGAACTTGGAAAAAAATAGCTGTATTTCTTTAAAGAGATGAGATGGCTTCCTCTAATATGAAAGAAAAGCTTAAAAGATACGTTAGATCCACGGAGATCCATTGTATAAGGATGAAATTCACCCTCTGTGTAAAGTATCAAGATTTGCCCAGTGATTAGCCATGATTAAGTGGTATCTTACAGATTTAGGTAGGACATAAGAGAATAATAGATATTATGCTGGCCCTTTTCTATTAGCATTAATTTACTACATAGAGCTAACAAAGATATCAACACCTGTGTAACACCTCACTT
The DNA here is from genome assembly GCA_013397775.1 of Eulacestoma nigropectus. Lineage (NCBI taxonomy): Eukaryota > Metazoa > Chordata > Aves > Passeriformes > Eulacestoma > Eulacestoma nigropectus. The sequence goes on along the minus strand of VZTE01005381.1, from coordinate 84,591 downwards.
TGAATTAGTCAAAGTGAAAATAACTATGCTGCAAAATAATAATTTATAGACCCACTTTATCACCTTGCCATCTCATTACAGGCATTTCACAATCCTTTTAATGAGCTAGAGTCTCCGGAACTGTTTTTTCAGTTATGTGTGGAAACCAAGTGTGCAGATAAAATGGATTAAAACACTCCAGGAATAGTGGCACTGAGCTAGGCTACCTTCTCTCTTTCTTTTTGTAAGTCACTCGTGTTTTGGACAGTAAATCTCACCAACAGAACATGTAACCTACAACTGGAACAGGACTCCAAGAGAGGGGGTTGATGCTCCAAGTCTCTCCATGTTTAAGAGGCATTTGGAAAAATGTCCTTAACAACATGCCTTAGCTTTTGGTCAGCCCTGAATTGCTCAGATAGTTGGACTAGTGATCTTTATAGGTCTCTTCCAACTGAAATATTCCATATTCTTCTGCTCTAAACTTAATCCTTCATACTTCTTCAACAAACTCTAGTCAAAAGTATCAATGTCCTAGAGTCAAGGAATTGCACAAACACCTCTGGGAGAACGCTTGGTAAGAATTACAACTCACAGAAACAAATTTTAAATAGAGGAGACTAGGATAGATTTTGGAGGGTAAGAATGTTTGCAAGTAACTCAAAAACCACAAAAAGTCCTGAGTGTTCCAGTGATGAGGCAATTCTGCCTATAGAGGGGAAAATGTAAAGGCATCATTCAAAGACTACAAGTCTACATGAACCAGAGTATGTCTTGGGCTCTGCTCCTTTCCCCAAACTCTCATGGCAATGTTCTTCCAAAGAAACAGGGAAGCACTACAAAAATGAAAATTCTCACTTTCTGAACTCTATAGCTAAAGTGAAGTTCAGCTGAAGAAAGCAAATTTCCACATAGAAGTAAGTTGGACTGGTTTATTAATTCAGGAAATTCCTATTCTCAAAAGGTGACTAGAAATCACAAGGCAAATAAATCTCCAGTAAAATTTTACTGTTTCTGTGCTTTCCACTAATTCTCAACAGGACAACTAGAGGAAAATGTGCACTTTATTTTAAACTGTTCCTTGTCTCTTCTCATTTTCTTTCTTAGTAGCAGGATAGAGAGGAAGAGACAGAGACTGCAAAATAATTACAGTAAAGACTATTTCACTGAGATTTTTCAAGCCTCATTAAAAAAACCCCTCAATTCTCTATTTTATAATCCAGTAACATTTCTTTTGAGAATTTGTCTCTTTCCCAAAACAGAGAGTACCAGTAAAATCAGGTCCAAACTCTGCATTTATCAAAACAGCTTTTAGTTCAGCAATTTTTAGACCCTGTAAATAAATGTGGAATCTGTGACATATCCAAAAAAAGTATGTAATTTGTTTGACATGCCTAGTGGTCCAGTGCATTAATTAGGGGCCTAACAAGTTTATGGGAAGTTATCATCTAAACACAGAAAAGCTCAAATCAGGAGACACTTATAAAGGTAGTATACTCACAGCCTGAAATAGGAAGAGAGATTGTTGGATGAATGACTTAGAGCATGACTTAGTAGCTATAAAACTGTCTGGGAATATTTAAGTCAAGAACCATGATTTGTACCTATAGAAAATATGAGAGTTGGCAGTAGATTTCTAGATTTGCTTTGTAAATTGGTCAGGAAATTATTTTCTGCGTGTAATGTTATTTTTGCAGATGCTAATCATGTTTTTGGATTTGGATGTGAAGACGTGCAGGTCAATTTTTATAGATGCCTCCTCTCTCCTCTTCTTCCCATTTCCTCCTCTCCTCCTCTGTGGGTGGGGCAGTGTTAAAGTACACTTGAGAATTTGAAACTAGAACTTAAAGCCATCTTCAAAAAGGAGGAAAAAAAAAAAAGAGGAGAAAAGCATGAATTACGATGAACAATTAACTGACTGCAGCAAAGTTTTCCCCATAGCAGGAGACTGGTAAACATTGGGAAAACAAATCTTCATAATTATTGACACTTGTGCTAGAGTAAATCTAAGCCAAACCATTAAGCTGCTCAACCACAAAGAGATTATTAAAATTGTTCTGAAAATCTGGCTGTGTTTTTCTTTTGGAAATAAAAAGTGAGGTGGAAAATGGAGTTTATATCTGCATGTTCCACAAAACAGATAAAACTAACTTTTACATTTAATTTTTGAGTTTAGGAGGAGGAAAGGGAAGCTAAAAAAAGGCCACTGAAGTACTTCTATGGTGATAAAAACCTAAATTGAATATACTATTTTTTAATTAAAACATCCGAGGCATTTCTTCATTTTCATCATAATGACAATGTTGAGAAAATGTTCAAGAGTGGGATTGGCAGAAGTAAGGATTTCCAAAAAAATCCTTTCTACATAATCATTGTGCCAACGTAGAAGAGGAACGGCAACATTGAAGCAGCATGATCTTAAAGGTGACTCTTTCTCTTAAGGCTGCAAAATAAGACAAATAACTTCCAAACCAAAAGAGAAAAGCTTTCTAGTCACCAGAATTGAAACTAGTCATCTCTGAGGAAGAAAAACCAACCAAAAAATTTCCCAATATCATCCTTTGTAACGGGGCTAAAACCAGTTTATTTTAAATGTTCTGAGCTAATAGTCTTTTATCATGCCATGTACTGCCTTTATGGCTACATCTTGCTCCAATTTTGGTTTCATCCGTTCCCATTCCAAACGACCATAACTTTCATATAGGCTTGCCATACACCAGATTCCATCTGTCTGTGACCTTGAACAAACAAGGGGCCTTTGATGTTCTTATGCACTTCAAACCACTTTGTCCTTTCCAGTGATATATGAGCCACAATATAGTGAAATGCAGTCATCGCCGGTTTGTGGAAGTGCCTTCCTGCTTCTTCTCTTGATGTAAGTTTACCATAGAACAAATTTACTGTAATCTTTGTGTTAACTTATGCTTTCCTACGGAGTGAGAAAGAGGTCAGCAAAACAGCAGAGGGAGGCTAGAAATAGAAATCCTGCACATACAGCATCCTTAAAACAAGGGTCTGTCTCTAGAAGAAGCAAAAAAAACCAAATCACACAAACCCCATCTAACAAACCAATTGATGATCAGATCAACAACTTCTCAAAAACAAGTATTACAAGGAATTTGTTAACTGATGGACAGATTTACACACCCCACACAGCAGCTTTGTTGTGGCATTGTGTGTTCACCCTATTACATTTCAAGGCTGTTGTATGAGGCTGTTGGGTTTTGGCACTGTCAAAATGAAACAGAGATTATATGATACCATATGTCAGGCAGCTGAAGCAAAGGATTCCTGGTCTAACATGTTTGCCTTTCCAGTCTGGCAGGAGTATTAAAACCAATGGAGCAGGAGAGGTGGGTGGGCCAGCACAGGGAGGGACAGGGTGTTTTTGCTTTCGCCCCAACATGTCAGCAATCCTGCTGCACTTCTGAAGACTCACGTCTGCATATTTCTGCACCAGCCAAATGCAGAAAGAGTTCATCTTTTCCTCCAAGACAAAAACAAAAACACAAAGCAAAACCCTTCAGCAATTATTTTTTAATGCAAATGCATGTTTATTTCATGCCCTCAAGCCTTTTAGTCCTGGTTGTTTGTGACAAACATTCCACAATAGACTCTTTAAAGTCTGGCATATGTGCCAGTGATAAAAAACATACAGTAGAAGACATAAGACAATTAAAATGAAAGACGACAACAACATGCTGCTAATGGTTTTAAATTATTACATTGTAGAATAGTTACTGGTACATCATGGAAGAGCTATCCCCACAGCTCTGCACAAGCCTGAGCTCCATCAATAAACTAATCTTTACCATGTAATACATTGGTTTTCTGTTACAACGATGTTCACGCCATACAGTCCACCACCCTGTAACTATGGAAAAAGGAATGACACAACTACACTCCAATCAGCTCAGGTGTCTGCTTCAGTATATGATAGGTTTTCATGGTCTACCTCTCCAGTCAATATCCACTGAGGAGACACCATTGATTGACTTCCAAGATGGAGCTGTACTCAATAAATACAAAAAGATGACTTGTGAGTCCCATGGTGCCCAGACTGCAGGAATTTGAAGTAACTTACAGAATAACCCATTTTTAGGAGAAATTTGACCTAAGTTGCATCCAAGAGGCACCGTGAATTAGCTCCCAGAGGACCTGGAGCAGAAACTGGTGTGCAAGTTGGCTTCCAGTGCTGGCTTACTTAGCTTTTACCACAACATTTCAACTGTTTGTGTAGTCCCAGTTCAACTAAGTGTTCCGATAGACAGTATTTTGAAAACAGGATTTAGGCACCTGAATGATGCTAGCATTTTATTTTAAAAGTGACCTATATACAAATAAATTCATAAAAATAACCAAAAGCACTTTTCTAACTTGGCAAGGAGTAACAGTGGGTTGTGCTTTTTCAGCATGAAATACGGAGGTGTTTCAATGTCTGTTCTTTCTTCTTTTTGAGTTTGTTGGGGGGTTTTAGGTAAAAAAGGAAAAAGAAACACAGGAATATTTCATAATAACCTATTACCAAGTAACTAAGGGCTCTTCTGGGATGTAAGAAGCTGGTGTTTGAGTTCCACACTTCCCCCATTCCAGACAAATGCCCTTGCTACTCACGTTCTTACCTGTTACTGGGTAGCTTGCTGCCTTCATACAAATGGCAAAGCTAATACTTTAAAATAAAGATTTTTAAAAGTCAGATTACAGCAATGTGAAGCTCTAGCTGGGTTTGATAGATACCATCTCTGAAGAACTTAATTTTTGAAAGATAAATGGAGAATTACATCCTCTACGTTAAGAACTGACTACCAGGAACTCCTTTTTTCAGTTCTGCCCTTATGCAATATCTGTGCCTTATAAATATTTCAGACAGAGTTTTCAACGCCATTTTAAAAATAAAGATATCGCATACAAGAAAGACCAAACAGAAAAAAATAATCTCAGCGTTGTCCCTTTATGTTACTGTCATAGCAAGTAGCAGTAGCATATTTTTCCCCATCCAACTTATATTTATGTAACGATAACTAAGCATGTTAACTGTAAAGACAGTCCAAGCAGCCAAAAAAAGTTAATATAGAGCAAGAATTTTAGAGCTTCATGGAAAGATTTTTGCACGAAGCAAAAATTTTTAACATAGCTTTCTCTCCTTCCTGACTTAATTATTTTTTAACCAAAATGAAAACAGACACACTTGGCTTCAGGTTAAAACCACGACAGAACGAAGTTTTTAATCCCATGAAAGAGACAAGATGCTACAAAGCTTAACTGCTCTAAATTATTGAAGTATTGGAGAGACTTGCAATTCTTGAGCAGTCCTGAAACACATTTGTAAAGAATATTAGCTGAGTTTGAATGGAGAAGAAACATTAATTCCAATGTGCTGTTGGTAGCTGGGATCATGGCAGAGATGTTTGCCTAAGAGCACCAAGGAAGTCTCCAGAGAAACCATAGGTGTCTACACACAGTAAGTGCCATGGCCACCGGCCCATCCTTTCTAGAGCTCAGTAAGAAGTTAAAACCCATCCTCTTGCTGACAACTGATAAACTTTTCCCTGTCAGAGCTCACCACAGGCAGGCTGAAACCCTCACACCAACGGCCACTGGCTCTGCAGTGTGATTATACCCAAAGACAAATGGGATTTTAGTCCTTTCATGGAAAGTTAATGATGCAATTTAAACACCTCTTTTTCAAAGTTCAAGAGAGCTGGCTGAAATAATTGTGAAAATAAGTCTCAGTACACATTGCCTAAATAAGTCTCAGTACACATTGCCTAAACCATCTGAAGCAGCCAACCTGGGAAGGGTGGGAGATTCTCTGATACAAAAGATCATGCATGAGTCAAGAAAAATTATCAAGAAAGGTTCCATTAGCTTGGAAAGGAAATTTCCAAATTCAGCAAGACATGGAAGTAAGCACTCTGTGGAGTCTATTCATGTCCTGAAAATACTCAATATCTATGAAAATTAATTTGGATGAAACTTCTTAAAAATGCAAACTTATTAATATTTTTTTAAGAGGATACATTTAAAGTATTGCAGGTGAAATGTTTATGTAACAAGCAAAGACCAAATTACTGTAATGTATGTTTCAGACAAATCAGAAACCCAGTGCATAAACATTCATAAATTCTGCAATCTAATTTTATTCAGCAACAAAAGCATACAATAAATTTCACAATCTTATTGATCCTAATACCATTGGCATTGCCCCAGCAATTGATTTAGTCATTTGATCATCAGGAGAAAAGGAAGGGGAATATAATATTTTACTGGACTTCATAAATTCAAAGCCTCAGCTTTCAAGTCCAACCAATAATACAATAAACCATGGAGATCATAAATGGAACAACTAAAGTTTTGTAATTACAACACGGTTTATAACGCAATAATTTAGCAAGTGGCAGGCATGTTTGATTTATGAAAGATGCAGAATTGTTTCTCATCAGAGCTGTAGCAATACATTTTCTAATAAATACTCAGAACAATCAAGTTCTGCATCTCAACCTCTCCAAAAGGTGACTGCTTGCCTGGCATTGTCGAAATTCAAGGGGGTGTTTTACAAGTGAAACAGATCTATTTCCCTTTTTCTTTCTACAGATTTTCGAACCCAGTGTTTATGTTTTTTTAGCTATAGAGAATGAAATGGTTTTGGTTTTTTCCATGATAGTAGGACAACTAAGTATCTAAAATAGGCACAATATTTACCATTGCCCAGTCAGTCTAAAAGGCTTAGAAATTGCAGTAGCATCATTTAGTTACCAGGTTCCTTTGCCAGCCTTCCTACTGGCATGGGTGTGCAGGAGGTAACAGGAGAATAACATTTCCCCATTACATCCATGTACGTATGTATGCCCAGAAACCTGCTCCTCACAGGAGGTTTTGGTCTGGGTGTTTGTCTCTCTCTGCACCTCTGAAATACATTTTAAGGTTTGGGTATTTTTTTTCTTTTGGCAATACCAGCAGATTACAAAAATACCTCAGAGCAGATCAGGTACTGGAGGTTTTGATTCAGTTTTAAACCAATCCCTTCAGCTACACTGCCAGAAACACCCTGTGCTGCAAACAGACCTGATGAGCCCAAGAACATCTGTCTCAGCCATTGGTGCAGCATGGTCATGGCACTTTACAGGTAGTAAGAATTCTGTAGACATAGAACCTTCTTAAAGTGGCTTCCAGTTTGTTAAAGGTCACACTTTTAAAATAATACACTGAGAACAAGAAGCCTGCATGCCACTCAATAAGTTGTAAAGTCAGCTGGCTGGCAAACACCACAGCTTTCGGGAGGCTGCTTCAGTCTGTTCAGACAACACAGCACAAACTTGTGAGCCAAGGAAACACATTCAACTTACTCTGAGCTGGGGATATTATGTCTGGCCACTGATGTCTAGTTCACCTCAGAAAACATCTCTGTACTGAGAGAAAAGAAACCTTTATTCTCCTGACAATAATACATTCATTTTCATTAGTTCATTTTAGACTTAAAAAAAATAAAATAAACCCAACAGCAATAAACCAAGGCATCAGCCCTGCAAAATCAGTTTCACTGTGTTGAAACCCCCTGAGCTGTCTTCCCAGGCACCCTGACAGTCAGTAGAAGCTCAAACTCTCTTGCTGCAGCCCAAAATACAAATCCATCTAAAAGTCAAACCCAGATAGTGTTGCAGTGCTCCTAGGAATCTGGTTTTGCACAGCAGAGACTCACCTACTTGAACAGTGCAGAGCAAGAGAATGACTCAGGACACTGCCCTTGTCCACAAGTGGATTTCCATTTACAGGAACAAATACTCGTGCAGCAACAATAATTCTGCGTAAGCTGCCTCTCCTGTTCAATATATCTATTGTGCTCTAAGAAAACTTTTCCGATAATTACTCTGTGGAACATTCTTACATTTTGGCCAAAAGATCAAAGTTCAGACAGATTTTCAGAGGAGAGAGTCAATGAAGAATTGCCTAAGCCCCCTACACTCCCTCAGCAGAGGCACTGTGCAGCCAGCACAGAAGCTGGTAACTCATAAAGGGGAGCTACGACACTGCCGTGTGCCTGTACACAGGGGAAGGGTTGGCCAGACTGTAGTGAGACGGAACAGCATTCAAGAAGCTTCTTAGTCCCAAGGCTTCACAGGCCTCATAAAATTTATTAGCTCCAAATTTATAGCAGCTCTTGAACAGCGAGCTATGTACAGTCCAATTCTCAGTGGAAAATTCACAGTAAAAATTCCCACATGAGAGAACTAGCCAGTGATGTGGGAGTCCATAGCAGCACGGGAAATTCTGGGAAAGACACCCAAAATCTGGCCTGCTCTATATTCACAGATCAGGACAGCATCACATGAAATACCTGCCTGTGACAGCAAGGTCTCACTCCTTTGAAGGAAAGGCATCTGCTGCTGAACAATCCAGGCCAATAAAGGAGGCTGATGTCACCATGGGCCTACGTGAAATACTATCAAATATGTAACTTATTTCCACTAGCTGTTACTTCTAAAGTAGTGTTCCCCCCTTTTTTTAATCTTAATTTCTAAGCATCTCTTAAAAAAAAAAAAAAGCTCCTCTTGAGTTTCATCAGAAATGACTTGGATGATCTTCTGTTAAAAGAATGACTTTTATCCTCATTCAAATACATATTGTATTGGCTTAGAAACATCAAAGAGGCAATGTCTTTACATATTCTATTTCTAAGAAAAGAAAAGGAGTTCTCTCTTTATTAACATTGGTAATGTTGAATCTTATAATGAAAAATGCACAAAAGCAATATTTTTGATGAATAGGTAATAGAACAGCACTGAATAAGAGCGCATTAATATATTTTTACCCAAAGACTCACTCAGATAATGCATCAGGAGGGTTTTGAACTGAGACGAAGCCACAAGCAAAAATGAGGTCGGTGGTCTCCCGGTCCCCCTCCTACAGCCCAATATTTTTATTGACCTTGAAAATCCACCACACAGTTCAAGCACAGCTTCCAACACGTGACTGTCACAGCCCACAACAAGCACAGCAGGAGCACTTCCTCTCAGGCCAGAAGCACTTTGCAAGACACAGATAATGCTGTCTGACCACACCAAGGTGCAAACATTACCTAGGGCAGTTATTTGAATTATGAGGAGAAAAAAATGCAGTGGCATCTTACAAGTAAGGTTTTTGTACCCATGGATATTTTCAGAGTTTTTATTGCACCAGCAAGTGACCTGCAGAAAAGTCTGCAGCATTTTCTGGTAGAGGGTGTGCACATAACTTTTCTGTCTCTGCTATATGTAGAACAATAGAGCCTTTGTGATGTTCCCCAGAAAAACTATTTATGGACTTGGATTTTGAACATTCCTTTCACTCTTTGTCATCTTTTACCATTGTCTTTGAACCATTCTGATAATGAAATTACAAAGGGCCATATAAGCAGTTAGATTGGAAAACAAAAAAGGAGAAAGAAAAAAGAAATTTTAAAATAACCAGGCATGACACTCCCCTGCATTTTTCATTACTTAATTATAGTCAATAGAAATCACAAAAATCTAATATTAATTTGAGAAAAGAAACTTGTCTGCTGAATTCTAAAATTTCTGTTGAGGTCTGCAAAAGGGATGTCATCGGAAAATACACTGTACCAGAAGAACAGCCACATATTTTGGGATTTGTGTCACATTGGGAAAATACCTTTATATGTATGTACAGAAAATATTGTAGTTCATTCTTTAAAACATTTTAATTAGACTTTGGAATTTCAAAAATCCCAACTAATCAGTTTTGGAAAAATCTATATTTCTATAGGGACCCCTTCAGACAATTTTCTTTGCTCCTCTGGTTTTACATAGAAAGGATATTTGCATTTGAGAGTGTTGAACATTGCAGAAGTAAACATATTCCTTCTTAATTCTTCCTGTTTTCCTTTACTTATTTTATGATAAAAGAATTCTTTCATAGCAACGATACCTTGAAAAATGAAGATGTGTTTGGATCATTTTGTATGAAAGAAATGTATCAATGTAGGGGTACATGAAGAGTAAGGACGTATTAAAAAAAAAAATCAGAGAAGAAAAAGCAGAGAAGCATTAGTGTATGTATGAGGTACACTGATGAGAGACAGCACCCTCTTCCTCATGAATCTCTTCTCTCCCACACAAACGTATTTTCCACGGAGGATTTAATCCACATCTCTATTCCAGACTCACTTGTCTGCTCATTTATCAGGTTCTTCCCCCATCATTCCTGTGCCTGAAATCACAACCTACAACCACAGAACCAGAGCTGCGGTCACGGATGGGACCCAGCTGAACGCACTGGGCAGGTTCTCACTCCATTCATATTTCAAACTCCTTGCAAAAGCAATGACCATGCTCATTATATTAACGTACATAAAATTTGCCTGTCCTTCTCCTTGTTTTCCTTTTCTCTTATATCTCTCTACTTGTCTATCTTTACTATGTACAACACTCACAGCAAGGACTTTTTCTTGTCAATGTTTGGAGATTGGCTCATACAGAGGCCTACCATAGATAAATAAGATAATTTAATCTGCACTCAAGCTTTGTGGTCTGCGGAATAGCAATGTCTTGTTTGAAGTGTGGTATTACATTTGGAAACAGCAAACAAGAAGCTAATTTTTTTTTGTGTTTGTATCTGTCACTCTTTTTCCTATGGATTGAGCCACTGTCTCAGTCTGCTGACTCTGAGCTTCAGAGAAACAAGAGACCAACAGGGCTGAACTGCATTAGGGGTAAAAAAGAGTTCAAACAAAGAGACAGAGTACATCTAGATGTCTAGAGCATCTGAGGTAGTGGCTTAGGACACAGACGTAATACTAAGTTACATAGGGAAACAATGGCATTTCGGCAATTACAGAGTTCAAAAGATGCCCACAGTCAATCAAATTGGAATTAACAAATGGAATACAAACTGCACAGGGAGATATGAGATGAGAGAAGAGGAAAAGAGTACTGGGACTAGGAGCTAACTCAGACCTGTAGTAGGCTCACAGGGTTTGTAACAGCTACTATAGTTTCTGCATGAGAGTAAACATTTCAGAAACAGGAAGGAGAAAGCACAGGAAAGAACAACAAAGAGAAACGGAGGTGGCAGCCATTCCCTCTGCTTTTAAAATACAAAACATTGGCAGAAAGAAAGTTTCTAAAGTTACTTTCAAAACCGAGAGGTGTAACAGCTCCACGTGCTGTCATTATCAAAGATTTTGTCTTAAAAAAGACAGGGAGAAAATACTCTTAACAGTTATTCAAAACTCTGCTTTTAAGATACAATAAAAGTTATGAAAACAGAATTTGCACATGAAATTTTACAGCGCTCTGAAAAATTAAACCATATGGGAAATAGCCAAAAGAAATGTTTCATATACTTGTGTGTACGTTTGTGCATATGCTCCAAAACACAGCTCACTCAGTACCAGCCAAGAAGCTTGCATGCTACAGCAAAGGATTTATGAGAGTAAAGTCAGGCCTCTCTTGAGGCTGGAAAAGAGTGTGTTGTTCCAATGCGCATCCTTTCTGTTTCATCAGCTTTTGGATTCCATGACGACGTTAACATATACACCCCAAGATGCACATCGACACCAAAACATGTGGTCTAAGAATGATCACCACATCAGAGATTGACATAAAGGACAATATTTGTCTGACAGAAGAACATGAAGCAAACAAAGCGCTGACATACAGAGACTTGAAGCCACACAAGGAAATAGACTTAAGTCTGCAATCACTACCCCTCTGCATCTCGCTGTTGCCACCCCCAAAAAATGAGCAGAGAAACTCCATGTTCACATTGCTACTGCTCCCCGGATATAGGCATTTCAACAGTGCCTATGGGATGTGAGTCAACCAAATCCTGTCACTTCGCTAAATCCCTACCCATTTGTCTAGTGTTTAAGAATTAAACTCTTGGAAATATAATTACATCTGATATCCTCTCCTCCTGTTTCCTTCCTGCTGCAAACAGGGACATTGCCATTTTTAAAAGCACGTGCCTTCACAACATTGCTTTCTAAGGATGTACAACCAAATTTTCCCTCACCATGCACGAAGTGGAAGAGAATCATGGAATGGCTGGGGTTGGACAGGACCTTAAAGATCATCTCATTCCAACCTCCTTCCTGCCACAAACAGGGACACCTTCCACTAGACCAGGTTGCTCAGAGCCCCATCTAGGCTGGCCTTGAACAATTCCCTGGATGGGGCATCCACAGCTTCTCTGGGCAACCTGTGCCAGGGCCTCACCACCCTCACAGTGAGGACTTTCAAAGCCACGCAAGCGTTTTGCAGCAAAGCCGGGAAGGGCAGCCAGGTTTGTTGCTGGGCAGGTGAGCTGGGAACAGCCTGTTTGCTGCTCTTCTGTTCTGTACCAAGCCATGGCAGAAGTCCCGTGCTAGGCTAGAACAAAGCAAGGCATTGCAAATTTTCATTACAGACATTTTTCCAAAGCATGTCTCCAATTAATATATAATTATGTTTTCTTTTTAAAAGCATAGGACAGAAAATGCACAGTCCATAAATCCTACAACATTCAAAGATACAGGCCTGTTTAATTGCTATACAACCATAAAGGAAAGATTCCCAAAATCTTCTAACTGAAAGGGTTATTGCTATAGTTTCAAGTGCAACACCATAATGTGAACTCTCAGTTGAAGATGCCAACTGTATTGAAAACTAAAAATAACAAACAACTTACAGCACTGAAGAACAAGGCAAACGAAGGATATAAGCATACAGAGAAGAACAAGGAAACAGAGAAGAGATAATCCATAAAATCCTGCAGGATAGAGGGTAGACCTTGGGGGGTATAAACAGAAAACAGCATTTCTGCTGTGATTTCAGGATCTGAAACAGCAGCATACCAATATAAGTAGCAAGCAGCAACGTTCTTGAAGCAGGCATTGCTAGGCTTACCACCATCATTGTCCACCAGCAATGAAAATTTCAACGATAAGCTCTTAGGTCTTCCAAAATTTCTCTGCAGCAACTGCCTTCATATTATTATCATGAATATCATCATCTTTATGAACAGAAGTTGGAAACTGTGTTTTCTGTTTTGGCTGTACTTGTTCGAGACAAAGCTCTGGGTTTCTGTTATGTATGGACTTAGGTAAGGGATGTTTCCAATTTCTGTCTTCAAACTTTCAACACTTTCTCCTAGTCAGAGCTCTTTCTCCCAAGAAAGATGACTTTACAACAGTACTGCTGTAAATTAATGGTCAGTTCTGCCAAAAGAGGACAGAAATGTTTAGGATTCTTACTCTTGCTTACATTTTATAGACAAAACATTTGACATGGAGATGGAAAGATGATGACTGCACTGAGTGTAGGTTATAGTAAACTCTACTGCTTATCCAGACAGCTGCACATTGCACAGCTTGAATGCAGGATCTCAGCCACAATTTCTGTCACTCAGTCACTGCTGATGGAAGTTCTGTGCTATAATTTTCCTATATTTCAGCAGCATCTAGAAACACCAGATGTGGTTGAAGTCCTGTGAGATTACACAGAACACAGCCCTTTTGTAAAAGACCAGTTGCCTTCACTCAGCTGCCCAGTTTTGGGTGACATGTAGTGTGAAAGTTGCTCTCACCCTCAAGGACTCACTGCTCAAAAAAACATTCCTTGGTTTTGTTCTTTCTTCCCACTTTTTTTTTTAATAGAAGGAAAACCAAGACATTGTACACAATTTTCTAAGATTCAGCAGAAATAAACCCCTGGTCTTCTGAGGCTGAGGCCACTAACTAACCACATTGTAGATCACCTGTCCTGCCTCCTTCATTTCTGGCATAGCCAGGCATTCCCTCAGCTGCAAATCCACACCAGAGCAGGGGTCAGTAGTGTCCATCTTCCCAGGCCACCGACAGCTGTGCTTGGCAGTCACTGTGCACTTCAGCTGCAGCACTCCTGCAGGGGGCTCAGGGCAAAAGCCTTGCTTACAGCACTAGATGTTTCTGCTCAGGACTCCAAAACTGCTTCTCAGATACACTGGGAAATTTCTCAGGAATCTAAACAACAGGTTTAGCTTGTATCCAGCCTTCTCCTACACCCACGGAGGAAAGGATTTTTACAGCATACCTGATCTACAAGCACAAAGACAATTTAGACAGTTGGAGAAAATGAAGGAACTTACACCTTACAAGGACAACTCTTTTCCTTGGAATGATTCAGCATCCTGAGCTCAGTACTGAGCAGAGACTACCCTGACCCTTCAACATTCCCCCTTTTAGTCCCACTTCTGAATGTCTCCTATTTGCTACTTTCACTGCAGTATTTGGAAGACATGAGTTAGGCTGGGCTCTGCTAGCTAACACAGCTATCGTGAAGTCCAGTTAATAAAAATGTGGGACTTCTTAGCTGGTTTTGGAAGCTGTGAGTGCTAGAAATTTATCTGTTAATGAATGAAAATTAAAAGCCTTTTATTTTCCTTGACTCCTAGAATTGGGACATCAAAAAAAATATCATCCTCATAACAACTGCACAAGACCATCCTAATTTCACACCAAGGATGTTCCAGTCTCTGGAAGATCCTTATTTATTTCCTTCCTATCTGACGATCTGTTGTCTATGTCCATTAAAAAAGCAAAAAGCCCATTACTAAACTGCTGAAAGCAGCATGATTATTTGTACTTCTGTAATTTGTCATGTACAAGGGGAAAATTTGCCATCATATTAACTTATGGCATTCTCATAACTAGTTGCCACAGCCAGCAAAAGATTACTCAAAAGAAGTTACTTCAGATCACCAAAACAAAAATGACTTGCTTTTCCTCTGATAATTTTTTAGCTTTCCTTTTCTGTAGAGAGCAGTAAGAGAACTGTCTTGATATGCAAGCATGAAGCCCAAATTCATCTGTTTATATACATCCTGCTTCCCAGATGTGCAGGGTGCAAACATACATAATATATATGGGTCAAGTTTGATTGCTTAGGAAGGAGGCAATAATACAGGACTAATTATTTTCCTGACCTGATGGGTAATATTTTATTTAACTCCACTCTAGGGAAGCTAAACTAGATGGTGGGAAAGAGAAATGTATTCTCAAAGGAATAATG
Organism: Eulacestoma nigropectus; assembly: GCA_013397775.1. Taxonomy (NCBI): domain Eukaryota; kingdom Metazoa; phylum Chordata; class Aves; order Passeriformes; genus Eulacestoma; species Eulacestoma nigropectus. The sequence goes on along the minus strand of VZTE01005381.1, from coordinate 69,586 downwards.
CCAGTTTATGCAGCACCTTTGATTTTTGCATACACTCAATGATTGAGATAATTTTAAAATATTATTTATTCATTATGTTTTTATTTGGACCCCCAATGTAAAGGTTCCATTTTCCTATTCCCCTCCCCATGCCTAATATTTGTTACAGTTGCATTTTTCAAACCATTTACTGTCTGAAGGGTAAGTAGAATGACACTGCTCATAATGTGCAAATAAATGTGAAATAAGCTAGTCAGCTCAAGTGGAATGAATTACTGTCACTGGTAAAATAAGGCAAGAGGGAACAGCTGCCTTGGGAGCTAAAAAAGACTCCAGCAGGTACTGCTATTGAGCGACTGGAATAACACTTACTATGATTTATCAAAGACCACTTGAAAGCACTTCTGAGGCATTAAATAGGCATGAAAAGAGGCTTTAGTGGCAACAGGACTATGCCAGAACTGAGCGATTAGGAGACTCAAAAGCTTGACCCTAACTTGCAGCCTACGAACAACAGATGCCAAAAATCTTCAAAGTTCTATGGAAGAAAATGGAGGGTACAGTCAATTTTGAAGACATGACCACAGAGCTACTGGGCCCTATTACAAAAAGCTGATAGCATGGCTATGGAGAAAGGAAAAAACCCCAGTCCATGATTAGTACCACAGCACTGTACCAGCCCACCAGAAAATAGCTTTTGTGTAGGAATAATCTCATAAATGAAATAAAATACTTAAAATATTTTCAGTTGCAACATCCCTGTGGTCAAAGACAATTTGCTGCCCTCCCAGTTTTCACTGCCAGTCTGCAATTACAGCAACGCCTTTGTGGCAGGGGCTGGCACAGTGGTACCACAGGTACCATGCTGCCTCTGCCAGGCCCCTGTGGTGATAAAACTTCAGCTGGCACAGACCAAGGTCGTGCTTCCAGGTCTTACCTGTCCAGCCACTGCTCACTCTGCTGGTGAGAATTAAGTGTTTTGATGTTGGACAAGTTTTAAGAATGGTCCTGCTTCACAGTGTAGATCCCATGTTGTAAGGACTGGAGGGTGAAGTAGCTCAGTGCAGCGTTTTGCTCCACTCCAGCTGACCTTACAGCAAAGGTATTTCCCAGGAAGGGAACATTCCAGTCTGCCCAGGGGCATGGCAAGGACTTCTCTGTTCAACATGAGGCAGCACTTTGCAAGCCCCACATGACTCCTGCAGCCTTGTAGCACCGGGCGTTTCAGCCCTCACCTTCTCAAAAGAGAGGCATTTGCACCCATTTAACACTGCATTTTCTTCGTAGGAAAATAAATCATTAAGCAAGTTACTACAGCGAAGCTTTTAGAAAAGAAAACCTTAGTTTGTGACAGTGTTCCTAGCTCCCTGTCTCATCTTCAAAAGAATGGCCACCTAGGGACTGCTGTGGGTGGGGAAAAGCATTAATAGAGCGCTCTGAGGTAGATGGGGGAGTACAGTTTTTCTTACACTGCCTAATAAGCTACATTTCACCACTCAACTTTATGATTTTCTGCAAAAAATAGACCTCTCCATACTTCTCTGCAAAGATTTAATAGCAGCAAGTTGTAAAATGGTCTCACATTACTAAGACTTCATTATTTTCACAAAATATACTACTGTCATCTATTTGCACATTATGAAGTGTTATCATAAAACAAATCTCTTAAAGTCATTAATATGAGTTAGTGAATTTCTACTGTCTGTTAAAGACGATTGTTGCTATTCTGAATCTTAAAGAACTAAACCCCATCACCATTATGCCTGAAACCAAACAATGCTTGAAAAATACATCAAACAAATGCTGATATTGCAGTGCACAAGGCCCATAGCATTTCCTTATATTCCCAGGAAGCTCTCAGAAAGAGACATCCGTTATAATACAACAGTAATGGCACTGAAGATTTATCAGTTTTATCCATAAATAGTCCTAAATGGCACAAAATCAAAATAACCATGAGGTCATCTGTCCATGGCTGGCACAACAAAGGCAAAACAAAATAACCACTCTCCTGTTGTTTTAACAGTGGGGAAGGCACCAAGAGCGGGCAGAAGACCCTCCAGGAGGTTGTTCTACCCAGGAACTTGCTGTTGGAATACAAACCAGTCAGCAGTGTATGGTGTGAGTGTTCTGAAGTCGCAGATGTGCTGCAAGGTCCCACTGGCACAGAGAGGCAATGAATGCGGGAGATTTGTACAGTCACGAGGCAAGAGATGTGACAGAACTTGGTTTCTCTGCTCTGAAAAAACTGTTCTAAGAATTTATTTCCCATAAGTGTCCAACTTGAGAAATATGAGCCAGCAGTTTTGCAGTGCAGGCAAGTTTTATTTCCTCAGATGAGACATGTCTGTACAATTGCACATG
>VZTE01005381.1:4743-62243 GCA_013397775.1 Eulacestoma nigropectus | reverse complement strand
CTCTCTAATAGATTCATTTTCCCTAAGGAGGGGCATATGGAAGAGAATGGGAAGCTAGAATAGTAGCAAAGTGAGTCCAAGATATCTCAGGTTTCGATAAATAAGCTGAAAAGAACCTGCATATTTGCATACTCACACAGCTGAGATACAGTTACGTTTTACTACACAACGTCCCAGCAGACCTTGTCATGCAAACATCCAGGACCCTTAAAAAATGCATGTTTCTCCAGAATGGAATATTTCACAGCCACATCGGAACAGTCACGAACCTTGAATGTACATGGGACCTTGACTTTAAACACACCAGACCAATATTCCCCACAACTCACTAATGTTCTCCAAAGAAATTAAAATAGACAAATAGAAAAACAAAAGTACTTTCTACGGGGAGAGATATTAAGTCTAAAGAAAAGTGTCAAGGCAATTATCAAAGTGATCATTAGCACTTCTCACAGTCCACAACAGCAGGCTGAATATGGAAGCAGGAAGAATGTGTCATAGCTTTGGGGAATCTTTGGTACCATTTGATTGATTCTCTCTTAAATTCTAGGCATGGGAAAGAATGAAAACTGCACTTGTTTCAGCCACTGGGGAACAGCAGCCTATTTGGAATTTCTTGTCAATATTATTTTTCAACCAGACCTCAAGTTAAAAGCTGCAGTAGAAACCTGCCTTCTGCTTCACAGCACACGAGGCTGACACACAGCAGAGACCAGAAACTCCCTGCGTTTGCCTTCCCCCACACTCCAGCTTAAAGATTTCATAAAGCCCTGAGTGAATACACAGCTTCTGTTTGGTGAATAAGTTTGCTTTCAGTTGTGCAGAGTGCAAGAGGAACACATTTTACTTTCTGTTCTTCCTTACCCCTGATTTAATTTCCACTACCTCATACACCATACATCCTGTTACAGCCATGTTATAGGCAGCGATGGCAAATTGGCAATAGTTTCCATACTTATCTCCTCCAGTGTGGGTGGTTCCATGGATACCAAAAAACAGGGAGTCATTTGCTTTTTACTCCCAGTGGATCACGGAGCTACAGGAAGGCGTCATCTCCAGTGGCAATTGCTACCATTCCCATGTGGACTGTATGTGGTTGGATTATGTTACACATTCAGTGGTTCAATTTCAAGGCAAAGAAGCTACTATGGCACTCAAAGATGAATACAAAAGCATTCTAGACTAGTATACATTCTTTTTCTTTAATGTGTTTGAAAATATAAATGTAATTTTCTTAAAATGTTTTGGCATATAAATTTTGACTAAAATCAATAAAACCCTAATCAAGGCAAAAAATTAGTCCTTTTCCTCTACTTTATCAACTCTGGTGGTATTTGCTTTCTGAAGAAATGGCATGGATTTCCCACTGTGCTGGCTTTTTTCTGTTTCCAGCCTCTGTTTTTCATCTGGATTCTTTTCCTCAAGGCTCTGTGGGGAGTCCCTGCAAGTGATCAATATCAATGCATCCCATTCCATGATTCACACTCAAATTCTGTGATTTGGAGCAACTCCTCCTTCACCCTTAACTTAGTATCACTTGTTCTTTGATTTTGCTCCTTTCCATGACCTCTTCTACTTTGGTTTAGGATCTCTCAGCACCTTTGCACAGCTCTTCCACAAAACAGAATCATCTCATTTTATACCCCTTACTGCAAAAGTGAAATGCAATAAATCCTAGAAAATCCCGTGCCTTTATTCACACATTTGTATCCCTATTAAGTGCTGCCTAATAAATTCTGCATCATAAAAAATTAAGGTTGGAAAGGGAGGGAAGAGAAACTTATGTGGCACTTCTGAAAAATCTAACAAATCTAGCTGATGGGAAAGCATGATGGAATAGAAAGCAGGTGAAGACAAACTGCTGCTTCCCTTGAATTTATTGGAAAAGTAACAGCTAAGTAAATTCCAGCAATGCTTAGAGGTCCACAAGAGAAGTGGAAAGGAAAAGATGTCAAATTTGCCAGGTTAGAGCAGGGAGGAATAAATACAATACCATAGTAAAAAAACCTAGCATATTGTCTTTAGGTACGGTATTTAGTTCTTGTTCTGTCTCTGGGGAAAGGAAAAAACTAACAACTTAGAACTCAAAGGAATGAAAAGTGCAGGAAAAAATAGAGGAGCAGAAAGATATCAGTATGTGGAGAGGTAAGTTTCAACAGGAAACTAAAGTGCTGAAGACAGAAAAAATCAAATAACTGCACAGCAAAATCTTGTGCAAGAGCTATTCATTCCCTAAGACAAAGGAGTTTTCTCCAAGCCTTTGTCCATCTTTGAAACCCTGTGGCCAGAGCCTCCACATAGTATAGCAAACCACCAGAGCCAACACCATAGGAAAGAGCCAGTGGAGCTCTCATCCCTTCTTCCCTGCACTCAGAGCTTCCATCATTTGCTCCCAAACTGCACTTTAAGTGATGCTGGTTGTTGATTTAACACACACTTGGTGGACTCGGTGTAATTCGTTCTTTTTTAAAATGTCACTGCACACAGGCAGCTGCTGCTACAAATGCAGACACCAGGCAGCAGTGCTACAGCAGAGCCAGACACTCCCAAGCTGCACACATCCAACCTCCTGAGGACAGGAGACACCCACCAGAGCTGTGCCATCCCCAAGTGGCCTGATGGGGCAACTCAGACCCTCCATGTTCATAAAACATTTACAACTCGATTTTCAATTTATTTTCTCGATGTCCAAAGAGGGCATACCCAAACCTAAACAAGATCTGAATACACCACAGCTTAAGGAAAACAACCAACACACACCCAAGTGTGTCCTGCCATTCATTCACAAAGCAACTAAAATAAAAATTACTGCATTTAGCAGTGGCAGAAGCACTACGAGCCAGGCTACAGCAGCAATGAGCTCTATTCACTGCAGCCCTTCATTATGTATCACTCAGAGAAATCCTGCTGTTTTCTCTGTTTGCAAGCAAGCCTCAAGCCTTTTCTCAGCAGCTGTCACTTGGTTCACAAAAAAAGGCCTCTCAGCACCATGGCGATTAAATACCATTATAACTTTCCTCCTTCTGCATACTACAGTAGGCAATCAATATGGGCTTACATTTTATGAGACAAGGAGTTAACTTGTTCAATTACGGTGCAGACAGCTCTATTCTTTTGTAACAAGTAATCTGGGTAGGGAAATCGATACTGACAGGCCCGATGCACGCCAGCTAATTTCATATTATCCTCAGCCAATCGGGTACCTGCGAATAATAGAGTTGTTGTTACAGTTCATTATGGGGAGGTGGGATCAATATCGGTACAATAAGAGGATTGGCAATGCATCTGCTGCATAAGTAACCCTGAAGGGAAAGAAGGTCCCACCAGTGCAGCCGGCACACTCGCATTTACATAGCCGGGGAAAACAGAAGTGCCAGAGAGGTCCCTGCTCCCTGACCTACAATTAAAGATGAAAATACTCCAGAATTGGAGCAGGATAAACAAACCTCCCTCGCCTACTGCCAGCATAAAACAGAGAGGGGGGCAAAGTTGAAGAAAATGTTAATAGCAGATTAAAAGACGTGCATGTGCTTCATAAAATGAGATAACACATGCACGGCTAAATGAACCAGAAACAATCTATTATTTTTTGAAGCATTACATTAATATACAATCTATGTTTGACAAAATGCAAGGCAGAAAGGGAAAAAACATGCAGTCTTACCCTGATGAAAATTATATATATTTTATACACATAATATTTCATAGAGCATGTTTTCTTTGATGATGTAAAGTCTTACCTAAGTTAACATTTATTATGCAGAGTGTACAAATGGGGCACGAGAAAAATGAGAGATTCTGGTATTCAAATTAGGGGTTAGAGAGAGAATTCTCTGCTGTGTGTTTAAAACAGCTTGAGAAGTAACAGTGGGCTTGTTGTTTAGTTGGTTAAGAAATATAAGTGGAATAACAGTATTTTTTAAATACAAAATTTTGGGGGGGAAAAAAATGTGGTTTTTTTGAAAGAGCTGTGTCTCTTCAGGTAACAAAAAAATATTTTTTTTCCTGTGCCCAATCACAGAACAGATACCAGAAGTATCCTGGAAGGGAACACTTACATCTAACATTTTCATACAATTTTTTTTCCCCTTAATAGGTACCTAATTTGAGACAACACAGGTTTTGACTTCAGAGGCAGCAAAAGCTTGTAAACTTAATTGACTTAGAGTAGACCTGGAACTATCCATTACACCCTACCTTTAAAGCAGTGGCAGAAGTTTGGTTGTCTTCCCAGGGACAGTGATCTGCCTGAGCTGCCTGAAACCACATCCCAGTCTGGGAAACATTTTTCAAAACACAAGTCTTATCACAGTGAAAAACAGTACATACCAAGATGAGCAGATACTGATTCCAATTTCAAATGTGTGCTCCAAGTAACAAACTACAAGAGCTTAAGCATCATAATGTCCCCCAAATGGAATGTAAAAACAGAGGGCATCTAGGAGACAAACATTTAAAAAAATGTGTGCCAAGGACTTTCACTTGTGTACTAATTACACATTTGTTCTTAATCATTCACATTTCTCTATTTATACTTCCCAACTTTTACCTTCTAAAAGAAGTGTAAATAAATTCAGTGATTTCAGCAATCTCTACTGGACATTTATCTACCTAAAAGCCACTACATAACCTGATACATTTCAACCTGACCATCCATTTTTACTCTTGACAGCTCATGGGCAGGGATATTTGCACACCAAAATTAGGCTGTGTTGGCAAGGCTGGGCATAGCAGCTATTCCAGCTCTCATTTGGTGCTCTAATATTGCTCGTCAATTTCTGAAAACCAAAATATCCATCAGCTCAATTCTTTCCCTCTTCTTGTGCTCCCTCCAAAATTCTGGATGGGATACGAAAGTGTCATTAATACTAATGAACCTTTCAAGCCAGCCTTGAAAGAACAAGTATTTTGTTAACTCTGCGGTTCCTGTTAACACATTATAGCCTTTGGAATAGATTACTGGTAGCCTAATTTCATTCATTATTTATCCTGGGCATTTTTGAAGTCCATTAATTATTTTTCATCAAAATGCAAAACCGGGCAGGGGGGAGGGTGAGCACTCATATATAAGCTGGATCCACTCCACACTCTAAACTCTTACTAGCAACTGATGTAATAAACACAGACCATGGGGAAGATTTTATGCATCCATCAGTAATATGTGTCAAAGCCATCAAAAAGTAGTTGGAGAAGCCTCACTCCTAACTGAATTGATATTACTTATGTTAGAGAAATCAGCTCCTTTGTCCGTGCCACGGGGTCAAAACAGCTGCCATCAAACTTCATGGCTGCAAAATAACACGGTCTGGAAGACGCCTTAGAAGGAGGCTACATTTAAACATCAGAGAAAAGAGTCCTCAGCTGTGTGATACCTCCATCCACTGCTAACATCAAGTCATCATCATTTTATTTGCCTCACACAGCAAAATACTGCACAGGATTCAAAGTAATATGCATGGAAATATACTCAAATGTTTTCAAATTGCGTCTTGTTAACACGGAAAAATAGCACAGAGGTCACAGAAGAAAGGAATTACAAACTCTCTAAATGCTCAGCTATCTTAACTGTTAAGGTAGCAGAGCAGAGAACATGGAAGAGTGATCAGCAGATTCTTATCTATCCTCATGCACACTAGAGTAAAAGTAAATCAATGTATATTAGCTGGGAGCCACCAGCAGCAGCCAGACTCAGTCTCTCCAGGTGCTCTGGTAGTTGTAAGAAAGAAATATGTGCATCTCTCAGTAAGGGATAAATGGTTCTAACTTATCCTCAGAGAGCCTTCCTATTCTCCTGATAGATGCTCATTTCTTACAGCAGAGTATCATAAATATGGACTAAATTTTATATCACAGCTCCCAGGTGACCATCCTTTCAAATTTCAAGTCATTAGAGCTCTTCAAAACCTAGTAAAATTAATAGAAGGGTGAAACAAGGTTTTGTTTCAAATCCTTAAAACCTGTGGATCTGGAACACTCTAAATATGCTTTCCCCACCCTGTCATTCTCTGGGTGTCTGCAGTAGCAAAATATTTTCTCTTTTTTTTTAAACAGGCTGAATCCTCAAATCATTTATCCACCTGAAACTGAGCAGCAAACAGCCAGACAGAGTTAATTTTTCTGAGACAGCAAAACAGGGCAGTATTGCAGAGGATTCATCTCCCATAACATATTGTGCAGTCATCCCAAATCCTTCATGGAGGAGGAGAATGCAGGGTCTCGGGGCTCAGCATGTTTCAGACCAGCTCATTTGGCAACCACAGTTCCAGACAAGCCTTTGTGGATTCTGCTTATCCCTTGGTAAAATAAAGATGATAATTACCCTCCTTTCATTTGATTCTCATAAAATTCAGCTTTACAATTGCTCCTGACAAAGGCATCTGCTGTGATTCTTGCAACCAAAGCAACAATTGATGCACTTGTATAATGATGGGCCATATAAAACATTATAGTGAAGTGATAGCTTCACATCTCCAGCTATGGGTACTATGCATAACTATTTCTAACAAGCAGCTATTCCATTTAACAGCTACTAAATCCTTGGATATATTTATTAAAAGGCACTGAGCAATTCATGTTTAATTACTTCATAGAAGAAACAGAAATAGTAGTGAAGGAAGAGTTAAATATGGTACTAAAAGGAAGAAGCTACAACTAATCACAATTAAGAGGAAGTCCCAGGCTATTTAAATGCTACAATCCAATTATATCAGGTAAAATGAATTACTCCTTTAATGCTGACTTTATATGAAGATACCTTCTTATTGCTCTCATTAATAATCATCAGACATCATTTTAGCCCATATTGGCTGCAATAACATTTCTATTAGCATCATGGTGTAGCAGAGCTGACAATTAAAATAAAAAATAAATCAAACCCAGAACTGAATAAATGTAATTATAGTTCAGAAAAGAGCTTTTATGACTATTTGATTAGTCAACTGAACAGTACTTATCTTTTAAATCTTAAACTTCAGTTAAATGAAATTTTAGACTTCTTATTACAGTAGTCCCTGAAAAATTAAGACACAGGCAGCAGATGCTTCCAAGAGTTTTTTAGCTGCCTTAGTACCAATATGCAATACATTACTTGAGAAGCACCAAGTAAAATAGACTTAATAGGACTGCAAACCACCAGAACAGAAGAAATTACAGGGGGCATAAAAAAACCCCCAACCAACCAACCCCACACAATGCCACATACACAACCAAAACCCTAAAAAACACCTACTGAAGACATAAGCAATCAGGCTGCTTCAGTTGCTCTCCACCTGACTCCATACACCTTTCTATGCTTGAAAAACTTACCACGAAAAACAACAAGGTATGTGCAAGAAAAAATCATGCATCCTTAGCAATATTGCCATAGTCCAGCCCATAAACAGGAGCAGGGAACTTCTGGCTCAGCAGATTTTCATGGGATGCAAATAGAGGGTACAGAATTTGGGCCAGTATTTGTGGTACATGGTGACTTGTTCACAACAGACACCAACACATTCTATGCAAAAACCAACAGCACCTAAAAGGGCCAGGACTGGCTGTTCCAGAGAGGTGAGAATTTATTTATAGGCAAAGAGCAAATAATTGTGGTGGCTTACCTATAGCAGCATATGGAACACTGCCAGCCCCAGGCAGCTCAAAAGGATGTGCAAACGTTTGGAAACTTATAAAACAAATACTTGATCAAATATGCATCACTATCAAATTTTCTCCAGGAATGTGCACAATTTTTACTCCTAGTCTTGAATGTTTGATGCTGAGAATTTGTAACTCATTTACACAACAAAACATGCAGAACTATTATTTTCTTTTCCTTTTTTTCTAAAAGGAGCAGGGGGAAGGTATTTTGGTAAGAACTGATATATATTCAAGTTTTTCATCCTACACCAAAAACTCCTATTTTAAACTTCTAAACTTCAAGAGTTTAATCTAGGGCTCAAGTCCCCATAGCTGCAGACCACTGCAACAGTTATATTCCCATATTTTCATCTTTTATACCAAGACACCTTTACTAAATCCTCATTTGAAAGTAAACTTCCACTGTGCCCCAGGGGTAAAAAAACAACTTTAGAACTTGTAGAAGCAATTACAGCTTCGTTTTCTGAAAAGTTACCAGGCAACAAAAAAATAATCCAAAACCAAAACACAAAAGTTTTTCTGCATTTTCAGGAAACTAAACTGCAGTTCAATATAAATTGATGATACAATAGTATCATAAATAGGCACCATCAATAGAAAATAAATTTTTGAGATAAAACACTAAGACATATTATCCCCCAACTCCCACAGATCTTTCAAGGAAAACTGGGTGTTACAACTCCCCTTTCAACAGCTTTCACAGCTCTCCTTCGTCACCAGACCCAGCAACAAGAGGTACTCATTTATCACACAAGTTATTCATCTCATTAAGACAAAGTAGTTTTATAATGAAAACTCAAGTAGAAGCAACTGAGTTTCAAAAGGATGACAGGTGTATCCAGTCTGAAAACAGGGGATCCACATCTGCCTCTGGGTATGACATCCTTTAAATTCAGGTGTTCTCAGATTAAAACTTCAAAGTCACATTTCTACCTTGCATGCAGCAGTGCACGAGTGACTGTAGATGAGTGACCGATCCTGGGGACTTTAAACACCACTCATGGGACAGATGCCCACTAAAACAGTTGCACAACCCAGCCTTGGTAGACCTGCTCTTTGGCAAAGGACCTTAAAAATATGTATCCAACTACTAAATGCTATCCAACATCTTACAGGAGCTCTGCTCCAGAATTGCAAAGGCAGAGCTTCAAAATTCTTTTCAAGCATCAAAATATAACTTTGGATTTGGTCTCAACCAACCAACCTGGCTCCTTTTCCCTGCCTTTGGGATTCAAATGCTTCAGCTGATGAGCAGTCACCAGGCATCCTGACTGTTACTATTAAAAAGTAAGTTACGATCTCTAAGAAGAGATGAGGAAGCGCAGACCATGCAGGAGGAGTCTTCTGTGTCTGTTCTACAACCAGCCAACAGCAAATCCTGGGCTGCTGCCTGAAGGGAGCCTTGTATTAAGTCAAAAGTTAACACAACAACTTGCACGTCTTTAAAAGCAAGATATCACTTCTAGACCTAGCTGCCTCTAGCTCCTTAGCACTGCACTTTACCTTCTCAAAAAAAAAAAAAAAAAAAAGCTTTATTACCCAGTTAAAATACACTTCAAAACCCTGCAATACCCAGCCAGGTATCCCTCCCTCACATCACAGGTCAGAAAAATCTGTCAGTTCACAACAGCCATCTCCTCAGCACTGAGCAACCTGCTGGAAGTTCCAGTTTACAGCAGCTCATTTTGAGTTTTACTGAAAGTCTCAGTGCGTTTGACAGCAGGGCTGCTATGGAATCACAGTGCTGTCCCCTAAACTCCTTCAGGTCCCTTTGAAATTCCAGGGCAGATCTATTTCCCTTGGTCCTTAACACACTATTACATCACACTGCTTTTGTTTTCAAAGCTCCACTACCTCAGTTGCTAAAAACTTTCCAGTTTCTTCTGGAAATGTTCAAATTCCCATTAAAAGTCCCAATCCTTCTGTAATAAAAATGTGAGTTAGAAACATCCAAGACAGTAATTTCTAGACTACTCATGCGTGGATTTGAAACATCTCTAGATAATTTGTTTTGTATTCTACTTTTCTCCAGTGTCTTTTAGAGAGAGAAAAAAAAGGGTTTAGTTTCAATACAGAGAATTCTTTAAATCCTTGTGGCTTTGACTGTTGATTATTTTATAAAGCCACAGAGAACAGTTTACAAGGAGCCAAATGGGTAATCATTATTCCCCATCAGCAATGAGCTGTGACTTGTGTAAATTGCATAATAAATTAGGTATTTTGAGATAAATGAATTTACAATAAACAATCATGGACTGAAAAGCTTTACTTCTTGTCTCCAAAGGCACAAGCTCTGGTTAAAATCAGCCACAGGTAGTTAAGTGATTATAAACTGTAAAAATAAATCAACCTGATATAATTGCTCCAAGGAAAAAATTACCAACATATTTAAAATTTCAGCAGTGCACCTTTTCCCATATCCATTTGGCATTATCTAATTACCTTCACATTTCATTTCCATCAGTGATATGACCTGTATTTTCCTTTTATAACTGTCAGGGAGGGGGTTGGAGAGTGGAGTGGAGGACCACAGTGATAAATCAACCTCACCATTAGGACCGAAATGGCTCATCGCTGCAGCTCTAAATCCAGGATTTATAAAGATGTCTAGGCCATATAGCACACTTGTGGACACCATAATAAATTCATGAGCACATTGCCAAGGCAAACCACTTCATTATGTGGCAGGCTGCTAGCCATTAATCTAGCAGAGAGAGATTCCTGGGAAACTGAGACTGCTTGGAAATTTATGCAGGCCTAAAGTTACCCATTTCATTATGGATTTAATCTGCTCTTTCTGCCAGAGTGCATGAAAGGTTTTTACAGTTTAGATCAAGTGCTTGTAACTCCCTATTTTATATTATTTCTTCAACAATAATGTCCTAATTTTCCTCTCAAAAACTATTCAAACTGAATGCCTTCACACTTGCCTTCCTCTAATATTACACTAGATAAAATATTTATACAATCAATTGACAAAGAGCAATTTTTTTCCCTTAAATGTTCCATTAACATGTAAATTTTCATATGATCTTTATCTCATAGACAAAATGTGCTTAGCAATGCCCACCTTCTTCCAGGCAGTTAACCCTTTTGTCGACTGTAAAGAATCCAGATCAAAACAGATTCAGTGGCCCATTTCTAAAGCCCCTAAAAAGGTCTTGTATTTAAATTATTATTCATTGAAAGGAGATGCAGCTCCTAAAGTAATTTGCATGCTTTTTTTGATGTCTCATTCTCTTCTTCTCATGCACAGCACACAGACATGCCTTTTAAGTCCAATTCCAATAAATAAGGTAATTCAAATTATTATTTTCAACTTTATTAGAGAGTTTAATATAATGTCCCTAGTAATGCAGAATATTCCAGATGACAGAGACTCTGACATAGAAAATGAGATTAACAAGACAAACTACAAAAATAAAACTTATTTATGATGAAGTGAATAATTGCAGATTAACATCTTCTGTAAATAAAGATTTCTTCATATTCCAGGTGACCCTGTTAATTTATGCCCACCATACTTACATTACAAAGTGAAAAAGTTAGGCAAAAATGGTTTCAGTGTTTTGGTTCTCATTATGATACATAATGGGAAGACCAAAACCTGAAACTAGAATAAATAGTATTTGCAAAAAAAACCCCAAATACTTAACTATTCCATTTTCTCTTACGTTCAATATTCTTTGCTGCCGTTACCTCACCAGAACTCCCAGCCATGCATTTGCTAAAACACTCCAATGCCTGGAGATGGGTCTAAAAGGTTATATTTCTATGTTAGGGTGGTTCTCACTAAATGGCTAAAGTTAATTTTGATGGACATGTACTTCATGTGTCTGCCTTCAAAATTGTGATGGCAAACACTCTCTGCATCATCCTTCTCACTAGTCCTGGTAACCTCCCTGTGTGAGCATGCACACGAGGGGTACTGGTTAATAAACCTACCACCAGCTGAGGGCAAACCTACAGCCATGACTTTAATAAAACAAATTTATCTTTAATATCCATCTTAAAGATTATTATGGAGCAAGAAAACACACAAGAACACATCATGTATGTAACTGCTTCCTTTTATTAAAACTCTTCATTTTTCCCTTGTTTTAGATGAGCGAGGTGGCAGCTTGTCTTCCCCACTTCAAACAGTTTGTCCCCCATCAGAGAGCATGTGGGTTGTAGGAAATTACATCTCCAATACTGACCAGGTGTATTTTGGTGATAATTTGTCATCTCATCTCTCGGATAAGCAAATGTAATAATAAAGTTTCTATCTGTGCTAAAGTATATCTCTGGGATCTTTGGAGTGAAACTTACACATTAATAGGTGTGAGCCACTTATCCAAAAACAAACCCCAGCAACCCAAAACAAAACTAAAGGCCACCATCCTCCTTAGCTGATGAAATCTATACTGCAGAATGCAGCCTGGATCCCATTTTATTTTTTCCATTTCATAGGTAATAAAGGCAAACAACCTTTTATATAATTCATTATTCTTCTACCAAAGAGAATACTCAACTCAAAGTATACGATCTCCATATCACAGTGTGAAAAAGATTCATGAAACAGGTTCGGGTTCACTAGCACTTTACATCTCTCTGACTTGCTAAGACATTACAGTCCACCTGAGCTTTGTCTCATGCTAATCTGCACTTTCCTTTTTCCATCATTTCCCCCAAAATACTACCTACTTGACTCTAACAATGGAGGAGACAACTTCAATGTGGGGACCAACTCTGTTGAACTCTAATATGAAACACTTATGTGGAATTAAACTGCTTATAAAAATACTATAAATCAGCATTGGTCAATTATTACACTGAGAATTACCTAACAGACACGCTGCACAAAGGTGATCAGAACACAAAAAATAGGAACATGCAAGGGACTAAACAATGAATTTGAACAGGTTCTGCAGAATTTCATCTTTTTTTCCAGCAAAAGGGAGATTCTGCATCAACCCAGGAGTTGAGCATAAAGCTATTTTTAATAATATTTTTAGTTTGCTAAAAGCAAAGAAAGTCAAACATCTTATTTTTATTTAGATTGAGACTAACTATATATAACTTTGGAACTGGCTGCACAGACCTTACCTGTGGTCTGTTACATTCATAATCCCCAAATCACCACACTGGTGTTTTACAGACTGTTTCAGTCTGGACACATTAGACCTCCGAGAACAGCCATGATCATCTCCAAACATTCCTAAAGGTACCTTCAATATTGCTGACATATCTTAGGAATGAACAGTAATGACATCTTTCTAAGATAAGAAAATTACTTCTTGCTCTGCGGTCACATCTTTCTCCGACTAATCAATCTGCCTTGTGCCTTGGGAAACAGTTCATATAAGCAGCTAGGATGCATCAAACCTGAAGGAAATGACTTCTCAGAACTTCACTGCCAGTGAAAAAAAAAGCTACAATAAACACACATCTCACCCACACACAGGAGAATTCCCTCCTGGACACAACTGCTTGGAAAACAAGAAGTTTGAGAACGTTGTATTTAGTTCATCTAATGAGTACTGCATAACTGGATGAAGCAACTCTTCACAAATAGACCATCACATTGAAGACAAAGGTTCTTAAAGTATGAAGGAAGACACTTTACCTCTTCAAGAAAAGAAATTACTTTAAAAACTAAAGTAAAATAATCACAATTTGCTTAGAAGTCGCTTAAGATTATTTCTGGCATCACTAGGTATCCACACCTTTCTCCACTTCTTTTTTTTTTCCAAATAGCATTTCCTTTATCAAAACTGGCACTAAGACCCAGTCTCTCAAACACTTTGAAGGCCTTGACCCCAGATCCAACCCAAACCCAGGAGTCTCCCAGTCAATTTCAGTAAAGGCTGAATGTTTCTCTGAAACACAACAGCAAGTCCATCCATCAGACCCCTGAAATACCCACAGCAGGCAACAAGTCCTCACACCTTTCTGTGCTCGGTTGCAGTCACAGATGCCCAGATCCCACCAGAACGCACCAATGGGCCTTTACAGCTATGACCCACTGAATTCACCCTGCTTTGGGACTTGTCACACAAAGCAGCAAACATTTTAGATGTTCTCAGAAACTTCAAGCCCAAGTTAAGCAGAAAGTCTTCCTTACAACATTTGCAACTCTTGTCTTCAGCACTTTTATGGCTTTGGGACTAAGCTATTACAAAGTCCTGTAACTCCATGTTCTTCCTGGGATACACTACACAAACAAGCAGTTAATGTTCCACACCCTGTTTTTCAAGACTTTTCATGTATCTGGATATACAATAAAAATAAATTTCGACCAGCAAGCTGAACAAAATCCAGGGTTTTAGCTAAATTCATTTGATTTAGGCCAATGCAAATACAGGAAACATAATATAGTTTAACAGTGCAAAAGCATATAAAACTTACAAAATGTTTCTGGAGGCAATGCTCCATGCTGAAATGCCAAAAATAATATATCCAATAATAAACACATGATTTTTTAATGTAAACGCAACCCACATTTTTGTGTCTTAACTGGTATCACCAGCACTGCCTATTCCAGGTACAGAGGAGCTCAGTAAGATTCTCTAATGTATGACACATCAACAGTGAATTCCATCTGACTACAGTGAAGTGCTTGGCAAAAAGATATGCTTTAATACAGCCAACACAATAAAATTCATGGTCCCACATAGCCAGGATCCTCAGTAATTCCTCAGTCTTACAGCCTGAGAACATGCCTGTCACAATCAGACTGTTGCCAGTGCATCAAGACCAATTAAGCAGTGGGCCAGGACTCGAGCACTCTTTCAAGTTCCTGGCAACTCAATAGGCTCAAGTGAAGGGATGGTATGATTATTTTAACATGCTGGCTTGTGCCCATCTCGTTCCTAGGTTGCCTGCTGGCTATTGCCCTCTGCCCAGAGTGTGCTGGGCAGTGAGCTGGTGCCCATGCAGAGCAGCCCTGGTGGGCACAGCAGCGCTCAGTGCTGCTCAACACGCAGAGCGTGCTCGTACAGAACAGTTCAGAACAGGGGTGTGTTCTTCCAACCAATGCTTTATGGAGGGGAGGTTGGAAAATCTCTGACATACTGAGGTGGCCTGAATCACAAGCCCGGTGGTTTTGAGGGTTGTGGGTTTTGGCTGAGGCCTCAGCAGAGCTGCATGCTCAAACCCATGTAGGACCTGCATGCAAAACACAAGCTCAGCTGATACTGATTGGTACCATTAGCTCCTTTGTTAAATATTGAATTCCAGTAAGAACTGTAACCAAAAGAATTGCAAAAAACCACAGACTTTTAAAAGAAATAAGCAAAGTCAACTCAAAGTAGTTTTCTGACAGCAGCATCTTAATTGCAATTATCCCATCTAAGCTGCTCCAGACAATCAAAAAGTTATTTATAGAGATTTACTACACAAAAAAATACCAACTGAGAAGTGATAAAGTTTCCCTTTACAGAAGCCCTATCATCTGGCAAGAAGCAACTGAGCAGCTCCACAAAGAAGGCACCTCAGGCACTGCTCACTTAGCCTGCACAAACTTCGGTGGAAAGAAAGAAGAAGAAGAAAAAAAAAAATGAGATTATCAGAGCTCCAAGGTGAAAGCTGCCAACTCTTTCTTACCAGGGGGTAGAAAACCATCCGAGTTTAAATACTTCATGTTCACTGAGAGCTATGCCTTTAAACTGTTGGCACCACCGGCCCTTCAGGTTGCTGAAGTTAAACTGCACTGGCATTGCCAGAATGCAGCAGCAGCAGCGTGTGCCAACCCCTCAGTCCCTGAGTAGGCCAATGGAATCCAGAGCACACGGACACCACCACCACCACCAGGAGCGATATTGCTGAACCAGTGCGACACGACGAAGAGGGATAATGAAGCTACAAAGGAGGATTTCTCCCATAATTTTAGGTAAACCCTGGAACAGAAGAAACAACTGCATATACAAAATAGATGGATGTAACATGAATGAACAGCATTACAGAGTTACAAAGTTTTCATGCCAAAGGGATTTGAAATTTGCACCAGACTCTGGGCTGCTGCTAAACAGCTTCATGCCACAACTACACAACTACTGCCCATGTTGCAATAACAGCAGAATCCTGGAGTAATCAACAGATTGGCCCTGGGGTAATGCTCCATGAACTTCACAGGGGAAGGGAAGATAAAGTCATAAAATAATTCCTGAGTCTGTCAGCATATAAATACATGCAGAAACAAACTAAGCTCTATGAACTGAGGAACGAAAGACTATTTACATTTTAACATACTTCTAGTATTAGTTATACAAAACATATATCCCCTTTTTTTCTCTAACCTGAGGTTTAAAGTCTTCTGTCCTGCCATAGTCAAAGACTTATTTTACATCTTATCTATGAGGCAATAAGGCTACCAAATGTATTCATGTACCATGTTATATCACAGGTCACAAGGGTAATCTAAGCTTAAAATTACGGGAGCACCAGTGGGAATCTTTTATTAGCCATTGCATAAAATTATTAACTTTATCCTTGCAATACCCTGGAAAATTTTTCCAGGGAATGTAGAAGTCAAGCCTTCACCATGAACCTTTTTTGGTGCAGAAAGGGCTTTTGAATTCATCCTGGTACTGCTTTTCTAACAGGCCCTGAAAGAGCCTTCCCTAAATCATACAAAGAAAACTACCAGGATTCACCAGACCACAAAGTCATAACTCTTTCAATCAAACAAATCAAGCCATAATTACAAGCACCATCTGTAGATTTTATCTTTTGTTAATAAATCCCATTCTCCTTGACTGGAAAGATACTGACCCTCCTCAAAGGCCTTCCTCTGCCCCCAACCCTCTCCCATTCTCCATGGAGGTTTCCTGGGTTCCCCACTCTGTGCTCGAACCTGAATGCCAAGGATGGTGTAATGGCTGCGTTTTCTTTTCCAAGGCTGCGGTGCCAGGAACTAACGATATGTGAAATGTTCCATCCCTGCAGGTTTTCCTGCTCAAACATTTTCTAAATAAATAAATAATTAAAAACAACAGTGTGTGCCACATTCGAGCCCTGAATTCCCGGAGCAGCTCAGGTCCTTAAACTGAATAATTTGCCTCAGCTTGCGTATTGCAAAACCCATTCAACAAAAGATTATGGGCCTTTAAGTGCCATCCAGGCCTGAAATATGACTCTAGGGCTTTAGGATGTCAGAATTGAGAATTGCTAGTGAATATTCTGTTCTGGCAACACTAAAACTACAGTTATTTAGCAATATGGGAGCAGGCAAATGGGGGCAGGGGAGAGAAGGAATCTGACAGAAAGACTGTAACTTAGCAGAAACAGAGGTGCAGTTTTCATATGTGGCCACATTAATTCTTTATGGAATAAAATGCATTTGTGAATCAAAAAGCGGATGCAGATTTATATTCCCACTTAAATCTGCCAAAAGCAAGTAAATGAATACTGAGAGCTCATTTTAGTTCAGGAAACAATTTATGAGGACACGTAGGTGGGTGCAGGTACTCTACACAAGCAGTCTCAAGGGGAATTAGCAGCTGCTTCTGCTCTTTATAAGAAAGAATAAATAGACTAAACTGAAAATTAGCAACACCTCATTAAATGTAAAACCATCCACATGTAAAGCAGCTAGGATTCAATCCTTAAAAAATTCAAAAGGTGCAGTGTAACATGAAAGCCAAAGGAGCTTTTGTCATCCCATCACTAATTATTTAGGCTTAGATTGTGGCATCAAGCCAAAGCTCAGAGATGGGAGCAGTTGTAAGCCACTTTCCCTGGCAAAAGTTGCCTTCTGACTTCAGGTTTTCAGCACTTCAAAACCTCCATCTCACATCCCTAAGTCCTCACCCCCATCCCTGGTGCAAGTTTACATCTGAACTGAGGAGAATCTGTCGCATGCACAGTGTCCAACTAGTATTTAGGGATTATTAGTAACTCCAGCTATTTCCAAGAAAGCCTGGATGCTCCCAGGAAAGGCTGGCAATGGCTTCGCGGCTCCTGTAACTGCTCCTCACTGGAGCTCAACTCAGACCCCATAAATGCATCTATTTCCTAGCACAAACCAATTTCCATGAGTGTTGCATGTAAAAAAGAAAATTTGGTACCAATAAATCTGTGAGTATCTGCAGCTTCTGCTTTTCTAGCACTGCCTCATCTTCTCTCCTCTTTCCTACACACGAAGGTGGGCACAATCACAGACAAGCTCTGTGGACTCATGAGTATTTGCTCAAGAGCCATGCAGCAACAGCATCCGCACATATGCAGTGGGAATGGCATGGAGTCTGAGCTTCTACTTGGGTTCCTTTCCCTTACTTTTCAGATCATACAAAGGTTTGGGTTGGAAGGGGCCTTTAAAAGTCAGATAGTCCAGTCCCCTTGCAATGAGCAGGAACATCTTCAACTAGACCAGGCTGCTCAGAGCCCTGTCCAATCTGGCCTTGAATGTTTCCAGGAATCCACCATCTGGGCAAGCTGGCCAGTGTTTTCATCGTTCTCATTGTAAAACTTTTTTCCTCGTATCCAGTCTGAAAAAACCCTCTTTTAGTTTAAAACTTTTGTCCCTTGTACTGTCACAACCAGCCCTGCTAAAAAGTCTGCCCCCTTCTCTCTCATAGCTCTCCTTTATGAAAGCTTCCCTCTTTTTATCTTTCAACTATTTCAGGCACCAGATGAAAGTTTCCATAGAAGAGTGAGCAGTCTTCATTATTCTCATTTTGGAGTCTCCAACCTAATGGATAATCGTGTGCCTGACTTCCAGTAACCTTTAAACACATACTTCTACTATCAGACCTTTCATAGATGTTTCAGTTTGGGCTTGTAAACTAAAACACTTGGATTAGTGTCAGGTTTGAAACTCCTCATTCCCTAAAGCTGTGTTGGGGTTTGTTTGTTGGGGTTTTTTTTTTTCAAATCATAGTGTTTTCATCACACAGGAGATTAAGTGCTGATCACCCAGTTCAGAGATACATATGACTACCAAGACCATATATTTGTCTTACAAAACACTAACCCTCAGCCCAACAGAGATTACTCTCTAGTCTGACAGAGCTCTGTCAGTAAATTTTTTCTAAGGACAAGCTCTGATCTCCGGTTAGTGCCAGAGGAAGGGTGATGCCAGGTAAACCATGTTTGGTGCTGTGCCATCTAGGTTTTCCTTGGAGAACCAATATCCAATCTCTCCACTTAGCTTCGGATTGAAATAAATGCTAAGTGGCTCTTGATCTACTCACAATTAATGGACTTAGAAAAGACTGAAATACAACTATCAAGAAAAAATGTGACAGAATACACTAGGGTTTACATCTGATATTAAATTAATCTTCGTAAGTAAGAGAGCCAGTAACTCTTAATTTTATATGCTTATATACAAGAAAATCATGCAACTGGCTCAGTTCTGCCTGCATATTAAATTGAATGAGTAAAGAAAAATCTTTTACTCAACTTCCCTGCTTTACTGTTATTTTGAGTTTTCTTTCAACTCCCTCTAACAGGCTTTTGAGGAGGTTGCGGTTTTGACATTATTTCCTAACACTCATGCATCAAAGAAGTTAATAACCTATAAGAGGAATCAAGGAGAAGGTGCATCTTACAACCTGTGAGTCATTAGCAGCACCCTGAGGTGACAGAGAAAGCCAAAATAGTGTCAGCTCTCTTATAGAAGAGTTTCAAGACACACGAGTGAAATGTCCTTTTGTATAACAGAGTAGGAATTCATCTGCTAACAGCCCATGAAGAGAGCTGGTGACTCACACTGGGGCAGAAGGAAAGTTCCTCTCTAGCCCACATACATCTCCACTACATAAATTCATGCTGTATTAAGAGCAGGCTTCTAAACAGACACGACAAGAAGTAACGTAAAACCATCCCTTACATAAAACATGTAAAAAAATTTGTACCTTTGTATTTTAGCAACAAATATTTCAGTTTAAGGAAATAGTAATAGATATTCAGGGTTAGAGTTTCCAAATATTTAGAGCTATAACTTTACTGAGCGCTGTGGTTAATGTTCCTGAAGTCATCTATTGTATGCTAATACACCCAGCTGCCCGGGTGTCTGCAGGATGAGTTGCTTTACTCATTACAGGCATAAATACGAAGGCCAGCAGGGACCATTACAGTCCGGGCTGACCTCCTGCATAAAACACACCATCAAATTCCAAATGTAATATAATTAGGGTTCTCAAGTCTAACCGATAACAGCAGCAAATACCCCACGGAGACTTTAAAAATGTGTCAGGCAAATTTACACATTGAAGGTATGCTTTGATGTATGTCACTGAAACATCACCAGAGCTAAGCCCATTCATGCCCAGAAGATCCTGGATTTTTTATTATTATTTTTAAAAAGCTATTCCTGACAGTATTCCTGCTTCAGGGAAAGCTACAAGGACTGTTTATTGCTCTTGTCTTTTCTTAATATTTTTAAGCCCCTCTCCAGGCAATAGCCTAAGATATTTTTCTGGTTTTGTTATTTACTTGCCTGCAATGACTGTGAATATGGTGCCTGAGGGTTTCTCAGGCTCTCCAAGGACAGAAACTAACACAGCAGTTTTTTTATTTTTTAACCCTCACAATATCAATAGCCTCAATTATGTTGGTTTTTCTCTCCTTTTTAATTACTTTTAGCTAAGTGGGCTTGAAAAAAAGCTCTTCAATTAACTCTTACTTACTAAGATATTTCAACTTTTATTAGTATTTAAACCATTGAATCACTTATGCCATCACCCAAATTGGCTGTGCTACATTTTCCTCCCCAGTGGAAAAATTATTCCTGGATAATCATTAGTGTCATCAAATTACAATTCCCTGGAGAGTCAGATCATGTGAATATGCCAATGAACATGTAACAGTAAAAGAGGAATGGCAAGTTGCCCTGGACTTCCTGGGGTTTGAGTTTCTTATCTGCTTTGGTGTATTTGCCTGTTTTGAGGCTTTTTGGTAATATTTTGTGGTTATTTACGGGAAGGTTGAAACTTCTTTCAGGAATCAACAACAGGGAAAAAAGGTCCAACTCTTTTGGTAGCAGCTTATTCTTTCACAGTGATACCACTGAGGTGGAACCGTGAGTAACACTAATCTTCAGCCATTTTCCAGCAGGGGTCAAACCACAGCCCGAGCTCAGCCTAAACCCATATCCTGCTTTCAGTGAACAGGTACTGAAAACCATTTTTTAGGGTAATCCTAAATTTGTGTAATAGTGAGTGGCAAGTATGATATTTAAGTAAGTAATGTATGCAATAGCATCATGAGACATGACACACAAGATATTTCCCCTGTGGAGGCACTGATGCTTTGGGCAAGAATGTGGAAACTGGTACAGAGAGTTGAAAGCAGCAAAGCCATGTGAATTATATTAGTTCCCACCCATTAAATATTCATGAACATGGGCTGATATTCATTAATTTGGCACAGATCAAGCTACCCTGAAGGACTAGCTCTGGACTTCTAGCCAAACAATTCCTACAGTTAAACATTTCCCTAAATGTGACGTGATTTATTTAAAGAGATGTTTTCAAAATGATCAAGTTACTGAGACTTTACATATTGCATTGCAGCTTTAAAAACTTGGTGCCCTCCCTTCCCCCCTCCAAATTTGCCCTGGTTATGAACTCTCAGTGCTGTGGTTTATAGTGGCACTGCTGGGACACGGCTTCAATCAGGCTACAGTCGTGCTGTCAGGTGCTGCAGCCAATTACCTAAAATGTAAATGTTTTAAGAAAGGCAGCACCTTTTGTCAGGACCAAAATGATTTCCAGCCTCCAGTTCATTGTTTCAGAACCAGAAGTGCATAACTCAAAAACATTAAACATACAGTAAAAAACATCACATGTTGATTTACACATAGATATTGACTAATGCTATCAGTGGAGTATTTACCTTAATCAATAATAAAAGAAGCTACCAGTGATTTAAGTGTTGAGGTGGCTCAAAGTAGTCAATAAATGTTTGCATTCATAATCATAAGGTTATATATTAGTTTTTCATTTTCCCCATCCCAATAAACAAATATGGTAGGAACATTTTGCTACCCAACATCATCTCATCTCCATTTATATTTGAGAGCTCATTTCTCAAACTAATGCCAAAAATATTCTATAATCCACATGTACAGTCACCTGTGAAAGTTCCACATACAAAAACCTTTTTTTGGGAATTATGACTAAGGGATAGAACTAGGTGCTGCGTGCTAATGAGAAAAAGAAACATAGATGTTGCAACAAGTTGTATCTAAGCAAAGTTCCTGTCCTGACATTCAAGTGGGGATTTCTCTGTTACCCACTAACTCATCCCATCTCCAAAACCACTGCAATAAGCTGCAACTCCAAAGTTGCAGTAATTAATTTCAAGCTCACCTTTTACCTTCCTTCACAACAAACTCTTTGTAATTCACTTCTTCATTCTATTCAACTTAAATTCACTACAATTACACTATATTCCTACTTCTGTAATGCTGTTCTCCCCTTCATAAGCGTTATCTGAGACACCAGCCATGACATTATTTGATAAGTTTTGCAAGAGAAGGAACATATTTATTTTTATGTAGGCTGTAGCATCTAGTCAGCAGAAGTAACTTTTAATTCTAGATCTAAACACCACTCGCATTTCACAGCCTCAATTGCTGCACTGGACTAGGAAAGTTACAGACAGCTTGGACACGTATAGAAAACTAATTTTTCTTTTGCATAAGCTCGTTCAAGCCATACATGAATTGAACAGGCCACTTCCCTCAAAGCAATGATGTAGTTTCTTCCACTGATAACAAGCACAGAGATTAACAACATATCTACCTTATGCCTAATTTTTAAGCATCTTAAATCCTGCTACTCCCACTGATTTTCCCATGAAAAGTTATTTTGGTCCTACAGCAGCAAAATATTCCCAAATACTCTGCAGCCTCTATGCTTCACAGGGTCTCCCAGTAGTTCCAGGCCCCCACCAGGCAACAGCCATGCACTCCAGCCTCCCTTCACAGGCAGAGATTGATCCTTGACCTTGTGCCATGAGGGCTCCCCGTGCCTTGAGGCTGAGGCTTCTCACTGGAGTTCCATGGCCTTGGCAACTGCCCTGTTGTAGGATGGCTGTGAAAAATAAATCTCCTCTTTTTCTCATCAACTCAGCCATGTTGGTGATAATTCCCGATGCCTCATTCTTATCAGAGTTCAAGCTCTCAGGCTGAGAACATCTTCCCAGGCACTACCAGTGAAATTGCTCTATTGGTATTCAAGGAAAACCCCAAGGAATACTTAATGTTCCAATGCTAAGCCCAGGATACCATCTTGAAATCATGGTCCCTCCTGGAGCTCTAACCAGACAAGAAATCAATGCCTCTAAAAGCATTCACTCCATGGACATGACCTGGGAGTTTTGTGACAAGACACAGCCAGGAAACTGAAGCTTAAACAAAACTATCTGGGATCATAAAACTTTTTTTTTTTCTTGGAAGGCTTAGGCATTGTGTACATCAAAGTGACAAGATATAATACTTCTTCTAATGCATGCCACACTGTGATCCTTGTGTGAGCTCACTTGGAAGCCACAGGAAACAGACAATTTGAATGCACATTTTGTTTGTGGGGTTTTTTGCTTTGGTTTTTGTTGCTGCTGTTTCTGGTGGGCCAGAGACAGTTTTCATACTCTATCAGTCTTAAACTGCAGAGGTGTCTTCCTCCTCAAACTTCTTCTCCTGGCCCTACTTTTTCATCCAAAAGATGCATTCTTTTGTCACCTCAAAACTGGCTCCTTTCCTCAGCCTCCTACCCCTGCTCTGGATCACAGAACAGCCTCAACTGCAGCAGAAACAGGCTGAGAATGAGGGCAAGTCCACAGAGCTCTTCTACAACTGGAGCTCTTGGAAGCAGCGAGGACACAGACATGAGTAGTGGTTTGGGGAATTGCCCCCTTCAACTTCTTAATCTCTTAATCTACTTTAACAAACCTCCTTATTTCCCCTTGATTTAAGGGACTGTTACACACGGCAGCTCTCAGATACATTAGCCTGCAAGCGAGGGTAGAGAGGATTGATAAATCACAAAAAATGGATTTCACAAGGGATAATTCACATGGGCAGGGGAAGCACGTCCCTTGTGTGTCCTGAGGAGAACACAAAGGGAACGCTTCATAAATCTTCAGATCATTTATGAATTAGGTTCTAACTTCAACTGATTTTACAACGGTAAAATGAAAAATATTTATACAGAATAGAATTAACTCTTGTAAAAGCAAGATTTACCTATTTATAAATTAGAGTACCCTTTCACTTCACATCACATTACTTGCAAATAAAAACAATTTCCTGCTCAACCACTGTGCAGCAGCAGTTCCTGAAAATATTGTGCATTTTTTACAGACAGAAGTTGTGTATATCATATAGCATAGGCAGCAACACAAATATTCTAGCCCAAACCTCAGCAAGACCCTCAGCTTAACTTTGGTGGAGAAAAATGTATTGTTACAGTCATTAATAAGTAAACTTCAGTCAGATCTCATTGCCAGAGACTTGTCACTTGAATATCTTTGGATCTTTCCTCACTTTTGAGCTAAAAGCAGAAAAATCATCCAGATCTAGCAAAGCAAAACCCATGAAAAACTAAATTGCAGTTCCATTGGATGCCTATGCTAGATATTTGGCAACACATCGACAAATCTGAGGTCTGAATCTTCAACATCTATACACATCATGAAATCATTCTGCCAGTGGTACAGAGTGCAAAGTGGCTATAAAACTCTCCCATATCACAAAGGTAATAGCTCACAGCACAGCAGGTACTAAATCCAGTATTAACTACTTATGGCACAGAGGGGAATGGGCTAAAAATACTTTTTAAAGAGGAACAGCAAGTTCCAAACCCCTTACTGGGGCTTGCCTAGAATTAAGATTGGAAAGAAAACCAGGAAGGAATGGGCCAAGGAACTGAGCTTACTCTGATCAGGCTCAGCCACATGCTTGTGATTAGACATTGGAAATAATCCTTTTTTACCCCAGTGAAGCTACACCATGTGTGAATCTTTGGGGCTATGCTGTAATCTGCTCTCTGGCTTGCTTATTGTCATTCCTGGAGATGTGGGAGTGGGAACCAGAAGACTTGGAAAGGACAATTACAATTCTCAATAGCCAAGAGGTCCACTCTGTTGTTTTCAGTTGCCATAATTGCTGTGGAAACATCCTGGGTAAATAGGAGTCAGATCCACAGCAACCGGCTCTCACATGCAGTGAGGTTACGGAGCCCATGGCGCGTTCCGGAGCGCCCAGCACAGCTTTACTGGTGCACTGCTGAGCCAGGGGATGTGGCTGCAGTTGCACATACGCTCTTCTGTTTTTGTCTTAAGACAAATTAAGGCAACATTTGGCCCAGATATCAGGTAGGGCGTCAAATTCGGGGAGATGGATTTGTTCTCTAGACAGAAGACTCCTTAATACAAAATAATATATATGCACCCATTTATAACAGGTGTTTAATCTGCAACAGCTTTTCTGGCCTGCCGAAATTCTATAGCATTCTTTCTTCCTTGTCACCATTATAATATTTTTAAATGCTGTTTTTCTTTCCCCCATTAAAAGGAAAACATTTCTCAGAAGCAGTAGTGGGCTGTTAGGGCTATAAAACAAGTTTGCACAGACCTGTAACACGTTGAGCCACAAGACATGACACTGTGTTTTATGGGGCAATTAATACTTGCCTTGGGAGCACTGTGAGGTATGAAGGCCTGTCAAGCACACCCCAGTATATCCGAATGCAAGTTGTAAAGCTGCATTTTGGTTCTTGAAAAATAAATATGGAATTAGCTTGCTGGTTTTTGACTTGCCCCAGCTAAAGAATTTCCTCCAGGAGCCAAGCTCAGAGCAGAGGAACATCAGGAAGGAACATTAACAGCAGAAGACTGCAATTTCTAATCTACATTTACCTTCTGTGGTCTTGATTTTGGGTTAACACTGCTGCATTTCCCAATACACTCTCACTTGACTAACATCTTCTGTTAAGGATCCTGTTCCACAGTTCGTTCTGGAGTCTTACAGATATTCCTCAGAGCATTTCCTACGTGCATCTCAGTGCCAGCATTTATACAAGTGCAGGGCACAGGGTTGTCACATTATCTGCAGTAGTTACAGCCCTGTTAAAGTAGCTGGCCATGGTGCACATTCATATTTTATAGTCCTTATTTGAGCAGTGGCTTGAGCTGTTGCAGGGTTTGGAGAAGGCAGTTACAGTTTGGCAGGGGGCAACCCTAGAGAGCCCCTCCTTTCCCTGTGAAAGGGAGCCAGGCTGTCAGGTTTATAAAGCACTTCAAGTCACAGTGTGCACAGGCACAGCAGACTTTTCACAACTGCCTCAAGTTTCCAGCAACAGCCTGACCCTCGCTGTGCTGCACAGCACCAGCCCCTACCCCTCCTGTGGCCTTTTGGGACAGCCCAGCAAGGCTAAAGAGACCTGGAACAACTGCAGCAAACATCACCTTTTCTTTATAAAGCACATTAAGGAGACATATTACAGTAGCACAGGTAGTACCTCAGCTGAAGCAGTACTTTGTGCTAGGCTCCAGCCATGTTCATTTTCTAATGGCATTCAGAAAATTATATCATTCATCCACAATAATGGGACTTATGGTGGCAGACCGGAGACTGACCAAAACCAGGTCTGAAACACCAGTTTAACTGCTTGAGCCCCAAACTCCTCTGTCTTGAGATAAAGAACAGCACTTCTCACCAAAGAGGTCCCAGATCTGCTCCAGTGACAGGCACAGGACCACTCCCCTGGGCTGCAACAAGTGAGATACTACCGGTAGCAGCAAGGCTACAAAGACAATCCGAGTTTCCAGATAGAGATATTTGCCTCCATTAACCTGCCACCACTGCTCACTAATCACAGTCACATTAAATAGATGTCAAGGAATATCAATTTCGTTGATTTCCAAGGGCCAATTAAAACAAAATGTAGGCATAACAACTCCAGTACTTTTCCATAACAGGTTAGCATCTAGATTCCTCCTGCATCCCCATCAGACATTTCACACATACTGAAGATGACACACTGTGTACTAAGGAGGTCAAAAACCTAAAGAAAACTGTCCAAGAATACTGAAAAAACTAGAGGTATTTGACATAATTTATTGCACTAAAAAACTGGGGAACAGGAAAAGGTTGATGTAATAATAACATTAGCAGGAACTATAGTCCAGGCAAGCCAGTGCTAAATAAAGTGCCAATCAATAGCTCTTTTATTAGTAGGTACAATCAATGTACAGCAGGCAAGCCTGGCCAATTAAGCTTATCGACTGACCAAAGAGTAGCAGGAAGCATTCTTTCCTCAGTTTTGTTTTCCTTTCTGTAAGTGAGAAATGAGCTCCAGTTTTATCACTGGATTCCCACCAAGACATCTCCAGGAGTTCCTGTAGAGTGGAAACGCTGACAAAAAGCAGGCTTGAGCTATCTTGGTATCCTTTAACCCAGGGTCAGCCACAAGAACCAAAATATTCAAGGGTCACTTACAAAGTAACTTTTTTTCCTAGTGACTGTATGAAGTTAAAATGTTGTTCTTCTAGATGAAGGGGAGAGAACTGGTAAAGGAAGAAAGCACAGTCCCTTAGCAATGCTTAACCATTAACAGTCCTGTAAGACCTTAGGAAATTAAGCCTATTTGTTTCTAATTCCCACATGCACAGCCTGAACTTCATAAACCTCCCAGTGTGAAGCAATGCCTGTATCTTTCTTAGAAGAAAAAGCCAAACTACAGCTCCAGTAAAAATTATACAGAATTTAACATCTCACATTGTAATGGCTGCTGAAAATAACAGGAACTTTAATATTCAACTGTGTCTATCTGTGCAGATGCAAATAGGATATTTATTCACAATACCCCACTCTCCCTTGCTGCTCTGATCCCCCTTCCTTCGTTATCTCTTTCAAAAGGAAAAAGTTAGAAGACCAGATAAGATGTGGGTTCTCAGCATGATCAAATAAACACTGTGTGGTGGTTACAGGGAAAGAAAACACATTGTAGGAACGAATGGTAAAGATTACATTTTACAAAGAATCACATACAAAATTAGCAGCCCAGATGTTGATTTCCCATTGATGTCAGCTAGATGGGATTTCTGTGGCCTGGCTTCTCAGCAGGAGGAGTGCTGCATCCAGCCCTGCAGTCAATCTGGCCACGTCTGCCTGCTCCTTTAACTTATTATTGGAATTCAGTGAATACAGCAGAGTTCACCAGGTTTATATCCCTTCAGGTCTGGTGCTCTCAGAGCTTTACAGGTATTTGACACCTCAAAAAAGTCAGGGAAGAGGGGAGACATTCTCAGCATGTTTGACTACAGGCACTACAGGACAGACCAGTTTTCAGCTTCCTATCAGACGGTTCCCCAGCTGTATTTAATTCAGAAAACATTTCAGTAATCAGCAGAAGACACCTTTAGCATCAGTCAGACAATAAATTGGTAAAGCTACAGGCAAGCATCTCACTTCTTATGTTGTTTGCCATTTTCCTCTACCTGCATATGAAAACTTAATCTAGAAGATTAAAAAGAGCAAATCAAATAACTTTGTATCATATCTAAATGTCACAGGGCTCAGCCTTTCCTGCTGCAAATCAAAACCTGGTCTGACTGCATGGACTCCAACTCCACTGTGTCTTGCCTGACCCTACTTTTAGCACCATGGCCTCAGCTGAAATTCACCATCAGTCACACATGTACAAGTTGCTTTTATTCACTAGTCAAAAATCAACTTAACACAGTAACTCATTTACTTGCAGTTTTCCTTGCCTACATTTGTGAGACATTAAATACTGTAACTCTTGGCCCACTATATTATGACAGTTTAGGCTGGAAAACAAGGCAATGAACAAAGGAGAGGATAAAAATGCAAAACAGACATTTCCATTTGGCTTTTTATATGACATTTCATAAGAGTTTACAAGAAGCTTAACAAGGAGCAAGACAAGGAGCTTAACTTGGACAACAGTAACAACCTTGAGGAACAGTATAACCCAATTTTTAAAAAGTGTTTCAGTCAGCCCCTCTGGCATAGCTTTACAGGAGCTCAAGAGTTTGCAGAGCTTCTAAAAAAATCACTCCTTCAACCCGCTGCAAGAGGAAAATGCTTCTCAGTCTGGTTTATTCACTTCCTATTGGCAAATTCCTGTTTTGTCCAAAAGAAATTTTTGCCCAGGTTTTTCCAGTTTTGTCCAGAATCCCTTTCTTGAATCAGATCTGGCTACCAGTCTCAGAGAGACATGAAGGTGCCTTTTGGATAAAGATGGTTTGCTTTCTCATGTCCCTAAACAGTTTGCACATCAGAGATACATAGTCTCTCCCAAAATATAAAGAGAATTAATGACCTGGGCTCACACTGCTTTACATCAAGCACAGGCTACTTCCAGAGGAAGATATGCAATCCCTATCCATCACATTTCTCCAAAAGAGCTTTGCTTCAACACTGTGCTGTGCATAACTGTCACAGCAAGAAACTACTCCACATATAGCCAAACATCTCTGGAACGTCATAGGCACATGGAGCAGTCAGTCCCAAGCTTTACTCACCTTTCAGAGTTGCTCGGTGCCTCGCTCTGCACACCCGTCACCTCTCTCATGGGAGACATGCAGCAAGGTCAGTTCACGGCTTGGTTTGTCACTGCTGGTCACTGTTGTCCCCAGGGGACAGGCTCATTCCTTCTCAAGTGGCTCTGTAATGCAAGAGAGGACATTCTTAGCTTGAGTTGACTGAATAAACTGGGCTAAATATCAGGCCAAAAGTATTTATCAAAGTAAAGTTTGCCATGAGCTGCACAGGGGACTCCCATCTTCAAGTTTTTGTAAAGCCAAACTCTGATCCTGGAGTACTGCTATTCTTTTGAGTCTTAGGGGCTAAGAGATCTCAACTCAAAGCACCAGAACATTCACCATGATGCTCCCTTCTAATTCTTAGGTCAGCCAGGGCTCTCACACATCTTTTTTTTTAGTTTAAATACTCCAGCCTAAACCTTGTGCCTCACTAAAGGAGCTAACCTTGTAACAGATTGGGTAACGGCAGGTTTGTTAACAAACACAAGGTTTGTTAATATCGCTGAGCAAACTCAATATGAAAGAGCATCTTAGGATTTGGGCTGGTTTTTTCTGAATTGGTGAGAGGGCCCTCAAATGTACCCCACATCACAGTCAGAAATGTCTTCTGGACTTCTGTTCAGAAACCTGCCCTTTTGTCAGAAACAACAAGTAAGATGCAGGATTACACACTCAACCCACCATCAATGACAGGCTATAAGGATACAGCCGGACACATGCTACAAAACCCCACTCAGTTGTTCAGCAAACTCCTTGTTGAAATTCCCTTTGTGAATCCATTTTAGTGAATTAAAAAAAAAAAACAAACAAACAAACAAACAACAACCAGAGATCTCCAAGAAACAAGATCTTCACATGAAGGCACTTCTGTGAGCGTGGAAGGTGGAGCCTCAAAGCTCAACATTCTTCCTCCTACTGTTTTGTGTGCTCTGTGTCTCTTCCACTGTTACGCTCCCTTCTGAACTGCACAACAGATGGGAGCAGTTGGTTTTTAAAAGGTTTTTATTTTCTGATTTCAATTTTTCATGTGTCTTTTGAATTTGGCACAATACCATTCTCTAGTGAAGAGGAGACATTGTGTTAAGCTTAATTATCAAAGGCTGAAACCCAGCAAGCAATCAATCATTTAGTGACATGCTCATGCTTTCACTGATTTGAAAAAATATTTTTTTGTGGCTATTGAAAAAAGAAAAACTGTCAAAGACAAAAACAGAATCACTCACTTCGCAGCATATCAAAGTATCAAAACTGTAGGGAGATGAGTGAAGAATGTTCATTTGTTATTTCTGAAACTAAATCCAACTCTTTCTGGCATGTGAGCCCGGAAGTTGTGTAAGATATGTTTTACTGTAAACATGATCTTTTTGTCAAGGTTCACCTTATAATTCAGATTGAACAGTCACAAAACTTGTTCCTAAATGACTTTCCTAAAGAGTCAAGGTTGCTTTGTTCTTTAATTTTCTTTAGTCTTTCTACACATCTCCCCCCCTTTTTTTTTACTGCCAGATAAGTGCTCTGGCAGCTGCATTCCTGGGGAACACTGACATCCAGTGGAGAGCTGGGGTCATCCCCAGAGCCCACGCAATGGCCCCCAAGTCAGCATCTCCCCCCAGAACTCTGAACAGCTGCAGGAGATGCCTTGAATTACAAACTCCGAGCCCCAGCCACAGACAGCAGCCTAGCTCAGCAACAGCCTGAGCCGCCTTCAGCTGCAATTGTTATTTTGTCTCCTAAATTCTCATAAAGGTGATCACATTCCTGGCCCTGTAATTTCTAGTGGTTTACATATAAAGCTTAAATGTGGGGTTTGGGGTGGGTTTTTTCTGTTGAGGAAATGTTGAAAGAAAAACCGCTTTCATCCACTGACCAGTAACTCCATCGTGCTTGCTTCTGTTTTTTCAATGATACAGGATGACAAGTCCTGTGTGTTTAAACAGCACTCTCCTTCAAATGACAGCATACAGTCAACAGTTAACATTGTTTTTCTTTAGAGAAACAGAGTCTCTATAAGGTCACTCTCGTGTTATCACCTAGAATAAAGGCATCTGATATCATTAGCCTGGCCTCAACGCAGACGCATTTGCAAGTTTACTCGACAAAAACCTAACCAAATAAAAAGAACAGACCAAACTTAGTCTGCAAAATAGGTCCACAAAACCTATATAAAAGTGGAATTTTCTTGTCATTCCTTTGCGATTGCACCCTAGATCCATTTATTGACACTCTCCTTTTGATACTCTGCATTGTGGAGGAGCATGGTAGATACTGCTACAGCAGAGGACAACAAAAATTATGGTGCTGGTACCATTGCCTCCAAATCCGGGTAGGCTCAAGTTTGAAGAAAGAACAGCTGCACTGCAAGCTACAACCAAGAATCCCGTTTCACAAGGAAATGGTTGATGTTTCTAAGCTAGTTTTCTTTCTGCACTGCATTCCAGCACAAAGCTTCAACACATTGCATCCTTCCACCCCAAAAGGGGACATACTCACCCCATTATAACTGCAAGGCTAACCACAAGCTTGAGCTGTGAGGGAAGTTGAACCTTGGAGTCCCATAGCCCAGGCACATCCTTGCAGCTATCTTGGGTGAACAGCCCCATTTTGCTCCCTCCCTTATTTCAGACCCAAGACACTCTCAGACAAATCCATTGTCACAAAAGCTCTTTCATTTCCAACTAGCTCCAATTGACTGTATTTACCTTCTGACCAAGAAATAAGCCACACTGTGCTCTACTTCACAATATGTAATTTTAAACCAACT
The DNA here is from genome assembly GCA_013397775.1 of Eulacestoma nigropectus. Taxonomy (NCBI): domain Eukaryota; kingdom Metazoa; phylum Chordata; class Aves; order Passeriformes; genus Eulacestoma; species Eulacestoma nigropectus. Next base: position 30,346 of record VZTE01005381.1, on the reverse strand, counting down.
CCAAAAGTTGTTTTAAAAATCCTCCAGATTTACATGGGTAAAAATGAGATCAAGTTGTGTCACATGTTTCTTGGCTTGCTGTGGTACAAATAACAGTACAGTTATATCCTCTGCAACCCACACAGAGAGCACATGCTCCAAATGGTATCCTTCAGTGCTTTCCTATCAAGAACAATACTTCAGGATAGCCTAATCACTATCACATTTTCTTCAGAAGGATTTGTGTGTGTACTTAAAAATAGCAGCAGGGAGTGGAGACACTTTAGAAGGATGTACCAAAACCCATGTTAAGCCAAGCCTCTGCTCGAGCACTTTCCACAGCTGGGACCAGGGAACATGCCAGACAGCCAACCTTTGTCTTCCAAAAGGAAGAGTCCCTGCTCCAAAGGTGAATAGGAGACACCTGGTCGCTCATGAAGCTATGACAATAAAATCATAAGTGTCCACCAAAGCTTATACTATTTTAACCTATTTTTCAAAAGAATATATAAAGATTTTGAGTGCTGTGACATGTTTTTCTCCCTGTAGCAAGCCTGACTATTTCTGTCTTATCAAGGCAGGATCTCTTTACTCTCTGATTTTTGATACACAGGTTAAATAGTAAAAAATTACTTTTTAATTAAAAAATCAGTTTCTCAGTGCATCCTTCCAAAGGAAATAATAGTGGATTGCTCTCATTTCTACAGCTAGCAAACTATGTGGTTTCTTTTATGAGCTAAATGAAAGGAACATACAAAATAATCATTATGGATTTGTATGAAATTACTGGGTATGGAATGCAGTAAATCCCCAAACAAGCTTTAACTATAGCTTGTAAGATATAATCATCAGGTAAAACTGCAGACTCTCCTTTTGTAAGATGCAGCAGAAACCTAATATTTTATCGGAAATCTTGATTTATGTTTAATAGCTCTGCTACCTACTAAAAAAGATCTTGTATTAGCAAATGGGTACAGATCCAGTCCATTAGCTTAGGACAACTGAAAAACTCAAGGGTTTTGTGAACTAATGCAATAAAATATCATTAAATACTGTAGCATGACAAGACAGACAGACGGTTTGAGTTGAAAGTCAGGAGAAGTGTTTGAAATGAAGTAAAATGTACAATAGATATGTTTAGGTACATCTGGCTTACATTTGCAGTAGGTCGTCAGAGGACCTTAGTGTCTGTGATGTAAATGAATAACAGAGCCCTCAACAATTTAACTGTCATCAGTATAAATGCTTTAACTGGCACAGTAAAGCAAAGCTCTGGGCCTCTTTCTAAATCTCCATAAGCTCCTGGTCTGAATTATAAACTGGGGCTGCATTACCTGAAGATGAAAGCAGCCAGGTCAATTCACTTAAAACCAGAGAATTACCACTGCAAAGCTGTGATGAGCAGCTAAGGAGCATGTGTGTGTATGTGTGGTTGTGTTTTTAATGTACAGTTTCACAGAGACAAGCGGAACATCTGTGATTCCAAATCCAGACCCAAAGGTTTGGTGAGAAGGGAGGTAGCCATTTGATTTTCAACTACTTGAAGTTCCTAGACTGTAAGGCTAAATATAAGCCACCAGATATTAGATCTCTATTAAGAAGAGGAACACAACTGCAAGGGAAAAAGAGTTGCTTCTGTATCAGCTGCTTCAAGCTCACTGTTTGCAAACACTTCCCTATCAGGGAACACCATCCTGCTGAAGAAGTCTGACTGCATAAGCCCTGTCACTGACTTAAAGGGCTTTACTCAAATCCTCTCTCCCTCCTTAGGCACACTTCCTCCACCTTCTTTCAGCCTTCAGATCACCAGTTTTGGGAAGCAGGAATTATCTCCCCACGTGCCATAGCATACACAACAGCACCACCTCAGATCCCAAGACACAATACACCATATAACCAGCAGGAGCCAGGTGTAACTCCCCTCCACTCCCCTCACCTTTGACACGCATTTCAAAGCCACTCTTCCCACACAAATGTCCAAAACCAAAAAGGGAGACAAAACTTTGTGTAAGATTCCTAAGGCACACAAAACCCAAGCAGGCTTCACTTCTTTGAAATTTTGTGAGTTAGATATACTGAACAGTTTATTTGACAAGTAAAGGCAACTACACTTAGATGTGAAGGCAGATTGATCACATTTACTGCAATGTGGCCAAATAAGCATATTGTCACCATAACCTTCTGGGCTCAAGATGAAATTGTTTCCCTCCTCTCCAACAAACACATAGAATGTTCACTTTTATCATAAATTCCAAACAAATTAATGGATTCCAACATGCATCATCAAATTTATATTTCCTTCTCCACAGAGTCCTACCCCTGTAAGTAATCCTTAAAATTCGTCATGAAGCTTTCAAAACAATTTATGCAAACAAACATCAAGCAGAGCTATTTGTATTGGCAGCACATTTCACTTAACAACCTACAACAAGGAACAGATGGTCTGAGCTCTGGAAACAGCTACAAAGAAAACAGTAGGAGCAAGTCCATCAGAAGCACTTTTTTCCCCCAATTTTGTGAAGATTACAGACTTGTTCTTGTTTATTTCTTTGATTAGGCTGTTATTTTATGTACTCATGAATCCTTCCCTTGCATTTCATGGAACAAATCCACCAGAAGCACATTCCCCAACTGTGTATAGTTACAGAAGCACTGCTTTAAGAACTGAACTATCTGTTCCTCACTGATTCAGGGCTCTCTAAAGTGGTAGGGAAGAAAGCAAAATAACATGCAGATGTTGTACAAGGGATTGACAAATTTAAGGCAAATCTTCTCAGCAATTCATAGCTCTCTATCCTTTTGCCCACCCCTTGGTCTCCAATAATGAAACAAAAAAAAAAAAAAGGAGCTGATTCACAGAGTCACATCAATTACAGATCACTCAGTGCTATTACTAGTCTTAGAAGATGTGATGGCCTCCCTCTTCCCCTTTTCTAAGGGGACTTTCATCTCATGCAGATGAATGAGAAGAGGCCCAGCCTGAGCAGGGTGCTATGGCACAAGCACAGAAGGAGCAGGCTGACTAATACCTACAGCATAACAAGGAGGGGCTGCACAGCTGGTCAGAAGCTTTGCTTATGCCCATGCCAGGATCAGAATACTCCTCAAGAAACAAGAAGGCCACAACTGCTTGGTACGTTGTGGGAAGCAATCTAACAAGCAAATACCAGTAATAGTTACTCTGCAGTAAATCAGCAAGGAATAAAACAGAAATGAAGCAAAAATCACTCCAACTACATTCGTTAATGGAAAAATGTTTTCCCTGTATCAAGACAAGTTAGAAAAAGTTCTTACAAGAAACAAATACAATACTCAACCATACATATTACAAAAGAAAAAAGTCTATCCCTGATCACAGTAATCATAATTTCTTATCACTATCACCATCAATAAAGTTGCTGTCAGGTTTACCAGTATCTGCTTTCTTCACAAGGATTCATATGAATTCATCTGCAAATACTCTTACCCAGACATGGATTTAATTTGAATAACATTAGGGACAGCCAACATGCTTGCATAGCTATCAGCCCACCAGCCAAAAACACCCTCCTGGAGGCAAATTAGTACCCTAGAGCTACCCAGGGATGAATAGGGACCATGATGTTAAAAAGAAAAATAAACAAGGAATGAAGGACTTCTGACCAGACAGACAATCATAACATCTTGAAGTAACAAAAAGTCTTTCTGAAGGGCATTAACCAGGGTGGAGACAGGTCAGTTTGGAAAGGTCTGGCTTTGAGAAGCGAAACTATGTTAAATTTCAGTGAAGCAAAATCAAGGACAAAGCAGACCAAGCTGACAGCTTAATAGGACCTTTGAGCATGACAGTTGAATAAACTTTGTTCCACACAACACTATAATTTCGTGTTTCATACTCTTGTTAGTGAAGCAATCTCATATCAGGATGACTACAAAGCTGTTTTCACTGGCCTCCTTGGCCATCTGTGATGGCCCGTCCTTACATATCAGACACGTCTTCTTCTGGACCACTGCGCAGGCAAGCAACTAGAACACTCCTGAGGAACAAAGACAAAAACATCAGCACCACTTTCTTCCTTACAGAGCATCACAGATTCAAGCTTTTCTTTTTTGAGGTGAAATACAGCTACTTGCTGAGGCAAAAGCCCAGGCAGACAACACATATCCTTTCAGAACAGCTTTTCCCATTACTCATTTGGCAGCAGAAAGAGGAAAGCAAACTCAAGCAGATGATAAAGGTAAACTAACCATGCTGTTGAGCAAAAGGTATCTCAGGGAAAACAGCTGGAGAAGAGTATCTGGACAAGCTTTGCCATAGAGACATTGCTCCTATGTTCTACTTATAAAGAAAAAAGAAAAGAAAATGTACAAGCTGATTTTTCGGGACTTGAACTGTCTTGACTGCAGTTTAAATCAATTTGAGAGTAGGCACAACTCTGACTTCACCATCTGACCCTGCAACATGATACCCAAAGTGAGCAAACAGTTTGAAGTTCACTTCAGATTTCTTCATTTTGAGGATTACGATGAAGCATTTCCTGAGATGTCACGCTTTAAACAGCTAATGGCATGTGACAACCAAGTGCTTTTACATTTTACATCTAAAGTTGCAAACACTTGGCCTCTCCCCCAAGCAGAGAAATACGTAGCAGCCCCAAGAGCTTGAAATCTGGGGCCTCACCAGAGTCTCCTTTTACTTTAGCGGGCACTGGATGCAACCAGGAGTTCGCTCACTGCAAGTGGAAAAATCTTCCAGCGAGGAGCCACAGGGGCTGCAGTGGGAGCATGGCACTGGAGGAGGCAGAGAGCCACTGGCTGCCCACAGCACAGTTACACATCGAGCCTCCCAAATTATCCAGCCTCCCAAAATAGCTGGTTTATGCCTTTGCCTACTTTTTTCATAAGATGCACACGGAATGATACGAAAAGAACCCATCAAAAGACAAAGCAGAATTTCAAAGGCACAAGTGGAAATAGATGCTCAGACCCTCTGGTGACCTCCCCCAGGTGTGTCTTAAGGATTTTGGAGTCGATCAAATAAAATGGCACCATCAGGCAAAAAGCTGCCATTTCACACAGGTTTCCCCAGCAACTCCACAGGCTGGAGGTCAGAAGGGCCACTGTGTTTTATGGAGCACAAGCCTTTATGGATCAGAGCCATTTCCAGGGAAGGCTGCAAGTTCTGAAAGCACGGAAAAGCATGGGTATGTACTGCGTATACACGCAAAAATAAAAAACTTCATTGACAACCACTGAAATTCTTGGCTTGGTTTAATCTCTGTTTTAGTTTGCAAACTTGCCTGTTTGTATTGACTTGTACTTTGAAATAAGCAATATAATTTCTGAACTACTCTAGCCCCAAGAATAACACTTAGTTACTCCATGTAACCAAGCAACAGGCATCACAACACACACAAAGCACCAGCACCCAGCTGCTGACTAACCCATGCCCTGACACTGCTCCTGGGTTTTGCTAAGAACACCAGAGCCAAACTATTCTCAAGAAAAGTTTAAAAATTGGGATTCTTGCTATTAAGCTTCGAGTTTCCTTCTACTGTAGAAATGCTGCTTCAGCTGAATTTGGTGGAATTACAGGAGCTGATTAGGTTAACCACTGACAGTGTTTCCTGAAGGGCATCTGGGAACATGCCCTGACCCAAATTATTTAATCTTGATCCATATTTGAACCATTTAATTTTAAGCTCCATATATCTCCAAGAGACAAAAAAGGTAATACAAACTTCAGAGCAGCTTTTAAATCTGAGAGGTAGCAAGGCTCAGGCCACAAACACAATTTCTCCCAGCCATCCAGGGCAGCAAGAAACAAAGCCTTGCTGCTCCTGCTCTGAGTGGAAAGCTTTGCCAGAGGAGGTAGTGGAGGGAGGGGACAGGTCTGATGGCAGCTGGGCACAAGCTGGCTGTGCTGCAGAATGTTACAGTGTCAGCCAAGCCTTCAGCTTCAGGACCCACAGGAAATTTCCAACCAAAGGAGAGAAGAAAAGTGAAGGAGCTGAGGCAGGCTCAGGAATCACTCCCTAGGCATGTGAACTCGCAACCTGGCTCCTTTCTGCTGGGAGAGAGACCAGACAGGGTCCCTGCACTGTCCCACATTATTTATATCTAGTCAAATATAAAAATTGACTCTCCAGATTCAACCATAAGCTCCAGCCTGGCCCCAAGACATTTCCCAATAAAAGCATCATTAAAAGAACTCCAATTACTTTGGTTTGGGATGTTAATTGTCAGACCGAAGGCAGCCAGCCACACTGTGTCAATAATAATGAACTTATTAGCCTAGAAAGGATAAAATATTGATCAACTTTCTACTTGCTCACACCTTTCAACGGCTTGCTCAGTAACAGCATTGGATGAAAATACTTCAACCTTTGCATGAAGGGACTTTTAATATTAATATTTTAATAATTTTAATAGCACAGGAAGCGTGCAAGAGTATTCCTAAACTGCACAATGCAGTAGCATGCAAAACTATCCACTGCATCTCCTGAGGCATTCAGCAAGATAGCAGAAGCTGCATAGCTCTGAGAGCAGGACACCTCACACACCTAATCAGCCCAGGGGGAAGCAACATTTATTAATTCAGGCCAAACAGCCCTGTACCTTAGCTGTAACTACAGGGATGCATTCACAGAGGTTTCAGATGGTTTTCAACTGCTCAACATGGTGCCACGTACCTTAAAACTGAATTGGTAATTTATCTCAGGACTCAGTTCAGCCTCAGAGAGTTTAGCCCAGATATTTTACTGCCAACAACACACAATAAAAGTCCAGTTAAAGTGTAACAGTGGGGACAGTAAGAGCTTACCAGCACTGCAGAATAAAGGCTGGATGGGATGCTACAGCACATTCCCAGCAAGCTTTGGACACCTCTTCTCCTCCACCCCCAGACAGAGAGGTAACATTTACAATCTCCAGCTGAAGTCAGTGAACAGGAGAGGGTTCACCTGGGCAGGACCACCCCCTCTCAGCTTCCCCTTCCTGACAGGATGCCAAAGTATCCCAAAACTGAGAACCTGTGCCTAGGCCCCTCTGCTCCAGTGCCATTAGAGGCTGCTTTTAATTATACCCAGGGCAACACAGCATAAATCCCAAATACACTGAACCTATTTCAGCAAGGGACAGTAATTTTCAGTCTTCCCTCCCCAGCCTCTAACCTCAGCTGAGCAATTCTGAAAGAGCCATGTCCTGGTAAAGCAGCCAAGCCCTCTCCCATACACTCCTGACCTACAGATATGCTTAATATGTTAATTTTTGTTTTGGTTTCAGAACAAAACCTGCCTTTTAAATAAAATTTTAACAGATTCTAAACCAGAAACACTGCACTCCCCTGAGGCATTAAAAAATGTAAACTGAAGACTTCCCATGTGTTGAGGTTATTACTTATTTCCTTCTAAAAACAGAAGAAGTGTTGCAACAGTTGTAATGCTCCAGCTCACTAGGCCAAGAAGATGTTTTCTTTCTGCACACTCATTAACCATAGTGTGGAACTCAATAACTGTTCTAATTTCCTACCTTAAATGTTTTTCTTCCCCCCAGTTTTCATTTTATGTTTCACATTTACATAGGACTACACTCTACCACTTACCTTGAGAGTCTAGTTGCTGTCAAACACAATAAAAGGGAAGGAAAGTATCTGGAATCACAGAAGCTTTAGTGTTGAAAATTTTAATTTAATTTCTAGAAATGAATTTAAGCACTCAAAGCTTTCTTTGTCAGCCACAGATGAGACACTGATAGGCTTTGAAGGCAAGCAAATGTTTTTTTAGTCGAATCTCTCGAGTAAATATTTATGTTAGATACAATACAGATGTTATTTCACACCACATATTAAATACCAGCTAGTTATTAAATCTGGTGCAATGCTATGAAACTCTTGGGCACAGTTGCCCACAGAAAGTGTACTGTAATGAGGCTCAGCTCCAGGATCGTTCCTGAGCCTCAGTTCCAAACCCAGAACATCAGTTAAGCTGCTGCCACGGCCTCAGGAGTCCTTGGTAGAGCCCAGCTCAAAGACAGACTCGCTCTGTGGCACAGAGAGGAATTACCTAAACACGCCACGCTGCTGCTTTTGCAAAATGCTCACGGCCAAAACACTGTTCTGTCTCTGGTTTGCAAGGACACAGAGCCTGTGAAGAGAGAAGAGGGCCCAGCATGGGAAAGAGAAGGGGCAGGACCCTCCATGCTCTGGGTAGCCCAGCAGCTTCCCCAGCTCAAAGACATTGGATTTCGTGTGCCCCTCCGTGTGCGAGCACACTGGCCTGTGTTCTTTGAAGCCTTAGAGGTGCAAAAGACATAGCACACTGAATTTAATTTCTAAGAACATACCAACATTTACACACCTGAGGCACAACAGAGACAGATCCTGCATTGTGCAAAACCATCCCAAGTCCAGCCTGGACAAGAGACACCAATAGTGCAGATCCAGCAGCACAAGCCCCCAAGAGCAAGCACTGTGCTCAGCAGGGCTCTGGCAGAGATTTCCCCCATCCAGTGCAGCCCCACTGCAGGGCCAGGCAGGCTAGAGCTGCTCTGGAGCTCCTCCACCAGCACACTGACACCCTGCAGGAGGTGATAGGACACGAGCAGATGTCAATGCTACCTTTTTTTTCTGTAACTATCTTATTTGGCTAATTGCACAATCACAAGAAGGCTTCAAAGCATGCCAAAGAGTGGGGTAATGACACTTCGCGGGTGAAAAGACCTTTCATTTCTCTTTTTCCTCTAATAACCACTGATGACCGACCATTATCTTACCATCTTGCCCTGCCTTGTTGTGTCTTAATGCACGTATTTAACAAAATTACTTAGCGTATAGCACAAGGGACGCCTAAGAAGGAAAGAACATTAATTTTGAAAGTCCCACTTTGTCTCTTATTACTGCAATATTTTTCCTGTTGCCTTGGCAGAGCATGAGGGCCGTAAACCAGCAGGGCTGGGCAGTGAGGATTCCTTTACTCCACCTGGAGCTGCTTCACTGCATGTAATTACAATACACTGTTTATACCATGTTGTAAAGGCTGTCTTGTATAAGGCACTTGTAAGTCATTCCAAAACGGCAGAAAGGAAAGGGAAAGTTTGGCTGCAACAGCCAAAGCAGGAGAGGGAAGCGATAAAGGAAACATTCTTGGAAATCATTTGTACCTAGCACAATGCAAATACTCAGGCTGGTGAATGGAGCTGGGGCACATTTCCTAACTGGTGTGGTGGTACCCAGGGGGCCAGCAAGCCTGGAAACACACAGAAGTCGACAGCAATCACTCAGCACATAGCAGCTCTTAGGCCCAAGCTTGTAGTTGCCCATGAACAATCCCACTGAACTTAAAGGTAACACTACGTGCTCAAAATCAGGACAGATCTCAAAGACAACTTAGTAAAACAGAATTACTGTATCCATCTGTCCTGTCCAAAGCAGAGGGCAAGCAGCAGCCTCACTGCAGTGTCTGCTGGAACAGATAATGAAACCCCACCAGCAGAACCACTGCAGTGTACAGTCAATCAGACAAGTTATTTAAGCAAGCAATGCTCACAATCCCCTTTCACTCCTGAGGAGCTTTCAAGTTGGGAGAATTTTTCAGCAAGATGATGCAATTCCAAAAGTACATTAGATCACAGATTCCCATGGTGCAAAATAAGGCACGTTCATACTATTGGCAGATCATCATAATATTTTCCTCTGTTCATCAGGATAATAAAACAAAATAAAGCTTCTCAAACACAAAATTAAGCCAGAATTCTAGCAAAAAGGACATATGAATAGTGCTGCATCTCACTACCTATCAATAAAGAATACAAGAGTACATCTTCAAGAGAAGGACACATCCACAGTATGCTAAATACAGTAAGTATTAATTAAATCATTATTAACAATCAAAATCTAATTTCTGCCACTTTCTGATATCTTAACTAAAGGCATATTTGCAATACTATTATAACGAGTTACAGTTCAAGCAATAGAGCTGCTTGCAATAATTCAGAAACATGTACACTTTCATATGAATATATCATGCCTAACTAATGAGATTGCTCATTTCATAACTTCAGTTCCATTTTTATTATTTCATAAAACTGGAAGTCCTTATCCATTTTATGAAAAACACCTTTGTGAAATTCATTAAATAAGCATAAAAAATTCATTAAACAAGTGAATTGCATTCATGGCTGCTTTGATGCAAATGCCCTTTAAGCAATGTAAAACTCCATATTGATTTAACCTTTCATGTTCTGATATTTCCATGTGGAGATATATATATATAAATATATATATAAAAATCTTTATTCAAGGAATGAAATTAAGTGCTGATCCCTTGATCTCCAGCCAGGGTGAGGGAGATTGGTCAATTTAAATAGTCATTGCTGATCAGCAAACAGCTGAGTCTGTATTAAAACAGAGCACTAGTATTTCTGTATGTCTTTGCTGGCAAATAAATACACATATAATATACTAGGCCAAATCAATATGATGCCTGAAGTTTCCTCTGTAGCAGAAAGTCAACCCAGTATTGGCTAAGTCTTGTAAGACTAGTTATAACAAGTTCATGCTGGTGGGGCAAAGGGCAGATGAGCTGAGTACCTGGTGAGCTGCTCGTTCCCATTGCCACTAAAAGCTGCTGCACACAGTGCAGCCAACAAGCCAAGGTCTGCCTGAACCTAACTTGGGGCAGGTGGTACCTGGGGGAATGCCAAATTGAAGGGAAACTCCATTTCCTTGGGTTCACTCTGTATCCCTTTGGTGGTTTCAACAGTCACTTGTCTCACTAACTTTAAACTCCACTAAAACCACAATCCTTTCCCAGTACTTATGGCAGTGTGAAGAGTGAAAGAAATCACTAATCCCTTATCCAAAAGCCATTCTCTTCTCAGTGTTTCCAATGCATTGTACGACAGAGAGGATAACATGAGAAAGGTGCACCTGCAACAAATACATCTGCTACTGAAGATGTGCCTCTGATTAGACTTGGAATTGACATGGAATAATGCACTTTTACTCCTCCAGTCATCCAAAAACTGTTGTTGAGAAGCAATAGCTTCCTCAAAAGGCTTACGGTAGCCTAACTGCAGCAACCTATGAGACATCCAGTGCATTCCAAAACAACCATACCCAGAGCTGGGGGTCATGCTGGATGTCAGCAGAGAGAGGCACCATCTCACCCTGCCACAAACCCATTCTGGCAAGTACCGAGTCAGAAGGCACCATGCGAACCTGCCCCCTGAGGCTTTCAGCAGTTCCAGGAGGTCACTGACTGCAGCAGGATTCCAAAGACCCTCCCTGCTGAGCCAGGCCTGAGGTGTGACAGTGAGAGATGAGCAGGCTCACCCACTGCTGGGCTGTTCCTTTCTGCTGTGCTGCACAGCCACGAGTTTCAACGAAGAGAATTTAATCAGCGCTTATATGAAGGGGAGGGTAACACACCAGCCCTACAGCTTCCCAAGGTCCATGTTTCAATGATGCCACTCCTGAATCACCTTCTACAGCCCTTCCACACCTCATTTTCCTTCCCAGGTGCCTCTCCTGCACACTTCTTTTTCCCTCAGCTCATTTTTCTCCAGAAAACTGAGCCAGAAACAACCCTATTTCCATTTCTAACCATTTAAATTATAAACAATAATTTTTACGCACCAAAACAGGTCTTTAATTCTCATATTTCCCTCCAAAGTACACCCAGACATCCTTATTCTCAGTAAGCTGTGCCAAACAAAACAAATCAAGTCTCTAGGCCAAGCTTTCCAGGAGTTAAAAATAAGTGCCAGAGTATTAAAATAAACTTCAAAAATAAAAATAAAAAAATCAGAAAATATTTTAAAATTATCATCATTTTTAAAACTCTCCCCCGTTCTTAACCAATGTCCCAGAAGATGCTGTTTCAAAAAGAAAAAAAAGTTATGACTTTTTTTCCCCCCCAAAGAAAAAAGAAATCACACTGAAAATGAGCTTTATAATAAAGGAGTTTCAGCCTTAAATCACAGAATTGCATAAGCCAGCACAGCATAAAGCTGCTCTCACTTCTATCATCACAACAGTGAACAAAAAATAGAGATGAAGACATCCTCACTTCCCACTTTTGTACCTCCCAACCCCCCGACACTCACTGCTCCTCAGCTGGCTTCCTCTGCCCCAAAGGGCATCTGCCACTCAACAAGCCCCAAATAGTACTTGAAGCCATTTAACTTAATCATTATTAGGTTTTAGTTCAGACCTCCCTTGACACCATTGGCCAACAATAAGGCCCCCAGGTACCCTGCAGATTTCTAAGCATTGACAAGTCTTACAAGGGCACATTTCCACCTGCAGCAAGATTTAAAACTGGCATTGTAATAATTAAAAGAGGGGAAAAAAAGGAGGGATAAAAACCTTGGGAGCTTTTTTCACAATTACTAATTTAACAGACAAACTATGTTTTATTGATAGTTCCAATAGTAAATTTGCCTTCCATACACACTGCTGCTGATGCCTAAAACAAGATGTGCAAGAAGAGAATCTTGTGCCTAAGGCTTTTTTAGGCTAATACACAACAATTCAAGCAAGAGCTCTTTAGCAGAGCCCCACTCTGCAAGGCACCCCTTGCCTTTCTGGCTCAGAAAAGCAGCTCAGCATTTCTGCACACGTGCTGCCAACAGCCTCCTCATTCAGGCAGGCACAAACTCACACAAGTGTCAGTCCCACAGGTTTAGTCAGAAACTAGATTTTAATTTAAGAAAATAACTGGTCTGACAGTACCATGACTTTTAAAATTTGACTGTCTGCATGCTATTGGAAATAGAGGTATAGACTACAGAGAGCCTATAGCACAAACAACTCATTCACCTGGAGCAAGATGAGTTGGCTGGGATATAAAATTACCTCTGTGTATTTTGGGAAAAAATATTATCCTTAAATTTTGCAGGTGAATGAGCAGACGTGGAGTGCCTGAAGACCAGTGTGACAATTCCAGCTGAAAGTCTGCCCGGGAGCTTCCAAGACCTCTGACTTGTGCAATCACCATGCTGAAACATCACACCTTGGTCAAACGGATGTTGCCAGAGATGCCAGCAACCCTCCCTCCTCACACACAACTGCAACCCAAGTGCACGGTTCCAGCTCAGCTGTCCTTCGAGAAGTTATTGCAGCTGCAAATAACCAGAGTGCTGTTAATCTGCAAAAAGGGCTTTCTGCAGCCTTTCCCTTGCATTTAAATCAGTTTCACTTGAGGAAAAAAAAAAAAAAAATCTGTTTTTTTTTAGCTAGGCTAACTAATCAGTGATGTGTTTGGCTGGAAACCTGTTATGCTTTGCTACTTTATCATGTTGCTATTTCCATGTTCAAAAGCTGGTTAAATTATTTACGCTACACTTCATATATTGTGTACAACACTTGCCTTGACACAAACAGCAGCAACTGCATAGCCAGTTTCCTTGAGCCAGTGCTCCAGAATAACAGAGTGCTCTGCTTTGCAGGGAATGACCCATTCAGAGCCTCAGCTTTCATCCCTCTCTCCTCCCCCAACCAAAAAAAAAAATTTAAAAAAATCAAGAGCCACATAGACATGAATTGGCTTCAAAGTTTCAAATAGCACTGTTAATTTAATTCTGGAGAATATTACAAAACATGGAGTATAAAAGGAATAAGCTGAGCATTAGCTCAGTGTAAGAGCCTACCTACATCTAAAATTCACTGTGAATGATAAATTTCTTTCAGCCAATAATACCCAACATTATTTTAAAATGTATATTATAGAACATGTACTTCAAGAGACTCTGTGAATATTTTATTATTATACCATCCCAATCATTTAGACTGTGTGATATACATCTCATTGTAGTTGCACTCCCTTTTAAGGTACAGTTTGATTTCCTCCCTGTCTTTTTATTTATTTAAATCACAACTGAGTTGAATTACCATTTCTTTGCTCATCAGCAACCAAATTGAGCAGAGTTAAGAAACCCTGAAAACTCAGGAAGTACTTATGTGGTCAGAAAAACAAACCTCCTCAGGTATCTTAGAAGTCTGAAATCGCACTCTAGTGACCAAGGGAGCACACCCTTCCCCAGTCCTGCTGTTTTGAAATATCACCCAGCAGCATTTAAGGAAAACACACAATTTCTTTAAATGTGAGGGGGGGCAGTGCTGCAGCAGGACAGGGTTCCTACAGCTCTACTCCTGCAAGAGCTAACACTTATTTTCTAAGGTCCACTATGGACACTCTGGCACAGAGCAAGCCATTACTGATGTTTTCGCCTGGCAAAAAAATCACAAGCCACCTCTGCAAAGTGGAGTGTGGATTTGCAGTGCCACCTCACTTTCCACTACATTCCAGCTGGCTCTGGCACTCCCCCACTAAAGCAAGGGCTGCACGCAGTGACACGGGCAAGAAGCACCACACACACTGCAAGATAATTCCAAGCAATGGCCATGTCCAGCAGATCCAATGGTGCCTTCCTGGGATGCCAGCAGAAAATACCATGGTGCTGTACACACACACACTGCAACACAGCTTGTGCCTAAGGAGTTCACAGCTTCATTTCCCTTCTCTGTATTTTGGTATATTGAGAACAATAACTTGTACATAAAGCACAACAAGGGTCACAGGCTGGGGAAGGAGATTATAAACAAAGTATTTTGTTATAATATTGCACTTTCCATATTGATCAGTAAGCTCACGAGCTGCTAAGTGCCTTACTGTATATTATTATTAAAATTCAGTTAAGAGGCATTTCACTGAATCAGGTCAGGGCTGAGTGATCCCTCCAATTCAAGCCTTGATACTGCACAGGTCTCATGAATTGAGTCATAGATATCAAGAAACATTACAAGTCAAATCAATATTTTATAGCCTTTGCACAGACCGTAGTCTGAAACTCTATCAGCATGGTGTTCTGAACAGAAGGATTTGCAGGAGCTAAAATAATTTACACTAATAAGGCCCTGACCCATGCAGTCCTTAATGATCATTTAGCTTTGGCAATACTTTTAACCACTATTGAGCTGCTTGGGAGTTGTGGGGTTTTTTTCAGCAGAAAACTCCAACATCAGATTAAGGACATAAGCAGTAACCTAACCACAAGGCTCAGTTTTGTTTCATGTAAATTTATTCCTATTATATAAACTGCTAAATTAAGAAATGAGGTATTTAAAACAAAGAGGTTAAAACACAGCCACAAAGACGCAAACAAACATCATAGAAATTCTTAATTCCATTTCTTGCCTTGTTTGCTTATTGAAGTGCCATATGTTTCTGCAACTGCTATGAAAATATCATAAGATCATAATTATAAGGTTTGTTGAATTATAGAGTAAAGAAGCCACTTATTTACATTTAAATATGAACAGTGGTAATTGAAATGTCACATGTTTCTCTGTTCTTGACTCCAGAAAAATATTTATCTACCAACAGCTTGATGTGCTTTCAACAATGGCCTGGATTCATGAAAGGGATTGTTACTCACATCACTCTCCACTTTTATTCATTTTCCCTTATGATTTACAAACTCAGATGGGGGCTCCTGAAGTCCTCAGGCACTGACGTAGCCATGAAGACATTGTGATGTAAGCAGTTACTTAAGATTGTTACTAAGTTGGCCTTCGATAATTCTTTGACCTGTCAATATGTGAAGCCCTGCAACAGCTTTAGGAATTCAATTTTAAATTGACCTCATTGAACTGATGCAAAAAACAACTGCAGATGCATTTACATTGATTAGCTCTTGTTAAAGTCCAGTAGCAAGCACACCCAAGTCAAGCTGATGTTGAATACATACAGAGACGGTTACAAGATTAAATTAAAACTGCAATACTTGAACTCAGTGAGGGTACTGCAGCCCTGGACATGTTCTACTGTGCCAAACTCACCTATGAGACTTAAAGCTTGACCCTTCTTATAACACTACCAGTGTCAGCAGAAGTATGTTCAGTTCTACTAAGCAAGCTGAAAAGAAGAGCAAAGGCCCAAACCAGAGGAAAGCAACTCGCTCTGAAGAGCACATCAGACCCACACAGCAGAGAGCAGCCAGCCCTGGGAAGGCAGAAGCCAATACTGTCGAGTAATTTTATTTTTGTTACACATTAATAATTCTCATCATGCAAGGACTGCAGTTTGGGTCATTCTTTTGCTGGTCTTTCTCCAAGAGGGCTCTTTCACTGCACTGCCTGAGAACCCCAGAGATTTTACCAGCTCTACTTAATAGCTATACATTCCACCCCCAAGTTAATGGTAAAGCTTTCTGTTAACAGAAGCAGTTTTAGGCTAATGCTAAACCAATGAATCCCAGTCTGCTCTACTCCCCTCTACCTGTCTCAAAACACTCCTTGTTTTCTAGTTTAATAATTAAATGTACCAACACCTTTCTTGAAGACTCTGAAAACAAACCAGACTGACTGGAGTTTAGTGAGAGCAGGTAACATTTGCAGGGAAGCACTCAGGAGACGAGGAAAAAAAATATTTAGGGGCAGTCACAACTTACATCAAACACCAATGGAACTCTTCAAAGTCATCACATCAAAAACCAGTAGAGATGGGTCTCTGCTGGGTTGTGTCACTCAGCTCGTGGCAGGAGCGGCCAGTCCCTGAGAGCAAGAACAGCATCTCCAAAGCAGTGGGTCAGTAAACAGCATAATGAAACCTGACATTAACTTCATTTGTAAAATATACACTAAAGCTATCAGGGCAAAAGCACTAATAGCAAGGGCAACACTTGCATAATTGCACTGACTTGAAGGCTCTGGTCTTAAATTGACCTAACAATGCCCCTCACTGCTGCAAACCACAGCCAGCTATGCTGTTCCCTGCACAGTGCCCTGGGCCTGGCTGCTCCCCGCCCACGGCAGAGCCAAGGGATTGCCACTGCTGGGGCTCCAGGAACACAAAAGTGTAACACTGGGCATTAGTGACCAAGTCTGGCATATGAGGGATACTGGGGTTTAAGTTTTCTGCATTTCTTTGATGTCAAGTATCTGCCAGATGTCTCTCACTGTTACCCCTCGTCCTCTAAGCTCCAATAAAACAGCTGCACTTCATCATTTTGCCACATAGAGTAGACTAGAAGGACAAATATGGGCTAAATTATTAGCAAAAAGGAGTACAAGTGCAGACTACACTGATGCTATCTTAAAAAAAATACATCCTTGGGCAGAGCAAGAATATTCTTCCCACACCAGTTTGAACATTCCCTGTGGAGTTCACTCCCTGTGTCTACAAACATAGGTTTTTACTAGCTTTGACTACTGCTTATATACTGCACATATATCTACTAATACTAGACTGATTGTGTACAGTCTACCTGTGGCATTTAGCCATTCATAAAGGAATTCATCTGAAACTAAACACGACATTATTCGTATTGTTTTCTTTCTATTGTGTTTTTCAAAGGTTTAACTTCACTTGCTACTGTCCAGGGCTTATTTGACACATATGATGAAACGAAAGGCACAGAGATGACAAAAGACAGCCACTACAATCATGGTGCTACCCAGCCCCAAACTGGATCCTGGGAGAGCAACACACACAACCCTGCACAGGAATTGCCTGCAAACAGGAGCCACCTGGCCAGAGAGCGAGGGGCAGATGAAGTGAGACCATTTCCCACCTGTACCCACGGCTTCAATGCCCAGGGCCCTTTGCAGGCCTCTGTGCAGCCCTGCCTGCTCCATCCCTTCCCAGCACAGCACACAAGGGAGGCAATCAGCTATTCCCACAGTCAAACCCCATAACAGGCTACAACCAGCAGAAGGAGGTTGGATAAATATTTAGGCTCAACGGAAGAGTACAAGTAAAACAATCTGTGGGGCAGTATTTTTACTGAGTGATAAAAGACACAGAAACAATGAGGAGCACAAGCAAGCCAGGACCTCATAATAAGGCTATTCCAACACTGCTGACTGCCCACTGCACATTTGCTCAGGCTTTTACTAGCTCTGCATAATCAAAGAGGCACTGGGAGCTGATGCATGAGGAACAAACTAAGCAGAGGAACAAGTCTTTGTCCATCTTTTAGGGTTCAGCCCTCGAGCGCCTGCGCTGTGATGTGCAATTGAAACTTTGGAGAAGCAGCCCCTCCCAGGGTCACCCCACTGCCCCCAGCAGGGTGCCCAGGCAGACCCATCACTCACTGCATCAGTAGTTGGTACAGCTAATTCACCTTTCACTCTTAACAGCAGCCAGAGAAAGAACGATATACAAATACCTCCTTCACCACTACAGATCTTTGGTGCTAAACCCAAAGACCAGTACAAATTTTACAAAGATAAGAAGACAAAACAAAATACAAAATAGCCATGGGAGCTGTAGCACTGCCCGGGTAGATATTCAAACATCACACATCATACTAAACTCTTCCTTGAAAATAATAAACATTACAGATGCCCATTCCATCTTTGTTACATTTTAGTATTCTTTGCTTCATTGCCCATTTACAAATCATGAAGAATTCATAGATGAATAATGGACTGAGAATAAAATGCATGTATATATATATATATATATATATAAAAACATAAAACCCAGCATACACCAAGAACAGGATAAGCTCTTCCTAGGCACAGTAAATTAAAGACTAAAGTAATAAAATTGAAATACCAAACCAATGTTGTTAAGTGTCTAAAATCTTTTCCAGTAGCTCTGATGAGCAGTCATTATTCTGTTCCACAATAAAGAATGTCATTTCATTGTCCATAAAGCCTCTCCATGATATATAAATGAATTATTTTCTGGATGTTTCCCCATTGTCTCTAGAGAATCAACAATACATTAAATTTAGCTCCTGTGTCTCCTTCAAGATGATATACTACTCCAGCTACAGGCTGCTGTGTGCCTGGACCAAGGACAGAGGTACCTTCAGCCTCAGGAAACCCCCTCCCCTCTTTCCAGCCCCTTTGCCCACCCCTCTCTCTCCCCACACCCAGGAAAGCCCTTGGGAAGCACAGCCTCTCCCAGGGCACTTCCCAGAACCAGCACAAGTGCAGCTGGAAGACATAAGCACAGTGGGGACATCACCACACTTCCCACCCACCTTAAGCAGTCCCAATCCTGCAGCCATGTGCCTCGCGGTCCTACTTCCAGCTACTCTTCATCCCAAACCACAGCCCAGCTCCTCCCTCCTGCTCCAGGTGTAACAAATCTACTTAACAGAGACCTCACAGGTGTGGTTCTTCCCTGTCCTAAAGTGGAGCTGCAAATACTCTCACCCCTGAGCAATCTCCAGCTAAACTGTGGGGAAGCAGGGCTGGCACTCAGACCTACCTGTGGCTGCAATCACCCACGTCACAGCTGCATTTTGACATCATTTATAAAATCCACATTATTTATAACATGTGATGAATCCTTCAAAGCATATGTCTGAGCTTTTTACCCAACTAGGAGACTGGTCACTGACCCTCCTCCTTCAGTCCTTTCCTTTTCTTTCTCTTATGGGACATTTGAAGTGACAATCTCTACCTTAAAGATGAGTACAACCATGGAAACCCAACTCCATATTCAAAAGCAGAGTAGGCCCCTGGCATACAAGCTGAATGAACTTCCAGCAAATCTCATGCCCTTAAATCACTCATGGAATGAAGTCACCCCCACAACTGGCTTCCTGAAAAATGTAATCCACAGTTTGGTTTTAACTTGTTTTAAAAAAAGTTTATCTTTTTTTTAAAAAGTTCATTGCTAATTATTACTTCCTATCAGAAATAATGGTGCCTTCTCATTGTGAAAGTCTATCAATGAAAAAATATACTCTTTTATGAGTTAAACTGTTTGGAATAATTTTTAAACTATTACTCAACTCCTCTGAAATTTCTTTCAAGAGATTGAAGGTTTTTCCACTATCAAATTATCTGGATTTCTCAAGGATTATGCATTTTTCAAAAACTCACTCATTACAGATTAAAGAGAGAAAGGGAAGTTAGAAAGGACACAATAGAAAAAAAAAGATCAGTAAAGAAAAATATTTTAAATATTAATGACCAAGAGGGAAATGGAAACACATTAAAGGCAAATGTGAGAGCTTTTAAATATGTTATTAAAATTGATTTATAAATGAGACTGTTCTTTAACCACATGCTTTAGCCTTCACTACTTATTCCCTTCTGCTGTGTCTCCAAGCATTGGTGCCACCACTCAAAACCTATGGCATTAAGGAAAGATATCCAGAAAATAGTTAGGCTGGCAACAACTATGGGCCGCTCAAACTGAAAGACGTCATTATATTAAGAATCTCAGAGAATGAGATGAGAAATCGGGTACTTGCAAAACATCTGTTCCAGGTGAGGCTGGGCTGCAGCAGGGGCTCCCCTGCTCACCCCACTGTGGCCCAGAGCCACCCCACAGGCAGTGGGCAGGCAGTCAGGAGCAAGGAGGGACCGGTCAAGTGCACAAATGGAGACACTGATTATTTACATAGACAGAAAAAGACATCTGCCATTTCTGATCCCCTTCTCCCTCTGCACGGAAACGATGCCCATCGCCCACGCGGCCGTGAACCGGCCCCAGATGGGCTCCGAGGGCTGATCCACACACAAGGCAAACCAAACCAGCATCTCCATGGAAAAGTGCCTGCAGGTTGATGCCGAAGGACTGGAGAAGCCTGTCCTGTGCAGCCTGAGCGTGAACCCGCACACAGCGTGCTGCAAGCCCTTCCTTCCTTCCTTCTGCACCAGATCCCAAGTTCACACAAATTACCCCAGGAGCCTGCATTTTCAGAATGTATCTTCTGGAGTTATTCAGCTTTGAAAACAGTTCCAGTAATGCCCCACAGGGCTGGGACAGCTGACTGCAGATGACTGCTGCTGGCAGAGTCAGAGACCAAGCCACTGCAGCTTTGAGAGCTGCACAGGGTGCAGCACACCACCAGCAATGAGCAGCATGTGAAGCCGTGTGACTCCTGGGTCACGTTTTTATTAAAGAACACAGCAGCAGATGTGTATTGCACAAACAGCCCAATTAACATAACCAAAATTGTGGAAATTATCCGTGAAAAGAACAAACTTTGTGCATGAATTTATGTAAACGGACAGTATAAAAGTGCATATAACAGTGTATGTTTAACAAATTAGACACTATTTATTTAATTTAACTTAAGCATGAAAAATGTTTTATCTTAAAGTTGCTATCTGTCATAAACCACCAAAATATTATAGGTGAAGACTCCAAACAGAAATATAAAACAACACTGAGAACTACAGATCTTGTTGGGTTTTGTGGTGAGAATGGTCCACAAAACCCATTCTGCATGTCCTCATAAGATCCTTTTTTATAGCAGGTTATGAATCATCACATGATATCTTTAAATGGATGATCAATACTATATTTTCCCATAAAACGTTTGGTTTGAAATCCGATTTTAAGTGCATTAGAGTTTTTGTGCACTGAATGAGTGAGTGTCATAATAAATTGTCATCAAATATGAAAGAAATATAGCCTAGATTAATTGCCATATTTATTTATGAGTCTATAAAATACATTGTGAAAGTCCTGGCACATTTTTGGGATACCAGCTTGAACTTTCAAGCAAGTTAAAAGCATTAAACGAGACTGAAAGTAGATTTATTATTGGAATGTTTTTAATTGCAGTTTCAACCAGACACAGGTATTAGAATGGCTGTGCCCTTAATGGCCATCTCATGTGTTTTTTCTTTAAAAATGATATACTTTCCATATTTTTATTGATTTCATAAGATTTATTGTAGATTAGTGCTGCTTGTGTGTGAAATTGCAAGTGGTCTCAGCTTCCCCAGAGTAGAGGGCTGCAGATGGCCCATAGCCAGAGCCGCTCCTCCCCAGTGCCCCCCAGCCCCCGGCACAGCCTGAAATACTGCTGAAAGACCAGAGAAAAACCTGAAATACCTGAAGGATACTCGCAGAAGAGTCCTCAGTGAACTACCCAGAGGGTCCTGTTCTGCACTGATTTCTACAAATGCAAAATGGAGTTAATTCACACAAG
Organism: Eulacestoma nigropectus; assembly: GCA_013397775.1. Taxonomy (NCBI): domain Eukaryota; kingdom Metazoa; phylum Chordata; class Aves; order Passeriformes; genus Eulacestoma; species Eulacestoma nigropectus. Next base: position 8,476 of record VZTE01005381.1, on the reverse strand, counting down.
ACTTGGAGGGGGAGTCCAGCTGAGCCCTTTCTTTACTCAGACGTTAACTAACGAAGAGGCTCAAGGCCAACTGATTTGATGGGGTGGGACTGTCTTGGGGAAAGTATTTTCTGGGTTTGGAACAAGTTATAAGCTCTCTGTGTTTCTAATGTACAACAAACACAACTGGGGTTTTGTAAATTACAACTGAAAGTAAATAAGGAAGCAGTTCTGATATTCATGTTTAATGGCACAAAGAAGTTGGTGATGAATACGAACTTCTTGGAAGAGAAGGCACAGTTGCATACTAATTTTAAAACAAACCCTGGAAATTAAAACAACCAGACTAGGTAATGGAATAAAACTGTCATTCACTGCCAGAGAACAAAAATTACAAACTATACCTAAGGTGATGTTAAATTAAAAACCTTCAGTTTAGCAGCCACATGACTCCTTCCCACCAACTGCACACAAGCTGATGCAAAGGCCATGAAAGCACAGGCACAGCTGGGTGATTAATGGTGGACCCTGCTCATGATGTGTCAGACCAACAATGGCTTTACCACAAAAAAAACTTAAAAATTATTTTTATTGATTTTACTGGAAACTGAATCCACAGAGGGGTCAGACTGAATGGGAGCTGCCCTAAGTCTCCTGGCATAAATTAACCCATATCTCAGCAAAGCACAAACAAGTTTTCAGAGGTGAAGTTCTCACAAGTTTTGTGTAGATGTACCTTCACCAGATGAACTCATACTTTATGGAATAATCTACAGATAATCTGAAGAAAGCTAGTACAGAAATGCTCAACTACCCTGATGCACAGCACTCTTACAAAGGAAGTATTTTCTCATCAGCAAAGTATGTTTTCACAAGTTGGGGTGATCACAAGTTAGTGATGGGCCCAGATCCAAGGAAAATACCACCCCAGAACCTGGGAAAGATTCATGTCCAGCTTCCACCCACTTGGCTGCCTCTGGGCACAGAATGGTCCAGAATAAAGCCCTGGGTCCAGCCATCCTCCAACTCCAGTAACACTCAAGCCCAACCGTCAGTTTTACAGCTATATCCCAAAACTTAATCACAGCAAACACGGTGATGATCTGAGATTCACCAAACCCATCAATCATTATGTAAGTGATGCTGGGAGCCAAGTGGAGCTGCCAGTCCTTGGAGAAGAGGCAGGAGGGTGAGGTGGCAGGGGGAGGCCACTGCAGAGGACTGTTAAGAAGAAGCAGCTCACTGTCACACAAAGGAGCCCATGCAGAAGTGATGCTTAGGGATCCCTGTAAATATTATTACCTTTGTCTGTCTCTTACTTAATTTCCAAAAGATATCTTAAATTGTTCTCATTCAGCCATCCATCTCAATGAAAGGGTTTGGAGAAGCAAAGCAAAGGCCCACTGATCTATTTCTTTCACTTTGCACGTACCAAAACCTGAGCAAAACTGTGTGGCTTCTTAGATGTTATCTACGTACATAACTCTCCAGAAATTCACTGACAACTTTTTGGATGTCCCCTCTCAGAAGACAAGTATCCAAAGGCAAATTTATTCCTGATGTATTTCAAATGTGACAAAAACAAAATGCTACTTTCAGGTTTACCCTTCAGCTGACAAGGTACCACCTCAGCAATACCTCATCCCCTAAATCAGCTCATGTCCCACACTTCACTATGCCAGTTCTCCCCTCTGTCCTGAAGACAGTTCTTTCTATTTTCTGCTTGTATGTTAAGCAATTAAAATGCTTTATCTTCAACAAGATATTAATCTTGATATTGTCTTAATATGTTTCTGCCTCTCATGCAGAAATCAGTCTTGAAAATAGCCACTGAGATAAGGACAGTAACCAGCAAGCTTCACAATAAACCATCATATCCACTATTTTAGTTTGTCAAAACAATTAGTGTTCATTTTGGCTTTATTCAGTTAAATCTGCAGTGACTGATCAGTATAAATAATGTATTAGGCTGCCCAGCTGTACTTGTTTATTCATGCATGGACTTGAAGAATTTTCATTTTCTCAGTACAGAAAAGCAACAGCCAAAAAATCCCCCTGTATTCCAAAATATAAAAACACTTTCTTCTTAGCCACGTTTCTGCTACGTTTTTGAAGCTGCTTTCTTCTTTCCCTGCTTATTTCAATTAACCTATTATTTCATTTGCAGTTATCAGCAGCTGCATTTGCATTGGTAGGAAACACATACTGTTACTTTCACCCCTTGCAATTACCTCCCGAGCAAAGCAATATCAGAGCTAAACCAAATGATGTTGATTTTAAAAGCATCAAAAATCGCATTGTTGGCTGCATTTGAACTGCTGCCTCGCTTCAAGAAGAACTGCTTGCAGAAATGTTTACAGTTAAGCCTCACAGTCCTCTCTTTCAAGAACAAAAGTTTGTGAATCAAGAGAGATCATTTTCCATTTTTGCTCGTGTTTGTAGTCACACACTCCTCGCTAGGACAACTGGGTGAAAGGAATGCACGTTGTGGGGGTGGGTGGGATGATATGCTTGTATGCAGGGAGAGAGATGAGACAGCTTTAGAGAAAGAAAAATCTGCAGTGACCATGTACAGCATCAGTTGTGCTTCTCCAAGACATGGGGTATGTGCAGAATGGAAATCGCGCTGTTGAAGCTGATTTCCTGCAATGAAAAAATCGGCAAATTGCACACTCCAATCCAAAACTACCCTTCGCCAAGCCGGGTTCAAGAACTTGCTAACAGAAGGTTTATGCCAATATTTACAAATCACAGAAAGATGTTTTGGCAGCTTTGACAAGCAGAGTACAGTTGCTCAGTGATGGACAGGCAGAGTGAATGGTGGCAGTGCTCAGAACACAAAGAGGCAGAGTTTGTGTCCTCCTAAAGAGCTAGGGAGCACAGCAGAATTTGTATTTGTTTATGGGAACGCCATTCAATCTCCGAGGTTGTAAAGGCAATTAAAGGAGTCACCTGGGTGGCTTTTGAGCCTGTCTAGAAAAAAGTATACTGCTGAAACATCTCCATAGGGCAGAGTGCTGTAAGTGGAGAGAGATGGGTTGGGAAAGGCCACCTCCCAAAGCTTAGCTCAGCTACAACATACCTGACAGGTAGCAGAATTGCTTTCACGTTGATTGTGCATGATAAAGATTAGGAAACACAATGTTTGTATTGATCTGCATTATCACTGTTATAAAAATGCTTTTTTCCACAGTGAATTCTGCCCCAGTTTTGGTGGGCACTGTGCTCATCACTTCGGCAAGGAGGATAAGAGCCCTGCATGCAACCTGCCAGCACAAACACACTGCCTGCGACAGCTCCTTTGGGCTCTGAGCCGCAGGCAGGATGAGCACACACCTACTCTTGTTGTTTCTTCCACCAAATAACATATGAAATGTTCTGGTGAAAAGACTAAAATTTTGCTGAATTAAGTGCTTTAGAACAAGTGGTTTTATTACTTCTTAATTAGCATAATTTTCCCCATAGGGATTCTTGCAATTAAATAATTAGCAGTAATGTTACCCAAAGGTGTTCTTTAATGAATTTTAAGTTATTGCCCCTGTTAACGACAATTGACACGGCTCGGGTTTACAGCGCTCCGTCTCGCCAGGCTGCGGGCCACATTAGAGGGCTGTGACAGCCTGCCCTGAGCTCCCGGGCCCCTCCGCTCACCCCGGCGGGGCGGACGCGGCTTGGGCGCCCCGCTCCCCTCGCGTCGCTCCGGCCCCGCGGGGCAGCGGCCGGGCGCGCTGCGGCCCCGACGGCGCGGGCAGCC
>VZTE01005378.1:74605-95266 GCA_013397775.1 Eulacestoma nigropectus | reverse complement strand
GCGCCAACAGACCAACAGGCAACCTTCAGAAAATGACGACGGTGTGGATCATTTGTTGGATGATCCTTCTTGAAGCTGAGACAGAGCAAGGACTTACCATGTTACCCCCAATGCCAAAAGACAATGTGTGGGTGACCCTTGCCCAGGCCCTGAACTAATCATCCTTATGCCTGTCTCTTGCAACACNAATCATCCTTATGCCTGTCTCTTGCAACACCACAATCACCTTTTCACACATGTTTGGTGGGAGCACCAGTGGAACCTTCCCTAATAGTTCGGGAAGCCTATGACCATGCTCCCAAAGCTGCTTGTAGCAGTACCCTAGAAAAGTGCCTTCGTAACACTGATGCATGGAATTACGGACTCCCTGTTGCCCTTGAGCCACAAGAAATACATATTCTGGGGTCAATAAGGGTGCCAGTGTGTATCTTTTTTGATTACACACGAATTTGGTGCTGGGAGAACCCACATTGTCCCAGTACTCAAAATGTGTCACCCATAAATCCTGTATTTCGGAATGCTTCAGTTTGGTGCAATTGGACAGTTCCAAATCATGAAGGTGATGCATACTTCCAAGCTGCTTCAGGCCACTCCCCATGTAAATTACCTCGAGGAGCGTTCCTCATTTGTGGAGATCGCGCATGGCCTGCATTACCCTCGCGTGCTGTTGGCGGACCATGTACTATTGGCCGCCTGATGATGCTCGCTCCAAATTTAACCACGCTTATAAAGCACACACATGCAACCCGTGACAAACAGTCCTGGAGGTTTTTTTTCAACTGACTGCGATGATGCTCTTCATTTTGGAAGTTAGAAAAACGTGTTGTAGCTTTGCTTTTTGTCCCAGGGGTGGTGGCTTCAAAGGCATTGGGATTGCTAAATAGGTTAGGTTGCTGGCTTGCTAAACAGACTAATTCTACTTCGCTTGCTTTATCAGGATTGTTAACTGATGTAGATTCTACTAGACACATTACTTTGCAAAATCGAGCAGCCATTGACTTCTTGCTGTTAGCACATGGGCATGGTTGTAAAGACTTTGATGGTATGTGCTATATGAACCTTTCTGACCATTCCAAATCAGTGTTTGCTAATATCCAAGAATTACAAATGAGTGTTTCAAAGTTAAGGGAAGAGGATGACACTGATTGGTTTGACACTTTCTTTGGTAATTGGCAAATAGCTAAATGGGTCAAAGACCTCCTGAAGATGAGATGTTTAATTATAATTGTCATCCTATTCATTTTACTCTTTGTGCCGTGTTTATTGTCCTTTCTGCAAAGGGCCCTGCGGAGGACAATAAACGCTGCCTTTGTAGTTGAAAAACAAAAAGGGGTAATTGTTGAGGCCGACAGCTGGTCTGAAGGCTTCACAGGTCTTAAGTTGGCTATGGTTAACTTCTATTCGTAAGCAAAGCCCATGAGAAGAAAAACAATCAGTTTTACCCATGAAAGTGTAGTATCAACAGGAGTAAGAAATCTAAACAATAGAAGGAGAAAAACAGCAACATACCCTGCACCTGTTATTTTTCTGAATGCTTGTACGCTTACACTATAGGTGTCCAATGGTAGTATATTGTAGTTAATATAGCCAGTGAATCTATTGTAGTAATTTAGCAGCCAATGAATATGTAACACGAATGATAACATACAAAGGTGTATAAAAAGAGACTGCTTCCTGAATAAACGGCTTTTGCCCTTGTCCGAGGCACTGTCCATGTGTGTCATGGCCGCCCCAACAGCAACTCTCATATTTGACCACCACTAGGTCTCATATATATAATTGTATCTATGGGGTATTCAACTACTTTTACTGTTTTATAATTGGGAAACCAACTTCTACAGAAAAGTATTTTCACACAAACCATGTCTTACAGGGAAGGTATTTACCTCCTTATCTCAGCCTTTTAACAAATTAAATGTTTCAATAAATTGTACCCTAAAACCGTTAGTTGCTAGACTCCATTTCTTTCATTAGCAGTTCTTATAGGACTACTTACAATTAAGGTATAAATCTAAGAGTAAGTTATATACTATCTTTTCCAAAAGTGCAGTTTATCCTTGCTTAGGGAAGAAAGGAAGGCATACTCTGAGGAAAAATGGACAAATTCATGAATGTGTCAGCAAAATGCCAGGTACAATAACACTTCTCAAAAGTCATAGGGAGAGAATCAGAGAATATTACAGTGTATGCTGATATTATCACCCATTAGCAAAACCCATAAATAAACAGTGGCAAATATTTTGACTAAAAGCCTTCTAGGTGTTACAGCTTGTTCTAAGAATATTTGTACTGTGGTCCACCCTCACAGTTGTGCATTTTCAAATACCATGTTTAACTGGAAGGAGAAGCACAGAATTTGATGCCATAGTGGTAGCCAAGTGGAAACATGGTAAAGAAGAGAAATGAAGCCAAGCACAGCTGTGCAATGACAGGCAAGACAGGTGAGCCATAAAAAATTACAAGGACAAGGATCATTGATGGAAAATGAAGGATTTCCTGTATGAGGGAAACGAAAGATGGATGGGTCCTACTTGACTGAGCCTTCAGTTTTTGTGGGTTTTTTAAATTTTATTTTTGTTCTCTCACCCCTTCATGAAGAAGAAAAATACAGCTTCAAAAGATGATTCTCCAGCTACTTTCATTCTGGTAGAAGTCCTATTTCAGTCTAGCCCTTTTTTCTTCATGTTGATTAAAAAAATAACGACCATTCAAGCAAAAGAGTAAAATATATAATGAATAGAGTTCTCTGTCCCAGCAATTTCTGGTTTTTTTCTAAAGATTATTTTTAACCTGAGACTGTGCATGTTCATGCACATATGTGTGTGTCAGAAGACAGCTGAGTCTATCTGTGATGAAGAGACATACCAAAGGTTTCGTTTTGATTGATAATAATTTTGCTATTTTCATTTGTTCTGAAGTGTCAACCTGTATGTGCAGAGCATTCTCTACTTTTTACTTGGCAAGAGTTAGTTCTCAGACTGAAATCTGAATCAGAGAGCTGAAGGCAGCAGGACTAATAAAAAGTAATTTTAGGGAGCTCAGAATGTTTTATCTGAGTTTCAATCAAGAATAAATCCTGTAACATAGTCAGACCAAAGAAGTATTATGACCAAAGGGCTCATGGCACTGACTGGAACTCAACAGAAAATTTAGTGCTCATGACCTATACAATATGTAAAATTCGCACTTTTAATTGCTTCTTTTTCTTCACAATTTTCACACTTCCAAATGTTATTTGAAGTACTAAAACCTAGTGAAAGTCTGAAATTCTTTCAGATGTGAAATGATCAAAAAGCTGGAGCACCTTTCCTACGAGGACAGGTTGAAAGAGTTGGAGTTCCTTCAGAGAAGAGAAGGCTCTGGGGAGACTTTAGAGCATCTTCCATTGCCTCTACAAGAGAGCTGGAGAAGGAATTTACACAGGGGTATGTAGTGGTAATGCAAGGGGAAAAGGTTTTAAACTGAAAGAGGTATATAAAGACTAGATATTAGGAATAAATTCTTTACTGTGAGGGTGGTGAGACACTGGAACAGATAGCCCAGAGAAGCTGTGGCTGCTACATCCCTGGAAGTGCTCAAGACCAGGCTGGATGGGGTTCTGAGCAATCTGTTCTAGTGGAAGTTGTCCTTGCCCATGGCACAGGTGTGTAACAAGATGATTTTTAAGGTGTTTTCCAGTCCAAATCATTCTATGATTCCATGATTCTTAGTATGGCATCTTGCCATGGTACAAGGAGGAAATATACTAGCGACATAAAAATTTTTGAGAGACTCAGATGAAAAGGTAGGATCCATTCATTAGTAAGGTCAGACTAATACATCAGGAATATCAAAGATTGTTTAGACTTCTGTAGTGATGACATCTCCACTTGAAAAAACTGCACTTTAGTTTTTAAAGGATTATAAAATACTAAAGCCGATAGTGAGAGAGAGAGAGAGAGACATTGTTTAATGCATTTTTTTCTGAAATTCCTAGTCTACAGAATTTTTACTCTTTTGCAAATGCTTGACAATGTTGAGAATTAGGCTACAGATGTCAGTAGACCTGAAGAGTTAACAGGATTCCACAAGCCTGTCAGCAGCTGTGAGAGATGCAGTCTAGACAGATGTCTAAGAGAAAGGTGTGTGGGATAGATAATAAAGGGGGCTTATTTGACATCCTGAGCTAGAGTTCACCAAATTTCTCCAGCTCTTTTTCTTCTCTTTTGCTGTATTTTCTCTACCCGCACAACCTCCCACAAAAGTGAACAAAGTTTTGAAAGCATTTCCCAATTGCAATGCTGCATCAGCACTGGCATAGTGTATAATTATGCTGTAGCATGGCAAGACCCATCACAGTGTATTTATGCATGTCATTTTTTTTCTTTCACTATTATTTTCCGGCATATATATTGTCAACATGTTTTGACCCCTTGGAAATTTTTTGTTTCCTCTTACCAAAATGATTTTTTACCTGCTTTCATGGATGTAGAAACACCTTAGATATGTATGTGTGTGTTTGCGCGCATGTGTCTGTGTGCATGTGTGTGAATGCCCCAAACTGAATTCTTGAATTCTCAAGCACAAGTCCATTACGTGCTAGCAGCAATAGATATGGGCTCTTTGAAAATTTTGTCAGCATCTGGACTAAACAAAAGTGGCCTGCTCAAAATCCTCACATTAATAAAAAAGCATAAGATAAAACCGCTGATTAAGAGGTTGTGTTTCAGCATATAGACTCTTGAAATGGGGAAAACAGGAGAACTGAGGATTTGGAAAGGACTTGCACTGAAAAGGATTCCATAAAAACTGGTCTTGGAAAGATGATCTTGAAACGGTGAAGATCTTTGCTGGAGGAGAGATCCTGGAAGTAAGGGAAGATCCTGGAAATCAGAGAGCTGTAAGAAGACCAAAAAAGAGGGATGTCTGGGGACCTTGAGAGGAAACAGCTGAGATGGGTAAGGATGAGCAAGAGCACAGAGGGAACCAACCCAGTTTTCTAGAGACCTTCCTGGGCCAGATGGGACCTCCTGCAGTGAAGGGATGGTGAGACCTAAGGAGCACAGGGCTGCAGGGGAGGGTGTGATTGTGAATGTGTGAAGTAATCATGCTGGGTAAAAAACCTTCATTGCCCTTTTCTTAAATAAACTCCAGTATACAGATCCACTCTGGTCTGTCATTTACTCTGTCTCACCTGCAACACTTGGCACTGTCTCTTCCCTGTTCTCCCACTTCTGCCCTGGCTTTCTGTATTTTCCTAGTACCTGCAGTGACTTTTAAATCTTTTTTTTCCCCACTACAAACAATAGCAACAGGTTCAGGCCTGCTGCCATCTGTTTGGCCCTGGCACAGAGCAGTTCCTAGGATAGGTATCCCTTTCCTCTTTCTCTGGTCCTCTTTAAAGAAGTCCTTATATTCTTTGTTGCAATCATGTCCTGGCCATTCACCTGCATCATTATCAACTGCTATGTGATCATGCCACGAAGCTTTACCATGAAGGAAGAGGGTGAAGCGTGCAAAGGTAATTTTACATATGATGTTAAAATAATTGGTTAGTTGTTCTTATTACCCTGAAGTGAAAAAATATAACCCAGAGCTTTTGTTCCGAAGTGAAGGCCACACAGATGAAAACTATGAAACCATTTGTAGCAAATAACAAGCCCCAATATTTTAACAGACCATTCATCTGAGCAAATTTTTGAGCAACTCAGAGTTAGTTTTGCTTTGATGGTGTCCTGGTACACATGTTTAAACAACATCTACAGTATCTAATCTGTGTAAATAGCTTAACTGGCTATAAGTTTGGCCTTTCAGTGACCCGGCAGTGGCCTTTCTTCTAATGCACGCACTAAAAGCAAGCATGGAAGGTACACACAGAGAAAAATAGTTTAAAAATTCAAATTAATCTATTGAACTTTTTTTTTTTTTTTACATTCTATATGCATAGAAGGCCAAATCAACAGCTATGACCTTGTGAGCCTCTAAATTTTTCTTCTATTTTTTCACAGTACAGTTAGATAAAACCAGTTCTTACATTCCATAGGACTTCACATGGAGGACAGCATAAAGTGTATTAGCAAAAAAAAAAAAATTTTTCAGTACTTTTGTTTTTCTATTTTTAAATAAACTCAATCATCAAGCTCATTTTGTCCAGAAAAGTAGTGCCCATTATTTGGAAAGATTGATGTCAGAAGGTGACTTTGACCCTCAAGCTGCCTGTAGTCTTGATGTCCACACTGACAGTCATCAATTATCAGTAGTTTGTAGCATCCAATAGCAGCCTAGGCACAAGGGGAGAGTAAAATAAAAAATATTGAAATATTTGATTATAACTCGTCCTTTAATGACATACATGAGGGCTCTATGCCCATGCAATTTCTGAAATGAAGAGCTGCTACATGAATAGCCAATATCTGAATGATTTTTGTAATTCTTATAAATCCGAACAAAAATCTACAGATGTGAAACTCTCATACTTACAAAATGGCATCTAGGCAGAAGCTGGATCCTACCAAGCAAAAAAGAATATGTTGGCAGGATGTTTTTAAAAATTTGAAAAATTTTACTCCTTCAGAGTAAACTTTGAAAGATAAATATATAAACTTATTCAAATAATTGGTTTTTATTCCTTCACCAAAGACTATAAAAACCTTTGAACTATAAAATTTAGTAAAAAAAAAGGATGGTTAAAACTCCTCTTCACATGTATTTATCAAGACTGTGAGACAAGCATTAAGATGTATGTTTGGGTTCTACATAGCATTAGGCATGAGAAACAAAATGATGGTATATGTATGCACTAGAAGTTCAAAGAAAAGCTCATTAATGTTTTGATTTTGAAAAGACTGTTGATGAAACACAATATGTCAGATTCATACATATTTTTGAATGCTTAATGGTGACATGAAATATGCAGATAATGAAAAAAACGAGTACTTGAGGAGAAAGTAGCGATACAAACAGATTGTGAAGCTGCTAAAGAGTGTAACATCAAGAGAGATGTATGCCAATGTTGCATACTTTATCTCTGTAACTGTTCAGCACAGATGCAGAAAGTATAACAATCTGCAGCAGAATCAAAAACATTGTAAATGACACATTTGAATGAAGGAAGTGAATATTAACAACACAATGGGTGCTGGTGACCATGTTTGAGTATCATTGACTGGAGCAGAATTCAGGAATTCCCTGTGAATGACATCTCAAAGGGTTTCAGTAGAGTGAAAAATGTTAAGGAGACCATAGCAACAACATGAAAAAATGCCAACTCAATAAAATCAACAAGAGAAATTCCCAGATCTTGCTAGACTGGCTGAAGAGGTCTCTTTATTAATAATAAAATGGTAAAAACATAAGGAAAATAACTGGACAAAGCTCAAAAGTCTTCACAGAGTAAAAAAATTTGATTTCCACATCTGCTTAGAATTACCGTTGACCTTCTTGTACACTTGTCAAGATGCTTGTGAAATAAGACCATTTGAAGGTTCTTTTAACAGGTGTGTTTTCTAGGTACTGATGTTAAAAATTGTACTTCTTTTGGATGTGACTGCTCTCATAACTTCTGCCCTCTCCTACTAATGTCCTAAATGCTTTCTTAGAACTTATATTTTAACTGAGAGCTCTATGTCTTCAAAATACTGCACTACAAATTAAATCTTCTCTCCTCACAGACACTGATTCAAAAAGTTATTACTTTGGTTGGTGGGGGGGGGGGGGGTTTTGTTTTGATTGTTTTGCTTTTTTATTTATTTGTTTATGTATTATAAGAAATAGCAGTTTTCTCATCAAAACTCTTCAAAGGAGAGTGTTTGACCTGCCTCCTTGACAGTCCTAAAAATGTCATTCATTGCTCTCCTCCTTTCCATTTGGCATTTTCCCTATTTATTAATACTATCTAGTAAGAAAAAAACCTCTTTGAAAATCCTTATATTCACCAATTTCTTTTGTTATTGCTCTGTGCAGCTGCATTCATCAGAAGGAAACTCATGTCTAAATAATCAGGATTCTCTTCAAATTGAAGTTGAGACTAAAATCTTTAGATAATCTAAATGTCATAAATTCGTGTTCATACAGTACGAAAGGCTACAGTAGCTACACAGACCTTTACTTCCTTGTCCTTCAGGTTTCCATACAAATTCAGTCAATACATCCTGATTGTAGCCATCCTTATTGCAATTTGCTGTAACTGCTGTGAATAGCAGTTTCAACAGACACAGAAGTCAATTAGTTGAATTTATCAACTTGGTGAGCTTGGGAGCCACAGTTTTCCTTTTTTTTTCTGTCCCAATCAAGCCTTAAGCTTTTTTTACTTGGGTGTTTACAGAAGCAGTTTCATTTGTATCAGTCTATTTGGCTGAAACTGTAGGAGCTGAGAAAATGCTGGTTCTCCACTTGCTAAAGCCAGGTGAAACATAAAACTTGCAACAATGACAATTTTTATTAATGATTCACATAATGATCTGCATCTTTAGATCGAAATGTAGAAAGCTGGCTTTATCTTACTGAAGAAATAGGAGGAAAATGGCTATTAAGGTTATTTTAGATAAAGTACATTGAAACAAAAAATATCCTATTGCAAAGTCAGATAAAAAGCAGTGCTTTAATATTAAACAATTTTCATCTGAACATCTATAATCAAACACAATTATTGCCTTGATATGCTGTATGTTCAATTTATGCAATGAATAGATTGACTTCATGCAGAATGAATCAGGAAATGAAATTTGAGTATGGGAGGGAAAAAATCTTACTCCAAATAAAAACATGTATTCAGGTACTTATTTGCAAATTCAGAGACATCTGGGATGGGTGTTTTTTTCCATTTGTTTGGTTGGTTTGGGCTTTTTTTTATTCTTTGTCATTTAATAAGTGAGACATTTAAAACAATCTTGCCAAAAAGAGGTGGACAAAACAAGGAGGAATTTTAAAACTTATTGCCAAAACTGATTCCATAGTATAGAACTCTCTTGTTAAATTTCTAAAGGAGTAATTTGTGAGGCTCAGGTCATCTTGTCTTTCAACATAGTGCATATCTTAAGAAAATACTCTGTACTCTAAAGGTAAACCCAAAAATTAGGAAGGAGCACTTCAGTGCTCTGTATATAAGAAGTTAATATTGGTTTTTTAATACAGCTTAATTAAAATCCAAAAAAGGAAGATAAAACATGAGTGACTTCAAAGTGTGATGCTTTGTGTGTTAACAAAGTCTACTTCTATTAAAATACATTGGTCCAGCTCATGCCTCCTTGAGTTAAATATGGACAAAATTTAAGGAATTAAAGCATTATTCTGGTCTGTTCCTAAATCTATGTATCTCCTACATTTATAGTTACGTGTCAATTCCCAAGATCTGCTAATGCAATAACCAAAAAACTCTTAATGAGTATAAAGAAAGAGAAATAGCAAAAAACCTCTACCCACAACACCCCACTTCCATAATTTAGTTCAAAAAGCCCTGTAAGCCTTGTACAAATTTTGAATCTATTTTTCAGGTGTGAGGTGGAGTTACCAAGCACTAGAATTTTCCATGTGATCAGTAATGTATTATGTTCTGAAAAGGAATCTTCCTGCAGATTAATACACAGTTTCTGACTAAGAGGGTGGCTTTAATTTAGTTGAAATCCCAAATTCAGAACACAAAACACAAAGCTTGCACTAGATCTGTACTCATTATGGGACTGAACTAAAATTCGTGATAAAATGAAAGTAATTTTACAGGTAGTGAGTCATTGAGTTATTTTAATTTGCACCCTCTAGTGTAGTAGAAAAACATCTGAAGCAGATGGATTTTGCAGGTATTGAAACAGTTTAAAAGAACAAAGGAATTTAGACATAATAAATGCTTTTGAGGGAGAAAAATAAGAAAACAGGGTAAAATTACTTGGAAGACCGGAGAGAGAAAAGAAATTAAGCAAACAAACAAACTTGCTAGATTTCAAATGCTGGCAACAGCGTACCAATGAAGAAATACATGAATTTTTAAGATGTAGTACCAGCCAAGAAAGGCAAGTGTTTTGGGGAGATGTCTCTCGTGAAAATTTTTTTTTTCTTTTTTTCTTTTTTTCTATTCCCAGTTGAAGGAATGTTGAGTGGGCATTGAAGTTTTTGAAAACTTCTGCAAGCAATTGCGTTACGTGTATCAAAAGTTGATAAAATCTTTTCACTTTCTTCTAATGAAGACATTTCTCTTGTGGGTTTTTGTTTATGGAATTAAATTGAAATATTTTATTCCTTGGTGCTCCCTTTATGTGTTTTGAATAATGCAGTAAATTTTCACACATTCTGCAGTGCCCCAAAACAAGGTTAAATACACAATCCTTCAGTTATGTTTCATAGCAAATTGAAAGGGAAATGTCAAATCAATGAAGCTCCATGGTCTGGCAAAGAGAAACCTCCTTGTTATGCTTTCATTAGTTGCTCTGTTTTAAGGTCTGAATAGCTTTGGCACTTTGGCTGTTTTTGTATTGTTTAGACATTTCCTTCTCTTCCCGATTTTACCCAGCTGCTATAAGGTAATGGCCTTCCATGATACCATTCGCAGCTCCAATTCGCAGCTCCAACATTCTTGTTTGCTATTCTTTAACCACTCCATGAGAGACTTTCAGTGAATAACCTCAGTCAACCCCCGGAAACTTATTTTTAAAAACTTAAGACCTATGACTTAATCTGCTCCTTTATATCCTTATCTGCTCCTTTCCCCCGCCCTGCAAGTAAAGAGCATGATCACGTGAGAAGGCAGCCAAAGCCCAATTATCTGGGAGAGATCAGAAAGATAGCGCCTGGAAGACACCCATGCAAAATGACCACTTTAGGCTTCACACTGCTTCTCTTCCTAAAATACAAAACCAAAACCCAGAAAAACAGCATAAAAAGCATCTTATAAAAGTTTGTATAAGAGCTGTGTAAGATTATTTACAGTTGTGACTAAAAGGCTGCCTTATGAGGTTTCACAGACAAACTGTGTCTGCCTCATCCCCGGAAGTGTTCAAGGCCAGGTTGGATGGGGTTTGATCAGCCTGGTGTAGTGGAAGGTGTCCCTGCCCATGGCAGGGGGGTTGGAATGAGATGATCTTTAACATCCCTTCCAACCCAGGCCACTTCTATGGTCTATTTCATTTAATCTTATCAAGTTTTCTGTGGTTTTATTTTTTTATTATTTCTATAGTATAAACAAGTCAGATTTCAAAACACAAAGACATTCCAATACTTAACATAACCAACACATTTTTTCTGAATTTCTGTATATTGTCAAAAAATCTATACCAAATCCATCAAATACACACCTAGTATCCTTAGACATTTTCCTTTTTTTATAATAATTAAAATAAAATGTTAACATCAGGTTAATACTAAGAAACATACAATGGTCAATGAAGTGCATTGCTTAGAACATGTCTTGGCTAATGGTTATTTTTGTGTGTTACCTTTTGGAAGTAAGAGCTTTGATAAATTTATGGTAGCATTCAACTTGATCCATCTTCCACTGGATTAAAAATTACTGTTTGTGGGCCAGTTCATGCAAACCTCCTTTTCATTCTCCAGATAAAAAAACCACATAGTATTTTTAACTCAAGAGAAGATTTTTCTCAGCAGGACATGGATTCTGGAGTGCCCTCTGTACTAACTATGATAATAACAGCAAAGAAAAGAATGGACATGCATTTTTAAATTCTACGTGAACATAAAGCTTTGCTGCCATAATTGCAGTATTAATATTTTGTACTTGTGTAAGGTATTCCACAACTAAAACAAATCCTAAATAAAAACATATATAGGTAAAAATGGCTAAGATATATAGACAGGCAAAGCTAAAGTTCTAGTAATTTAAAACCAATGTTAACTGACCCAGCACAAGAATTTTTTTTTTAATTTGGGATGAAGACATCTTTCATTTCATATTCTTTAAACTACTAAAAATTAATGCAGGCAATTCTTTACTGCTTAAGTTATCTGTCATGTTAAGATTAGCTAAGTGAGTCTGCCCTTAAAACAAAGTAATCATTGGCAAAAAGACTATTTTTTTATTCAAAGCACAATTTCTTGTCATTGGTTTTGGGAGCAAGAAAGAGACAAAATTGGACTTAAAAACAGTTATAACCTTAATATCTCTCTCTCTATGTGTATATATATATATATTCAATCTAAAATTATATGCATAATTGGATAATTTATTTGTATAGGATTTCACTTTTGCAGGGGCACAATGCTGCAGGGTCAAATCTGCATGTTGAACTGTTGTATAATATGGACACCTCTTTCTTTCTGTAAGGCAAAAACATTTTGCTATCAAACGCATACATTTCAAATTATACAAGGAAACATGATGACTTATAATTCTTTCATTTTACAGAAAAAAAAAAATTTGTCTCCTTGCATGACATTTTCTCAAAACTCTCTACAACTTTGAGATAGATGTCATCTTGCAAAGATGATGAAAAGAGAAAGAAGGAATTGAGAACATTAGAAATCTTCAATGCATCTGTTCCCATTTCCTATCTGATTTGATACTGCCTCTTGAGATTTAGATAAACATACCCCTTGTGATTCATTCCCACTGAGACTATTTAGGAGAAAAAAGGTGTTGTCAGATAAGGATATCAATGCAGAGTTTAATTAAGCCATAAATTACAGCTACAGTTTGTGATTTTAACCTCAGTCTCCTTTTTCCCTCAGACTTCAAAGATATTGTATCTCATTTTTTAATGATGCAATGATGACATTTGATTGAATTTTTCATTGTGACATTGAGTATATAAAAATGGAATTAGCAGCTTTATTCAGGGTCAGTTCTATTTTGGAAGGACACATTTGTCAGAGTACATCTCTGCTGCTTGACAGTGTGTGGGTTGGACTATTAGCACAATGAAATATAAGGTGTATTTCAGTCTAACCTCCAGCTCTCTGTTAAAAGGAGAGAAAAGAAAACATCAGTTGAGCAATAGGAAAGTAGAGAAGAAAGTGTGAAAGATGATCGGTAGGCATTTCAGAAGCAGATGGGAAAGTATTTTAGCTGTTTCCTGAAATCACTGGGGAGTTACAGAAGAGAAGGGTGCTTGGATGGATGGAACATTAAATGTGCCAACACTTACGATTTCGTTTTCCTTGGTTTGATGGGTTTTTTTATTTGTTAGGTTCGTTTGTTTGTTTCTTTGGATTTGGGGCTTTCTGGTTTGTTTTTTGGGTTTTGTTGTTGTTTTGGTTTTTTGTTTGCTTGTTTGTTTGTTTTGTTAGTTGGTTGTCGGTGGTGGTTTTTTGTTTGTTTTTCTTTTTTTAATGAGTTTGACCATTTCTAATTATCTGGAAAATAGCTGAATCATTCCATCTGCATTTTTGAGTAAGTTCAGTACAGAAGTCAGCAGAACAACAGTAAGGAGCAGAACAGTAATAAGCAAGAGACAATGGAATCAGGAAACAGATAGCAGCTCAGGAAATTATGGGAGATATAGGTCAAAAATTTTGTATTTACTGGCTTGAAGTGGTTTAGGAAGAGACTGAGAGGAAGCAGCCCCTCATGGCTGAAAGGCAGTGGGTTCCTGGATACCTTTTCAAGCATCTCCTTGAAATACAAACTCTGAAAGCAGATAAGAAAAAAAATGGGAACTGGCAATCACATAAGTAATGAAGTGAAGGGTAAGCCCATGATCATAGAATTGGTTTGGGTTGAAATGGTCTTTAAAAATTATCTGGTTCCAAGTCCTTCTTCCCATAGACCAGATTGCTCAAAACCCCATCCAACCTGATCTTGAACACTTCCAGAAACGGGGCTTTGACAACATCTCTGGGCAACATGTTCCAGTGCCTCACCACCCTCACAGTAATGACAATCCTGTCATGAATTATGTGCTTCCACCAGTAAATGGTCAGGGTTGTATATGTCCTGAGAAGCTGCTCAATCTTGTGTCTCCTTTGAAGACCACAACTAAATATGAACAGGCTACTCTAGGAAAAAGTGCATGTGATCTTCTTTTCGCTTTTCAAAAGGAAGATGGGCATAGGGCTTCTCTCTACACATTTTTCAGACTTGTGTAAAGTTGTGATACTCATCAGTAAGGTCTTCTACAATTGGCTGGCATTGTCTTAGGCTTTGGCTTATCTATAGGACTTGGACACTGACACTTCTATTCTGGTCAGTAAAAGAGAGGAGAACAAGGAGTTCAGTGCACTTCTTGTGCATTCATCCCTGGAAGTGTTCAAGCCTAGGCTGGACAGGGCTTTGAGCCACCTGGTTTAGTGGGAGGTATTCCTGCCCGCTGCAGAGGGGTTAGAACTCGATGATCTTTATGGTCCCTTTCAACCCAAACAATTCCATAATTCTATGGTTGGGATCTCACTCAAATTGTAAATACAAAATTATACTGCATTGAATAAATACAAAGAGGAAAAAGCCACCATTTTCCTGAGGTTATTTTTAAAAGGAAAAATTAAAATGTAACTCTTACAAAAATTCCAGAATACTATTTCAGATTTTTTTTCCTAAAAGTGACAACACACGGATATCTGAATTTATATAAAATCTATTTCCAGATATAAGCAAGTATTGTGGTGAATCCATAGTTTTGTTTTAATCAATGCACAGCTTAAAAATAATCTATAAAGAAACATTTAAAACTTGCAGACCATCTCTCTGCAGATCCAGATGGATGATGTTTAAAAGTATATGGTAGGTGCCTTAACTTGTCTTTTGGATAGCAAAATCACTTGAGTAGCTGCACATTCCATTATTGTGTGCAACTGTTCTGATCACAGTGGGATCCCTGGTCACGCACTTTAAATTAGTGTCATCAAAAAAGGAATTAGGTCATAAGTGTCGAGGCAGTCTAAAATAGTAGGAGCAGTCTAAAATCTGGAGACAGTAGTTAACACTTACCTTTCAGTTCAGCTTTCTTTCACCCAGTAGTGCAAACCAGACTGGATCCTGTTCATGCTATTCTCAGGTGACATGCACAGCTGTTACTATTTTAAATTATAAAGTAGGAAGTAATGAAATGGGGAAAAATAATGGGGGTTGATTCCATTGCAGGTTGAAAGAGCTATAGTAGCAAATAATAAAATAGGAAAAAGTTTTGGGGCTGATTCTGTTGCAGGTTGACACAGCTCTGAGCTACCTTGGCAGCACAAAAAGGACTGTAATGATTTTAGCTAAGAAGCACTGAGCTCATTAAATAGGCAGTTTTATTGGGACGGCAATATGTTCACACAGGAGTTCTGGACTATTACATGTCTAAAAGTATTTTAAGATGTGTGCCTTGAATCACTTAATCTCTTTTTGACTGCTTTTCCCACATCATTCTCCTAGAAAAACAGACTGCTCATGGCTTGGACAGGTCCACTATTTGCTGGGTAAAAAACTGTCTGGTTGGCCAGGCCCAAAATGTGGTGGTGAATGGAGCTAAATCCTATTGTTGGCTGGTCACTAGTGGTCTTCCCCAAGGCTCAGTATTTGGGGCTGATCCTGTTTAATGATGTTATCAACTATCACAACAAAGGAATTGAGTGACCCCTCAGTCAGTTTGCAAAGAGCACCAAGTTGGATAGGAATGTTGATTCCTACAATTCCAGTGTAGGTTGGAGGAAAGGAAGGCTCTACAGAGGAATCTGGACAGCCTGGATCAATGGGGCAAAGCCAATTGTCTGAGGTTCAACAAGGCCAAGTGCTGGGTCCTGCGCTTGGGCCAGGAAAACAACCTGCCAACAACCCCAGGCAGCGCTACAGGCTGGGGCAGAGTGGCTGGAAAACTGCCATGGGGAAAAGAGCCTGGGGGAGCTGGGCAACAGCCCCTGAACATAAGCCCAGGTGTGCCCACATGGCCAAGAAGGCCAATGACACCCGAGCTGTATCAGGGACAGTGTGACAGCAGGACCAGGGCAGTGATTGTCTGCTTGTACTGAGCACCAGAGAGGCCACACCCTAAATCCTGTGTCCCGTTCTGGGCCCCTCTCTTTGTCTGGAACAAAGACATTGAGGGGCTGGAGTGTGTCCAGAGAAGAAAATGGAACTGGGGAAGGGTCTGGAGCACAAGTCTGATGAGGAGCAGCTGAAGGAGCTGAGGATGCTCCTGGAGAAAAGGAGGTTCAGGGGAAGCTTCTTGTTCTCCAGAAAAATCTGAAGGGAAGTTATGGTGATTTGGAGGGTTTGTCAGTTCTCCCAAGTGAAAGGACAAGAAGAAATGCCCTCAAATTACACCAGGGGATTTTGATTGCATATTAAGAAAAAACTCTCCATGGGAAGGTTTATCAAGCCCTGGAACAGCATGCCCAGGAAAGTGGTTGGGTTGCCATCCCCAGAGGTATTTAAAAGACCTGTGGACATGATTCTTAGGGACATGGTTTAGTGGTAGACTTCACAGTGCTGGGTTTAAAGTTGGACTCAGTGGTCTTAAAGGACGTTTCCAACCTAAATTATTCTAGGATTCTATGACTGACTCATCCTTACTGACAGAACAACCTATTGGCTCTACTTACAGGTACAAAAAAAGCCAAAACTCTTTATAGCTTCAGAATCAGGAATTGCAAAGGATCTTCTGTGCTGGAGCTGTATTTAATTTTCTTTCTCTGTATAATGAGATGGGGTCTATATATTTACATAAATTAAGGCATTATCTCAATCATTTTTTCTTTGGGATAAAAAAAAAAGAAAACAAAGACATCTAATTAGAAAACTTTGAAATGGTTTCTGTTTAAAATCATATTTTTTTAAATCTATTGAAAGTATATAATACCTTAATTTGGCCTGAAGAGCTTATTATAATCATGTTA
The DNA here is from genome assembly GCA_013397775.1 of Eulacestoma nigropectus. NCBI lineage: Eukaryota > Metazoa > Chordata > Aves > Passeriformes > Eulacestoma > Eulacestoma nigropectus. Next base: position 78,532 of record VZTE01005378.1, on the reverse strand, counting down.
TGAATCCATCTCTATACTGACATCTGAAGTTTTCACTGTTCTCTTTTATTCTCAACTCTCCTTTGAAGTATGAAAATAATAAGACCATGCTTTACAGAGACACAGGCAGAGATCATCAAAAGGTCTTGGGGTATGTTAATTAGTTCTCAAGTGGGTTATCATCCTCATTTTTTTCTTGGAATAAATACTATAAATCCCCTTTTCCATGTGATACAAGATAACCAGATCTATGGCTTTTACAATCAAGGGATGTCCTCTCTTATTGAACCTGTTGCTCATATTAATAATCATCATCATCGTCATCATCATCATCATCATAGATATAGCTATATTCAAGGGAGATGAACATCCAGTCTCAACTGAATGGGTGTGGACTGTGGTTTGAAGACTGCACTGATCCAGCAGAGTGACAGAAGTACACATGAAAATAGCAGTGTCCAGCCTGCTTCCACAGGAAGCAGAAAAAGAAAGAAATACAATGTAAAGCAAAGCTGCTTGATTGATTAGACACATCTTTGAAATATTTGTCAGAAGAGGTGAATGTTTAGGTTATCACTAGAGGTCAAAAATTATACCTATGAGTATGTTTTAAATCTTTAGTGACTCTTGAATTTTCATGGCCACATGCTAAAAGCCAGTAAAAAGCATTCTCCTAAATTGCTTCTGGAGGAGATGTGAAATGTCATTTACGCATCAACAAGTTCTGTACCATTGAAGCAGAGGGCTTCCTCTGTGTTTCTTATTTCCTAGAGACCTGAAACCAGTGGTTATTATTTTACAGGAAAAATTGAAGGAATTAAAGATGTTTTAACAAATTATGACCACTTTAAGTTTTGGAGGGAACCAGTACTCTGTCTGTAGCTGTAAGAAACTGGGTTTTTGAGAACTTCATCCCTTTATCTCTCTGAATGCTTCACCTGCTGGATCAGAATGCAAACTGAGACGCCATCAAGGCAAAAGACTCAAATTCATGAGTTCATGATACACAGAGACTCATATGCTAGTGAGTCTAAATGTTAGCCTCTAATGAGCTTTAATTTTACTGTGGTTAAAGCTCAAAAGAGAACTAATAATTAGTGAATGTCATCCCAAATAGTTAATACTGAATAGCATTTAAAAAATCCAGGAAAGAGAGTGAAAGGTGGGGTATTTAAAATAAAAGAAATCTTAGCAGAAAAAAGATAAAAGACTAGGAGAAACACATGAAGAATTTTACTGATAGCTTCTTTAGTGTTGATAAAAATATTAGATAAGATGAAACAGCTTTTAAAAGCTACAAAAAATGGCATGTTTAAAAAATTCAGCACAAAAACTTCAAACAGATCTCACTGAAAGCTGTGTTCTCATAAATGTTGTCTACCCATTGATAAAGTGCATTTGTCAGGAGTCTGAAAGACAAAACTATTCTAGAAAATCACAAGCACAAGATCCCTATATGGACACATGACATCAGTAATTTCTTGTACTTCTGACCTTTCTCTCTTATTTCTTGAAAGAGATTTTTAAAATAACTCTTCTGAATTTCTTGCTTATAAAATTATTCATCTTTCTAATTAAATTAAATTAAAGCATTAAGTGTAGTATTTTAAATGAAAATAAATTGCAGATACTGATTTAAGTGTATCTTAGGGTAAAGTTCCATAAGAAAGTACTTGGATGTTCTTGCTTTTGGGGGGTTTTTTGCTCACATAGTAGGTAGAGTTTTAGCAATGAAGTTTTGTTTCAAGAAAGTACTTTGTATTTCCATACCAACCATCTTTTCTAAGGTTCTAAAGACCGTGTACAGAAATGAAGTCACCTGAATAGAGTGGTAAGATTACAAATTTTATTGAATTCACCATTACTCATCTCTATGTAAGGTCTGGATGACCCATTTATATGAGGATTTGAGGAAAGTGTTGAATCATAAGTATTCTAAAAACCAATCAACCAACCAAATAAAATAATCCAACTGCCTGTGTTTTCAAATGAACAGATTCAGGTTTCTGACTGAAAAGTACTGTACTACATGAAAATATGAATATGAAAAAATGAATAAAAATAAAGAATAAAAATAAATATGTACATTAAATACTATTTTTAGTATTTTACAAGTTAACAATTATTGAAATTGCAGTTCTAAATAAAAACTCCACATGATGCTGGGATTTGTTCTATAGTGTTACAGGAAGTGATGACTGAGTAAAAGCTTGGATAAGATCATCAGTTCCACAAGGTCACAGCAGTGGCAGGGGTGACTGTTGGATCAAGCTGTACGGGGAGGTTTCTGAGCTCAGGAAAATCCATGGGTGTGACTGTGCTGGTGCTTCCCCGCAGGGGTTCATCATGGCTGAGTCATTTGTGAAGAAAAAGAAACGCTTCTCATTCTTGCAGGGTTGCCTCTTCTCCCTTACCTCATTTAACACCCAGCTTGTAGCCTGGGGTGTCGAGTGTGCACGCAGGAGTGGACTACTGCAAACGACTCATCATTAACAGTTCATCAGAAATGGCATAGAGGGGAGTAGAATACACAGTTTGGTTACACCCACAGAATGCTAAACTGGACAGACAGCTGGTTCCAAACCCCGGTGGTGAGGGAACCCCAGCCCACTGAGTAGGCACTCCCAACACACATGGAAGGGAGGGAGGGCATTAACACAGAAGGTTGGGAATTAGTGGGGAAAAAAAAAAAGAACAAAAGGAAGAGGAAAGGAACAAATAAAAGGAAGAGGTTTCCTTCAAAGCCAGACATTTCCCCCCCAGATGGACATCCCCACCCAGAACTGCTTGGTAGCTCTGCAGGATAACAAGGCAACACGCAGCACACTGGCAGAACAGCCAGAGCTAACCAGAGCAGCCCAATCTGCTCTGTGAACAAAGAAATTAACAACTAGTTCAACCAAGAAAAGGTGGCAGGTGGTAGTAGTGGGTGACTCCACTGTAAGAGGAGTAAAGGCACTCACCAGTCAACCTGACCTGCTTTTAAGGGAGGTGTGTTGCCTTCTGGGAGCCCGGATCAAGGATGTTACCAAAAAGCTGCCAAACCTACTTAAACTCACTAATAATACCCAGTATTAGTGTTCCACGTGGGTGCCAGTGAAGGAAGGAAAGCAGAAGATCCAGGGAACTACAAACCAGCCAGTGTCACCTCTGCACCATGCAAGATTCACAGAGCAGATTCTCCTGGAAACTATGCTAAGACATATGGAAAAGAGGTGATTTGTAGCAGCCAACATGGCTTTACAAAGGGGAAATCATGCCTGACAAATTTGGTGACATTCTAAGATGGGTCTACAGTGCTGGTGTGTGGGGGTAGAGCAACGGACATCATCTACCTGGACCTGTACAAAGCATTTGACACTGACCTGCATGACATCCTTGTCTCTAACTTGGAGAGACATGGATTTGATGGATGGACCACTCGGTGGATGAGGAACTGGCTGGATGACCTCACACAAAGAGTTGTGGCCAATGACTCATTGTCCGTGTAGAGACCTGTGGAGGCTGACAGCTAGCCTGAAGGCTTCACACACCTTAACTTGGATATGATTAGCTTCTATTCGTAAGAAAAGTCCCTGAGAAGAAAAACAATTACCTTCTACCCATGAAAATGTAGTATCAACAGAAGCAAGGAATCTAAACAATAGAAGGAGAAAAACAGCAACATATCTGCACCTGTTATTTTTCTGAATGCTTGTACGCTTACACTATAGGTGTCCAATGGTAGTATATTGTAGTTAATATAGCCAGTGAATCTATTGTAGTAATTTAGCAGCCAATGAATAAGTAAAACGAATGAAAACATACAAAGGTGTATAAAATGAGACTGCTTCCTGAATAAATGGCTTTCTGCCCTTGTCCGAGGCACTGTTCGTTTGTATCATGGCCGCCTGTTACGATCCGGTTTTAAACCCAGAAGAGCAAAGAAAACTAAGTCTCTGTGCATAA
>VZTE01005378.1:23395-74138 GCA_013397775.1 Eulacestoma nigropectus | reverse complement strand
CTCTCTCCCCACCCTTTGCTGTGAGGGTCTGTGTGAGCCTGGCAGCTGATAGCCCTGGGGCTGTGGTCCCCACCCTGGAAGTGTTAAGCTTATGCTTTGTGAATGTCCCCAGCCCTTTATCTTATCTTCATCAGCGAGGGGGTCCAGGGCCTCTCAGAGCCCCATTCAGGGTGCTGCAGCTTTTGTAATACAGTTTTAAAAGTCCTTCATAAAAATGTTTTAAGTCATAAACTTCAACATTTCAGTCTCTGACACCGCCCCAACAGGGACAGAGACCAGTGATGAGTGGCGTCCCTCAGGGTCAGTACTGGGGCTGATTCAGTTCAACAGCTTTGTTAGTGCCATGGACAGTGGCTGATGACACTGAGCTCTGTGGTGCAGTCACATGCTGGAGGGAAGGGGTGGATCCCAGAGGAACTGGGCCAGGCTGGAGAGGTGGCAACCTCGTGAAGTTCAACAAGGCTGTGTGCAAGGTCCTATGCCTGGGCTGCGGCAATCCCAGACACATCAAAACATTGAGTGGATGAGTGATTGGGAGCAGCACTGAGGAGAAGGACTTAGGGATGTTGGTTGATGAAAACCCAACATGAGCCGGCAGTGAGCACTTATAGCCCAGAAAGCCAAAAAAAGCCTGGGCTGCATCCAAAGCCCCATGACCAGCAGGTCAAAGGAGGTGATTCTACCCCTCTATCTGCTCTTGTGAGACCCCACCTGCAGTGCTGCATCCAGCTCTGAGGTCTCCAGCACAGGAAGGACAGGGGAATGTTGGAGAAAATCCAGAGGAAGTTGTGAAGTTGATGAGGGGAATGGAGAACCTCCCATATGAAGACAGGCTGAGAGAATTGGGGCTTTTCAGCCTGGAGAAGAGAAGGTTGTGTGGAGTTCTCAAAGCACATTCTGGTATCTGGATGGGGCCTGCAGAGAAGCTGGAGAGGAATTCTTTGTCAGGAACTGTAGTGACAGGACAGGGAGTAATCAGTACAAATTGAAAGAAAGGAAATTTATGTTAGCTATTAGGAAGAAATTCTTTACAGTAAGAGTGGTGGCTCCTCCCTGGAACAGGTTGCCCAGGGAGGTTGTGGATACCCAAACCCTGGCAGTGTTCAAGGCCAGATTAGATAAGGGCTTGAGCAACCTTCTCTAGGGGGGGGTGTCCCTGTCCATGGCAGGGAAATTGGGACTAAATGATCTTTAAAGTCGCTTCCAACACTTAACGTGCTATAATTCTATGATTCATGGATCTACAGACTTTCCTTTTTGATTCCTTAGGACTGTCCAAAGGACAGCTAGAATGAAGAAAAGAATACGTGGGTTCTACATCTTCAGTGCAATAGTGTCTTGGTTTGAAAGACAGGAGTCTGCCAAGGAAGGCGGGAACCTCCCTTGGAATGGAAAATATGACTCCCTTCCCTCTGAATTATTGTAACTTTGAAATTAAGGGGCTTTCAGGCAAAGATATAGGAAAAGGAATAACAGTTCTTTACTAGTATATGTATGTATAACAAGGCAAACAAACAACAACAACGACAACAAACACAACTAGGAACCCAACCACAGCCTTCTCTCGGCTGTCAGGCACTTTCCCCTGTGGTGCAGTTACGGTCACAGCCGGCAGGGGCGCTGTTGGCTCCCGGCCGGGCAGGGCGGGTGCGATGATTCCCCCGCGCCTGCAGGGGGCGCTGTGGCGTGAGCTCGGTCGTTTCTCTGCACGGGGCAATGGCTCCTCAGCCGGTGGAAGGGATGGAAAAGGCGCTTCCTTTACAAACCCCAGGGGACAGCTGAGCCCAGTGCCCCCTCTGGACAGCAAAAGGAGCAGAGACCTCGGAAGCAGCAGGCTGGAACAGTAGAGGTGAGCAGATCCCGGAGTAGCAAAAAAATGTATCAGAAACTCCGCAGATGTAGCAGGAGCCGCAGGGTGGCCAGTTGTCCTGTTATAGTGTAGCAGGAAGCCCTGAAGCAGCAGCAGATAACAGCTGCGTTGGGGGATTGCTCCCCTGGGTGGCTCACTGGCGATGGCTGATCCCAGGATCAGGGTGTGCAGAGAGGGGCTGCCCCCCGCAGCAGATGGGGTGCTCCCGGTCCCGGGTCTCGATGTGGCACACGCTGGCTTTGGGCTCCCAAGCAGCAGAGAAGCAGAGAGCCAGTAAGCCCAGTCACAGTGCCGAAGGAGAAGAACAAAAAGTAACAGGCAAAACCCACAAGACAACATTATCTCTGGTCAGAGACAGCACGTTGCATGGCCCTCGAGCCGAATCTCCCACCCAGAAGGACACAACCACCCCTCACCCCCCCCTAAGTCTCACAGGAAATCCCGGGCTGGCTCTCACCCATCGCGATACTCCCAAAGCTGGGGGCGGGGAGGGCAATGACCACCCCAGACACAAAACAAAAAAACGAAAACCAGAATGAGATAAAGAAAAAAACAAAACAAAAAAAACCCTCAACAAACCATCTGCAAGAGAAATAATAACTATGAATTGTCAGTGTGAAGGAGAAAATTATCTGTTTCTGATGGCAACACTCTCTACAGAACTGTTTGTATGCACTGCGACTGAGGTCAGAGTGTGATATGAAATCTATTTATTATGTATTTTAAGTATAAAGTTATTCTCCATACACAGATTCAGGTAAGTATTAAGCACACGTTGAGTACTCAACTAAAAACTCTTACAGCATCACTTTTAGAGGCTGTTATTTTGCTGTGATAGAATTAAAACTTTAGGCTGCTCTTTGTGCATTAGGGATATAAACAATGTTTACGTTTAATGCTCAGTAAAAAGTTGAATGGCATTTTACAAACAGAGGCATGAACATTGTGTAAGGCTTTCCTGTGTTAATTATAGCCTATACCTTGTCAGTCTCATCTGCAACTGAGACTAATTTTCTGCCATATAAAGAGACATGCCTATTGATTTTGCAAAGGCTGGAACAGACTAAACTGTACTCTCTTTCTGTAGATATAAAAAACATTGCCTGCCTGTATTGATTGCTAACCCTACAGAGCAATAGCAAATTGCTATTGTGGAAACATAATGATGCTGAACATTTGTCGCATAGATGATAGGGTTATGTTTAAATGCTGTGTGCCCTGTTCTTTGTAGATTTACTAACAACATCCTTAATCATTCCTCTTCAAAATACCATGAATCCTGGAGCAGACGATAACCTAATGATACAACATCGTTTATAGACCATAAGATTTAATAAATTCAGAATGAATTAAATGAGCTATTTTTTTCATCATCAAGTAGGCTGGATGCCAATTTTGCATAATATTTTGCAAGACTAGGGTAGGAATGAAATAAATTAGCTACAGCAAGATTCTTTCATCTCTTTTTATATGTAGCACTTACTTGGCATATAGTCTACCAAAAGCAAAATACTTACTTGAGGAATTAGTAATTACATACTGTGAAAAAGACAGACTGAATCTGCTCCTTGCATCCTTCTAAGAGAAAGTTTTATAACATTTTGTACTTCATTTACGTGACATTGGTATTATGGTCTGACTAAATGAGGTTTGAAAATATGTATAAGTGGCATGAATTTTATTTAGCTGTGTGTTAATTCTTAATATTGGAGTTATGCAAATTTATTTGTACTGAACATCCAATTAAGATAAGCACTATCCCTTTTCTAATGTTATTGCAGAATCACAGAATGGTTGGGGTTGGAAGGGACCTGTGGACAGGGTCACCTAGAGAAGGTTGCAAAGGATCACATCCAGGCAGGTTTGGAATATTTCCAGTGAGGGAGACTCCACAACCTCACTGGACAACTTGTTTCCAGTGCTCTGTCACCCTAACAGTAAAGAAGTTTTCCTTATATTCAGATGGAATTGTCTGTGTTTCAGTGCCCATTGCCCCTTGTCTTGATGTTGGGCACCATTGGAGAATCTGACTACTCTTGACAGCCTTTAAGATATTTGTATGCACTGATAAAAACCCCTCCCAGGTGTCTTTTTTCTAGGCTAAACAGGCCCAGGTCTTGCAGTCTGTCCTCATAAGACAGATGCTCTAGACTCCTCATCTTCTTCATAGCTTCCATTTAACCCTCTCCAGTACCTCCTTGTCTTTCTTGTCCTGAGGAGTCCAGAACGGGATGCAACACTCCAGATGTGCCTCACCAGGGCTGGGCAGAGGGGCAGGATCACCTGTCTCGACTTGCTGGCAATGCTTTTCCCAATGCACACCAGGATCCCATTGGCCTTCCTGGCTGCAAGGCCACTGCTGGCTCATGGATAACTTGTCCATGAGGTCCTCCAGGTGCTTCTCCCCAGAGCTGCTCTCCAGCAGCTCAGTCCCCAGCCTCTGCTGGTGCCTGGGGCTGTTCCTCCCCAGTGCAGGACCCTGTACTTGCCTTTGTTGAACTGCATTAGGTTCCTCCCTGCTCCCTTCTCCAGCCTGGCCTGGTGCGGCTGAATGGCAGCACAGTCTTCTGGTGTATCAGCTGCTCCTCCCGGTGGTGTATCCTCAGCAAACTCTGTCCCTTCATCCACGTCATTGATGAATGAATTGAACAAGACTGGTCCCAGTATTGACCCCTGGGGAACACCGCTGGCTACAGGCCTCCAACCAGATGGTGCTGCTGATCACAGTTCTCTGAGTTCTGACATCCAGACAGTTTCCAATCACCTCACTCTCCACTCATCCAACCCACACTTCCTGAGCTTTCCTATGAGGATGCTATGGGAGACAGTGTCAAAGGACTTGATGAGGTCAAGAGAAAACATCCATTGTTCTCATCTCCTCTACCCAGCCAGTCCTGCCATCACAGAGGCAATTGGACTGGTCAAGTATTGGTGAATCCATATTGACTACTCCTGACAACCTTCTTTTCCTCCACATGCTTAATGATGACATCCAGGAGGAGCTGTTCCATCAGCTTCCCAGGGATTGAGGTGGGGCTGACTGGCTGGGTCCTCCTTCTTGCCCTTTTTGAAGCCTGGAGTGACTGGCTTTTTTCCAGTCCTCAGCCACCTCTCCTGTTCTCCTTGACCTTTCAAAGATGATGGAGAGTGGCTTAGCAATAACATCTGCCAGCTCCCTCAGCGCTCATGGGCACATCCCCTCACTACCCACGGATTTGTGGGTGTCAGGCTTGACCAAATGATCTTTCACCCAATTATCCTCAACGAAGGGAAAGCCATCCCTTCTCAAGACAAGAGAAGAGAGATCTTGACTCTCAGGTGTGGGATTCCTGAGGGCTGGCCTTAGCAGTAAACACTGAAGGAAAGAAATCAACCACCTTGTCTGTATCCTCTGTCACCAGGGCACCTTATTCAGGAGCTGCCCCACTTTTTCCCTGGTCTTCCTTTTGCCACTGGTGTACTTGAAGAAGCTGTTCTTGTTGTCCTTGACATCCCTTGTCAGATGTAATTTACAGTGCACCTTAGCCTTCCTTGTTTCATACCTGCATAACGTGACAACATTCCTATATTTCTCCCATGTGGCCTGTCCTTTTTTCCACTTTCCATAAACTTCCTTCTTCTGAGTTTTGCCAGAAGCTCTTTTATCATCCATGCAGGTCTCCTGCCCGCTTGGCTTGATTTCATACTCATAGTGATGCACTGATCTTGAGCGTGGAGGGAGTGATGACTGAATATTCTGTCTAGCTCTCTTGGACCCCCCTACCTTCTAAAGCCCTAACCCATGGGATTCCTCCATGGAGGACTTTGAAGTTAGCCCTGAAATCCAGGGGTTTATTCCTACTTATTGCCCTGCTTCCTTCACTCAAGATTCTGATCTCCACCACCTCATGGTCACTGCAGTCAAGGTTGCCCCCAAACTGCACATCCCCAACCAGTCCTTGTTTCTTTGTTCATACAAGGTCCAGCAGCACACCTCTTTTTGTTGGATCTCCACCACCTCTGTCAAAAAGTGATCCTCAGTGCACTGCATGTGCCTTGCTGTGCTGACTTTCCAGCAGGTATCAGAGAGGGTGAAGTCTGCCATGAGAACCCAGGGCCTGTGATCATGAGGCTACTTCCAGCTCTTTGTTGAAGACCTCATTGACTTCCTCTTCCTGATCAGCTGGCCTGTAGTAAACACACACAACAGTGTCACCCATGTTTGCCTGCCCCTGAATTCTTACACATAAGCTCTTGACTTGTTCTTCATCCACCTCTAGGCAGAGCTCAACACATACTGTTTGTTTTCTCACATAAAGAGCTACTGCACAACCTCACCTTGCTTGCCTGTCTTTCCTAAAAGGTACATAGCCAGCCATGACAGCATTTCAGTCATGCAAGCTGTCCCAAGATGTCTCTTAAATCCCAAAGACATCATGGCCCTCTGACCATGCCCAGTTCTCTTAATTCTTCCTGTGTGTTCCACATGCTGTGTGTGTTGGTTTATAGGCATTTCATTAGAGGCATTAGAGGGAACCGAGCATGCAGGCTTCCAAGGAGGGGTGTGAGAGGATCCACCACAGCCATACACACCCTTGAGGTGCCTGGCCTTCTAGTTCTCACCTTGGGAGGCAGCTGAGGAACATTTGTTGCTGCTCTGGTTGGCCTGGCTTATTCCCTGGTTGGATGTGATGGAATGAGCCCTGCCAGTCCAGACCCCACACCCTGAGTCCTTCAGTTTAAAACCCATCTTACCAACCAGGCCAGACTGCTGCCAAAGATTCTCTTGCAGTTTCTGGACAAGACATCCCATCCCTTCCTAAAAAAATCAGTCTTGTGAAATCCATGCAAATTTAGGTTACTAATTGTTTTGACAAAGATAAAGAATTCCTAACATGGCATTTCCAGACAATATAAATCCTGATATAATGAAGCAATTGTTTACATGTTTTTGCTTGTTTTCTAGTTTACACAGAACCAAATTCAGGGTGTTCCTGCACTGCACTACTCTCTTCCCTTCTCCCATTTAGGAATGCATTAAATTCCATGTCTGCCTTTTCTTGCTTTTTTTCTTGAAACAAAATCCTAGGGAGTAAAATATGTATTTGATAAAAAAAATCCACCTGACTTTGAGGCAGGAAATAATACAGAAAGTAGACCAGCATATAGATTGACAAAAACAACAAAAATTACATTTAGTTCTTCAGAGCAGTGCCAAATATTAATCTTTTTTACTTTTTTTTTTTTTCCTGTGACAAACATATATCCTTAAAAAACTAAAGCAAATTTAAAGCCATTCTGAACATGGTCTTATAAAGCATGCATCTTCATGGTGGATTATTTGAAAATGTAGCAAGGAAACTATTAGAATTCTTAATATTCCCTGGATCAGACAGCACAAAGATTCTTCATTTCAATGAAGAGTGATACGAAAAGGCTGAAAAAAAGTGGAAGAGGGAAAGGGGATGACAAGACTGACAAAGCATTATGCAGAGAACAATGGAAAGGAATAATGTCCCATCACTGTTTGAATTCTAGCTGCCTGCACAGTATAGTTGGTTGTCCTAGGTTACAATGTAAGATGTGCCTAAAAGTATATATTCTATCGCCATCTTCATAAGCTGTTAAAAAACCGGTGGGGCAGTGTTCCCCACCTCCTTCATGGCTCATCCCTGATAAACTCTGGGCATCTCTCCTGTTAATAGGCCAGCTGTTGAAACCAGGTGGGGCAGCGTTCCTTATCTCTCCCATGACCCATCCTCCCTCCAGGGGAATATCTTCTGTTAATGGGCCCATCAATGCCTTGCCTCATGACTCACCATCCCATTGTGAGATGCTCCTCCCAGAAAGAGGAACTAAGCGTTCCTATCTGTGTATACTCGGAGGTTTGGAACACCAGAGTCTGCCCTTACCTACTGGGTTCCCAGAGGACAAGAGCTACACAGCCACCACTGGACTTTCCGAGGAAGACCAGACCCTTTGACAGGATCACTGCCTCAACAGAACCATCACTCCAGGAGACTGCAGGCACCTTTTAATCGGACTGCTACCAACACCCTGACTGACACATATTAATCACAGGATTAATACCAGTTAAAATAATCCTGAGGAAAAAAAAAAAATCACATGAGAAAAACTCATTTGAAAATAATAAATTGCTATTCTGTAGAGGGCTTTCTAAATCCAGAAACAGTATGCAGGCTGTCTTGTAAAAAGTGACAAGCTGCAAAAAGTGAAAAATCATTCAATGAGGACTGGTGCTTGCTGTCTTCTGAATGCTTGACCTTGCAAACTTGAACATTGTTTCCCAAGGAATTCATACGGTGGTGGTTTCAGGTTTTGGTTTGGTTGTTTTGGGGTTTTATTTTTGTGTGTCTGTTTTGATTTAGTTTGGTTTGGTTCTGGTAGGGGATAGAATACTAGTGGCCTATTATCAAAACAGGAACTGAAGCTGGATTCTGTATACAGTAAGAGATTGTATTGCAAGATGGTATGAAAGTCTAAAAGTTATGAAGTCACAGATCCTTGAGATGCTTTGATAAGTTCAGTTAGATATTTAGAATATATTTATTATTATACTATGTGTACTAGTTTGGAAACAAACCAGTGACTCGAAATCAGAAGTATAATTTAATAGGAAAATTAAAAAGAAATGCAATCGTACAAAAACACTGACAGAGTCAGGATACAACCTGGCACCCTGTCGGTCAGAGTGGTGGTAGCAGTCCGATTAAATGGTGGCTGCAGTCCTCTTGAGGTGATAGATGTGGTTCTGTTGAAGTGGTGATCCTGTAGAAAGGTCTGGTCTTCCTCTGAAGGTCCAGTGGTGGTTATGTAGCTTTTGTCCTCTGGGAATCCAGTAGGTAAGGGCTGAGTGTGGTGTTCCAAACCTCAGATTATATCCAGGTAGGAATGCTTGGTTCCTTCCTCTGGGCGGAGCATCTCACAATGGGATGATGTAATTTTATGAATCATGCAGTGAGGCTTGATAACCCATTAACAGAAAAAATATCGCTCCAGAGGGAGTTATCAGGGATGTGTCATGGAAGAGATAAAGAACACTGCCCTACCTGATTTTAACAGCTGGCTCATTAACAGAAAATACTTCCTGGAGAGAGTTACCAGGGATATGTCACAGAAGGGATAAAGAACTCTGCCCCACCTGGTTTTAACAGATGGTGATAGAATACATACTTTTGGTTACATCTTACATTGTAACCTAAGACGTTATGATAGCATATTATATATTAGTATGTATTTTATGTATTTCATCTATTATTAAACATTTTATATATTTGATATATTATTCCTATTTATCATTGTACATAATGTATTTACCAAAAGCAAACAGTGACAGAACAAGGGGGAATGGCTCCAAACTGAAAGAGGGCACGTTTAGATTAGATATTAGGAAAAAATTCTTTCCTGAGAGGGTGGTGAGGCACTGGCAACCAGTTGTCCAGAGAAGCTGTGGATGTTCCCTCCCTGGAAATTTTCTAGGCCAGGTTGGATGAAGCTCTGAGCAGCCTGGTCTAGTGGAAGGTGTCCCTGCCCATGGCAGGGGGTTGGAACTAAATCATCTTTGAGGTTCTTTCCAACCCAGGCAATTCTATGACTCTATGATATGTTTAGGTCATTCATGAAGTCTAAAAATAATGAGGAAAATATTATCTTATTTTTCTACTTCCCTGAAAAACATCCTTCTACCACTATCACAATGCACACTTTTTCTCTGAATTCAGTAGATTTTCAAACAAAGCAATCCTTGTTGATTCAGTTTTCACTTCAGACCTGCATTGGGTCATACCTGCCTTCAGAAGTATTTCAGTAAGGAAAACCTGTGACATCTATACAACCTTGCACTAATTAGCGTAGCAGTGTAAAGGAAAAAGATTTAGTTTTTGGATGCTTGGTTTACCCTATGGCTGTTTCTTGCAATTTCATGTAGCAACCCTATCTAAGGCATGGGTACTCTTAAATAAACTACAGGTTTTATTTTTTTAAGTCCATGAAAGGTACAAGGTAGTTGTGATTGAATTTTCTTTTCATTATGAGTAAGGAAGTCAGGCCAAACAAAATGTAAATTGACAAGAAGAACATCAAAACCTTTGCAACCTTTAGATCTCTTTGTAATTTATGCACAGTAAAATTCAACAACCATATCCAGTGGAGAATTTCAATTTACTCGCCTTCATCTTTTGGCCACTTATATATGTATATGTTTTGACAAATTAATAACCTGTGTTAGAATTATTTCTGGTCATAAAAACAGTGTTACAAATACTCTTTTCAGATACAAATTTCACCTGTTGACACAAGCTCTACCAAGGTTTTTTAAGAGCATGTGCTTATATAAAAATTCAGGTTTAACATACTCTCTATGCCACATCTCTGCACAGGATGAATTTCACCCTTTAAGTTAAACAACTTGCTCTGTTCTCTCTCTCTTACTTTTTAAAGTATGGGTACTCATGAATACTTTAAAATTAGAAATTAAGCTGGTTCTTCATGAAACTAGTTGATAAACCTGACAGTTTTTAAATTCAATTTTTAACTTTTTAATCTTTCTAACAAAGTCTCCTTCCTTCAAGAAATCACCTTAGCAGATGTTTAAAAAATTGGTTTCTAAGCCATTTTCCTAAATTGCTTTGTTGCTCAGATCCTAGTTAGTTCAACATTGTCTCAAACCTTGAGATTAAATTTATTTTACACTCTAGAAGTTAAACTTGACAAAAAAAAAAAAATCCTGAAGCTCTATTCTAACTTTCCTTCAAATTACAAGGTATTTCACATTATATTCATTACCACTGGAGTTTATTCCTCGTTGTACTTTTGTTTTTATTCAAATATGTCTTTAACCTAAAAAGTAATTATGTCTCCATCTCCAGAGTTATTTTGTTATTTTTCATTTGGTGTAAATTTGGTTTGTTTGCTTTAGATTTTCCTTACCACAAAAAGGCAGCGAATTAAATTAAACAAATCATACCACTCTACTACTTTTAAATCTACAGTTTAAAACCTGAATCGCACAGGAAAAAAAAAACAGGAAAAATATAGATGCCAAATTAACTTTGGGTTTCCTTCACCTGTTAAGGCTGACAATGAGAAAATATTTTATTGTTTCCCCATATGCATTAAATAACACGTCCATGCATGCCTCTCTTTTCATGGAGATCAGCTAGAAGTTTTGTCATAAAAAAATATATTCATCTTCCAAGAAAATATACACAAATGACAATTACCACATAGAGAGCAAGGAAAGTTTTCCCTAAATTTTCTGTTACAATAACTTCAATTTTGTACTGAAAAATAATAATAAAAAAATACATTGTCATGAGGTATTTGTTTTTGTTTAATTATCTTGAACAAAGGATCAAAGAAACTAGAATGCTGTAGGTAATTAATCATAGTAAATCAGCATTGCCTCAATGGAAGTTTAAAGGATATGCTTTATTCTTATGAGGATCTAAGTCAGCAGATGTAATACACGTCTGAATATATGAATAATCCTTCATTTAATATTCCAGAGAGTTTATTCTTCATCAAGAAATTTTTCTTCATCTTGGGTCCATACACAGAGTGTTTTGGACTGCTTAAAAGTAAATTCATTGTGAATACTTTCAACTAGATTACCATGAAAACCAAAACAACTCTGCAAGGTATTTGAGCTTCAGACAAAGCAGGAAAATATTTATGAAATATTAGCCTCCAGTTAAGGTGAAAGAATGATCAAGTTCTGGTGGTGGGGTGAAGAGGGATGGTAACGATACTGGTTTGCAGGGTGCTGACCTGAAACCTTTTCCTTCGTAATTTCTGACTCCCTACAAGTTAGGATATAAAATCTTTAATTAATTGCTAGAGAGTGAAGGTTTACCTGTGCTGGGTACATGTGAGACCATCAGTAATTCTGTCTGTATTCTCAGAAGTTCCTAAAATATACTGATTAATATCTTGCAGCAGGGTGGGAAGAGGTTTTGAAGAACAAAGCCGATTCCCTTAATTGATATTTTATGGCATAACTTCTATATTATTACTGGTCAATTATTATGTCTTGTTTTTCTCTGGATTTTGAGACGCTTTTGGGGAGGAAGAGAGGCAAACATTACCTATTCTATTTCTATTGGATATTTCTATTGGGAGTGACAGATACTTTAAAATGTTTTTTAAAAATTATAAATGCAAGACTTATTCATGATGATTCCTTTGAAACATGAGATTAAAGATAATTCAATCACTCTTTACCACTTTTTCATTTTCCCAGAATGTCCCAGTTTTTCTTTCACTAGGATCTAATTAATGTGTTTACTCTGGGGTTAATTAAATCAGTTAAATTATTTGAAATAAACTTCTGAGAAGTGATTTATGCTTACTTTAGGACTTAGAGAGAGCACTCTTTTTTATTACCTGGCTAAATTGCCATTGCTCTCATTTGAGATATTACAATGATGCTATAGACACATATACAAACCCAAATGCAAGTAAAAATTTATTATATTTTTACACTCTATTTAAATATAATAATGGAATGCAACTCCAGAATAGCTTGCATAAGATCACACTTACTATCATCTAAATATATTGGGGAGTTGAGGGTGGAGTACTTGCTACTTAAAATCAGGTAAAGAGCCACAATAGTGTTGGCAGGTACAATAATGCGCCTGATCTTTTTGAAAGGAAGTTAGAAGTACTTAGCATTAAAACAGTGTTTATACTACATATCTCCAGTGCACTGAAAGAATGCTATACTATGGGCCAGGATGAAAGTATAAAAATTAATTGAGGTTTGAAAATATTATCTTTAAGACAACTTTTTAAACTAATTGCCTAATAAATATTGAAGTTAACTTTTTTCAGACTACTTGACTAGTGAACCTGGAGGAAAAGCCTTCCATATCCTCATAAAAGGAAGAGGTTAAAAACTTATTGTTATAATGTTATGTATGTTTAATTTATCAAATTGAGCAAAATAGATACTAGTAACATTAGGCATTTTAAAATAGTTTCCCATTTCATGCAATCCATTTTACTGTGTTTTGGAACTTCTATGGAAACCGTGAAAGACTTATGTTTCTAACCTGAAGGGGAAAAGAAACGGCATACAAACATGCATGCTGTTCTATCATTTCCAGATCATAAGAAGAGGAAAATCTCATTCTCCAGGCAACAAACCTGTTCAAGCAACAATAAAGAATTATTTTCAAATTTGTCTTTCTGGAGTAGCCAAATTTAGGAATTATTTGAGTATTTTACTGGTAATTTGGAAACATGCTTGGAGGGGAAGAATTTTATTCTTGAGTGACCCTTAGATAAACAGGAAATGCCATGAAAACCCCAGGGCAAGCAGAAGGTGTTCCTAATATAAAACACCAGGAGGGTTTAAGCATTAAATGACACAATGTTTGACCATCATATTAATGTCTACCATGAGAAAGGGGATGAATTTTCTCTCTAAAACTATTAGCAGAACCCTAGATGTGTCCTGCTCCCCCAATTTTTCTAGGAGTTTTTCTTTTCAATTGAAATTTCCTTGACATTTTCATAGCAATGCACATGAAATAGAATATAGTGATATAAATGTCCAACAAAAATCAAGAAGGAAAAAAATTAATACATAAAATGCTTTAGTAAATCTCTTAAGTTTCCTTTTCATTACATTTGGAAAATACACTAAGAAATGAAATTGAAACAAATCCAGTTTAGATTTTTATGTTAAATAAATAAATGTCATGCACAATATCTTCAATATAACACTTTCACAAAAATGAACTTCATCTGGAAATCCAAAGTGCTTTACAAACAGCAGTTAGTTCATTATTAACAGCATAGTAGTCTGGTGCTGTAAAGATAATTTCCTAGAGAATTGTGAGAATACTTCAAACACAGTAGTCACTGTAATGAATGTTAAGAATGCTCAACACCTTCCAGAACTCTACTGAATGATACAAAAATCATCTATGGACTGTAAATTTTTATTTGATTTGAAATCTAATGTCATTGCAATTTCACTGTTTCTAGATCGTGCTATTTATTCATTATGTTTATTTGAAACTAAATTTTAAAAACAGGCGTAAATCCTCCCCTCACTATCTCTGAGTCCCATCATATAGAGACAAAGATGTGCAATTTTTAAAAACTAGATCAAGGGAAGAATAAAAAATACTGCACAACATAGTCACAGACATCATGACTGATAGAGTGAGTGCAGATATAGAAGTATGCCAGAAGAAATAAGCCTTTTTTGAATTTCTCTCAGGAGAGAAAGAAGAATCCAAAATGCATTGTTTCCTTGCATTGTATCTTAATCTCAATTCAATACGTTAAACAAAGTGTAATGTAGTCGCTTTATTTGCAACCTTCAGTTAGTGACTTTTATCAAAGACCTTCCAAACTCAAGAAAGTTTATTTTCTTCTAGTTTGGAGTTTGTTTCTATGGTATGTTTTTTGGGGGTTTTTTCTTTAATTTAAGATGATATACATAAGAAATATTTTTCTCGTTATTGATACAGAGATTTTAGTTCAATTTATTTTTTTAGTAAGTTTATGTAGGCATCTCTCACCTGTAAAGCTACCATTGATTTCCCTCACTTTAAATGAAAATTTACTTTCTATGCGAATCTAAATTTATTTTCACCTTCATCATTGTGAATTAAATGTAATCAAAACACTGAGCTATAAAACTGATCACATGCTGCAGACCAGTAGTATAAAAAATTAGTCATTTTATATAAGAATGTATTTGTCACTGTGAATTCATGTTGCACACTCTTGACATAAAACCAATATGCAATATTTCCTATACTCTGCTGTATATTACAGATTTCTTTCTTTTTCTTCTTAAAGAACATATACTGCCTGACTCTTGAGTTACATAGCATGAAAAAAATTAATGGCTAATTTTCATTTTTCAGACAAGACATTACAAGACATATTTTAACAACACAGATCTATACATAACATTCCATATAGATAGCATGGGAGTTCTAAACCATAATATAATCAACATAACAATTACTTCTGTGATAACTATATGCTAAATAATTTCAGCAGCAATGAGTATGGTAAAACTCTTAATATTGCTTCCATTATATCTATAAAATTAGCTCTCAACAAAAAACTCAAAAAATTAAATTGTCAGATATTTCATTTTTTAAAATATATTGGTTTTTTAAAAGGTGCGCTTAAAGTAATATCATTGCCTTTCCATAATAAAATGAATTATAATTGATTTCCCACTACAAAGTCACTTTGTTTGTATTCACCTTTATTTTTCTGCAGCAAGCCATTCTGTCCTTTCATGAAAAATGTAAAAAAATACTGTCTTGTTTTCTTCTTAGTTCCCATATGAAACTTTTGAATAACAAAAGAGAAAAAGAAAACAGAAAAAAAAATGGAGATGTCAAATGTCCCTGAGATGTTACACCAAGTACAACTTTTCAGAAGCAAACTTCTGTAGGAAATGAAAAAGAGGAACAGTGATGGATTACATGAATAATATTATTTGCGTTTATCAGTCTCTGTTCTGCTCTTCCCATCTGCAAGTATTTAAAAATGAAGCAGCTCAGATACAGAAATATAGGCCTATATTTTCTGCCTGAATTCATCATCAGGGGTTGGGCTAGATGATCTTTAAGGTCTCTTCCAACCCTAACCATTCTCTATGATCTCCCCCCTAAATCCGAAGAGATATGAAAAGCTCAGTTGCATCTACACTAAAATCTACTACTACAGTGCCCATGCTCTGCCAAAACTACTCAATAGTCGCACTACCTGCCAGGGGTGCCCTGGTGAATACTAGGTAGTTAGTCATAAAGATGCTTGTGACAGATGTTCCTGTAAAAATATAATCAACTCCTCTCCCTTCCTCACTCATACATGACCATTGTGGCAATCAGTGCCATTTCTAGTTGTGTTTTCTCAGTCTGCATGGTAGTTCTTCTACCAAAAGACTTAGAATTAGCTGAAAATTGCAGAAGAGAAAGGGAGATTTTTACTGCCTTTCACAATAATTTGATCCTGCTCAGTGAAAACATTTTGGAGAGAATGAAGGATGTGGCAGGTGAAGGAGATTTGCAGGAGTGAGCTGGGAAACTGTAACTCTTCTGAGGATGGAAAGATTTTTGAAAGAAACAGAGAAGGAGATCGGCAATGAGGAATCTGCAACTATGGAAACAAAACCTTCACATGAACCAGAGGAAATGGAAAAGAGCAGCTCTCAGAGGCACTGGGGTTAGTGAAACCAAGTTTGGAAAACAGGTTTTTCCACAAGGAATGAAGAGGATGAGAAACTTGTATAAACCTCTTTTTAATTTCTTTTCTGATCTAGTCAGAATCAACTGACCCAGTTTTTACTTTCTCTCTTTTATCTCTATAAATAGCTAAATATTATAGCCAATATTCTACAAAAATTTGTTTTATTTGAAGTTAAAAGCTCTTTAGTCTTCTTAAGGTGACTCATCATAAGAAGATGATTTTGGCCAATGTTTCACCTCAAACTGTGATTGTCACACTATTCAAAGGTTGCGGAGACACCGCCTATCTACAAGAAACTGTCTTAGCATAAGAGTCTCATCACAGAATCACAGAATGGGTCAGTTTGGAAGGGACCACAACAGGTCACCTGGTCCAACTTGTCTGTTCAAACAGGGTCGTCCCAGAGCACATAGCACAGGATTGTGTCCGGATGGTTCTGGAATGCCTCCAGTAAAGGAGACTCTACACCCTCTCTGGACAATCTGTTGCAGTGCCAGGTCAGTGCACAGGAAAGAAATTCTTCCTCATGTTCAGGTGGAACTGCCTGTACAACTTTCTCCCATTGGCCCTTGTCCTATTGCTGGGTACCATGGAGCAGAGCCTGATCTATGCTCTGACCCCTCCCTGCATCGATGCCTTGAAGTGGCTATCTGAAAACAGAGGCTAGACAAGATTAAGAGAATAAAAGTGGGTATTTATTTGCCTTCAAAGGTACACCTTGGGAGTCAAAAGCCTCCAAGGGGCTCCACCCAAGATGGACCCTGGGTCACAGGTTTTTCATACTTTTATAAGTTTGGTCCATTTGTGTATCAGGGTTAATTCTCCAATTACAATCTCAGGCAATGAAGTAATTACCCCAGGTTTCCTCTACCCCGTTCAAAGGCTTTAGTTTACATATTTTGGGGCCTGGGACAACAAGGTGTCCTTGAAGTGCAAACCTAGAGAGGGTTTGTTATGTCTAACCAGAATGAGGGAACAGTAGCTAACAGGCTATATGAAGTTTCAGAGTTACTAAGCAGTACAGGATCTGAAAAATATAAAAGTTAAAACCTAAGGCATCAGCAGACACTGACAGACATTGATGAGGTCCCCTCTCAGTCATCTCTACTCAAGGCTAAACAGGCCCAGCTCCTTCAGCCTTTCCTCGTAAGAGAGATGCTCCAGTCCCTTCATCATCTTCATAGTCCTCAACAAAGTCCATTTCATTAAAAGAATAATTTTTTATTCTGGCTATGTGTCTGAAGGGTGTTTCAACAGTACATTGGAGTGAGTTTAAGTCATACCATCACACCCTCCTGCATCAGCCTGTTTGCAGATAGTACGAGGCCATTCATGGGACTGAAAAGAGATCAGAATGAAGATTGAGATACAACCTATAATTTCATTCCTTCTGGACAATCTCAATATAAGCAGTATAAGCAGTATAAGTAGTTCTGTTGCCTTTTCTTTCTGTTTGATCTGTCTCTTTGGACTAATTGAATAATTTAGACTCTCCAGAAGGTAAATGTGTTACTTATGTTCAGCTCTCTGTAATCTTTTTGTAGGATTACAGGACATGCACTGCGACCTGGGTAAAAAAGTATGTTTAGAACCATATGGATAAAAGTCTTATATAATTCTATGTCTGTCACTAGAAACAAAATATTCACTACTCCAAAAATAGAGCAGATGTTTGGCAGAAAGATGCATCCATCTGATAAAGGAAAGGAAAGCTTCAAGAAAACTTGCAATACAGTGACATGCATCAAACTCTAAAAGCGTTTTAAATATTTAAAGCAGTTCTAATAATAAAAACCTTCATCTATGATGTATTTAACACATATTGGTACATAACTTTATTGTTGCCATTATTTTTAGACTGCACTAACACTATTCACATTCCCAAAAACTTGATCAAGAAACTGCATATGCATTGACTTACAGATCACATTCAATGTAAGAGAGACTTCTCGATATTATCAGTGTTCCCCACATAAGTGGAAAGCTACTGGAGAAAAGAAGAATCAGCTGCTGGGAAGCAAGAAGCCTTTACTGAGGTGACCTTTAAAATCCCTGTAATAGTAAGATATTAATAAAATATTTAAACATAGTATTTCATGTGCATCTTCTATGTTTGCAGTATTTGCATGGTTACAGCAGCATGTTTGCTCTCATAAAACTTATGACATAGCATTCTATCTGTCAATTCCATGGTGCATGAGAATTCCTTTAGTATCTACTAACTTCCCCTTGTTCAGAACTCAATTCACAATGACAATTTTATATCCTGTGTTGCAGAAGAAGCATTAGAAACATGTTACTGGCTTTGTTCATATATTAGGTGATGTTGGGATTGTCCTGGTTGCAGAGAGGGGGTGGAGCATGTGGGCATGGCCAGGTTGCTATTCTATACCACACATATAATCTCGGAGAGCATAGTTCAGGGGGGAAGAAAAGGTGAGCACACCCTGGAAGACTATTTGAATAACTTATGTAAATATGTGGTTTACCATTTAAACTCTTTGTGCTCTTCCAATCTATATCCATCACTAGATAAAGCTGCTGTATATCTACAAATTTCAGTGCTAGACTAATGGTAGTTTTATGTCTGATATCTCACAATCTGTTAGAGATATTATATAGGTATTAGACCAGATTTTCAGGTTTATATCTGCATATGGTTATTAGTTTCTTCTCAGCTGTACAACTGAGGACCTGTCATGTCTTTCCTTAATGAGACAGATGGAATCCCAAGTTTCTTTGTGGTTTAAAGTACTATATGAATAAACAGATTTTTTGCTTTAATCTTGTCTAAAATATATGTTCTAGTTTGGGGGATGTTTTTGGCTTGCTGTTTTTTTTCCCTTGAAGCCATCTTTCAGACGGGAAGAAAATGGTTATAGAAGAGATAGTACCTGCTGCATGTGTGTATATGTTTGTGTACATATCCACATATGCATATGTACACTTTTAAGAAAATGTAGATGCTTATTCAAATGCTGGGTATTATAGCTTAAATCACGTATAATACAATGTGTGGTTTGGTGCAAAATTGTGGGGATGCAAAGTAATCTGAATAGTTTTTTGAAACCTTTCCAAAGAGTCATGCATGCACACCTAGAATATTTATAAATACACCACAATTGAAACACCAGAGTCTAACATTGATGTCATTTGAACACTGAGAATATTAAATTAAAAATGCATAATTTTTTCAGCCCTGATAGGAATTTTCTTGAGTTTTGAACTAAGACAATTAAAAGTCAAGTGAAGCCATATAGGTATTCGCCTCTGGACATGCTAAAATGCCAAAACCAATTTGACTGTGATTCAAAACATTGGATAGCTATTCAGGTTTTAAATTTAAAGCAATGGAAATAATATTTTAACAGAGATTTTAATTTTTTTCGGTTAGTTTTTAAGACACTTTTGCTACCAGAAAAATTCACAGTGTTAATACAAACAGTAAATAAATTAAAATAAATAGTTACACTTGACACATTTAAATAGAAAGACCAACTTCAGTAATATAGCTGTAAATTCAGTGTGGAAGGTACAAACAGATTTATGGGGACCAAACCATTTCAAGTCAGTGAATAACTCATTAATTATTGACAAAATTTATATTGTGCCATCCCTTTGTAGTTCTGAGTTCGATTAAATTGGCTGTTTGTTGATGCATTGTTTTACCACTAAGTAACATTTAACACCATAGGATAAATCACTTTAGTCATGTTGTGAGCAGTAATTCTTTTTGATTTCTTCTACTAATTCTGAAATACTCATTATTTTAAGTGGTATTTGTATAGAAAGTGCATATCTCATAGAGATTACTGTTTATTTACAATTCTCCTATCTGCCTTGCCTTGATTACCACATATTTAGATATTTTAGACTAAAATAAATGTCAAATAATATTTGTCTGTTAAAAGTTTCTAAGGTTCTTGTCCCTCTAAAAGAGGGGCGGAATAGAAAGAAAAGAAGGATACTGGGAGGTTTGACAAAGTCAGGTAGGGCTGCCTGTTGAGGACAGTTCTCAGAAAGGAATCTCAATTTCTCTTCTGCAACTTTCAACCCCTTGGTAACACAGTAGATAGAAGTACCTGAAAATTGCCTGAAAAAGCCAGACTTACCAAACCCTATGCCAGAAAAAATATAAATGCATAAATTAAAGCAGATGCTTCTGAAAAATACCTACCTCTGCACATGTGTTCATACGTGTACAAAATGTGAAGGGTTCTACAAAAACTTTTGAAACCAATTTGAAAATTGGCTTTTTGACCTTTTCTCTACTAGGAATTTCACTGTAAATGTAACGGAATGTAATCCAACATCTCCTAGTATTTAAATCAGGACTCCAGCCCTATACAGACATGAAGTCCAACTTTAGATAGTTTCTCATTATTCATATATTAGTTTGCTGCTTTCCAAACACTTACAGAATACATGCAATGAAAAATTGTGGTATCAACATTGCTGCTGAACTACCATCGACTAGCTCTGTAATATTTCACAGCTTTGCAAGATAATTGAAGTCCTACTGACTTTTGTATAGCCGGGATTTCATTTCATGTTTTTCATAATCAAGTGACGAGGTGTTCAAGTTGCAATTTGACTGTGTTAGGCAGATCTGGTCTATACATTCATATACCAGGGGGAAAAAAAATATACTTAGTTTTCTAATTTTCAGTTATTTTTAATCAAAATACAGGTATTGCAACTGTGTTTACTGGCTAAGTTCGCAAAAAGGGAAGACAGGAGAATATATTATGCCTTGATGTTATGACTATTAGATCCTTACTTCATGTCCCATGATAAGTTTTCTGTAAAATGCAGGTTTCAGATATGTTTCCTCACATGTTAATCTATATTTTTCCCTAATTTTCTTGGGTAGATAAATAGCTGAATTGCAGAGAAGTTAAGGACCCTGAAAGGTCTTTATTACGATAGTCTTAGAATTTTTGCAGAATTCCTAACTCTTTTGAATATCAACTAATTATAACTCACTGATATTTCATTTTCCTATAATGATTTACTGAATCTAGATGTGAGTCATGTCCTGAGTTAATAAAAATATCAATATACCTGAGAACATGATTCCTCACACACTTTCGTAATTACTTTCCTTACAATTTATAGGTATACAACATGTTTTCTGTATCATATGAAAGTGTGGAAAATGAATATTTTAATTTTTAATTATTCTTATCTATACTTTTTAAACCTCTTAAAAATATTGTTTGTGGAGAGATGGCAGAGATATCTGAGGGAGAAAATAATCCTGTAGTATCCTGTTGTAGAGATATAAATCAGCTTCTGCCTGTGCACAAATAGCCAAGTAATGGCACTAATGAGATCTCCTTAGCCAACAGTTGTTCACTTTGGCCCATACTTCCCACTTCGGATTTCACCTATCCTGTTCTTTCCAGTTCCCAAATTCACTTCTCTTCATTCCAATTTCTTAATTCTGCCTTCTACAAGCATACCATTGGTATTTTTTTTTTAAGTAACTGGTAAAAATTGCAAAGAAATATCATTCTTGGTTCATAGCTTAGCACACAGCCTAATCACCATGAATCATATTCTCAGATACACTGATATTTCTGTTAACTCAGGACATGACTCATATCTACATTCAGTAAATCATGAAAAGGAAAATGAAATATCAGTGAGTTGTGATTAGTTGATATTCAAAAGAGCTAGGAATTCTCCAAAAGTTCTGAGACTATCAGAATAAAGACTTTGCAGGGGTCCTGGCTTTAAGCCTGTTGTCCTCAGCCTTCCCTGCAGCAGAACCTATTTCTGGCAGCCTCTGCTCGAAGTAGTCTCCTCCTTTACTCTTCCATGGCATTAGCAAATTTATAGTCATTAAGACGGCAGGAGGCTGTGAGGCCATGTTCCCTTTTGACACAAAGTTTACAGTGCATTTTGTGGAACACAGGATGCCACATTTTCTCCTGGAACTACTGACCCATGACTTTTATATGACACTAGGAAAATAAAAAAGGAAAGCAGCAAAAAACCCCCACCTGGCATAATATTACTCTTGACTGACTACCCATGAGTGTGAAGGGTTTGAGGTTAATTTCCCCAAATGCATTTATTTCTAAATCAGAGCCTCTCAGTGCTGTGAAAATATATGTACCATAACACTTTAAATGTTTTACAGTAACAGTGATGACAGCTTAAAAGAGGATATAAAAAGGGAAGTAAAAATGATTTAAGGCTCCAAGTATGTCTCTGTATATGTGTATGAACCTACTATCATAGTTAATTGAATCCATACTGATAAAGTGAAGAGGAACCTTCCACCTTCAGGTGCAAGAAGACATTAGAGTGAAAACACCAGGGGCTATACCTACCGCACTCAACCTAAAAAAGTTTTTTTTTTAAATAAGTGCTCTAAATTTCCCAAGCTTCCCGTGATTCTCGTGTTCCTGCAGTGTCATACATGGGTCTTCACGTCAGGCAGCTGATACAGTAGCAGTGATACTGCATTAGAAGTACTGATATGAACACTCCGATAAGCCCCATAAGAAATAAATATATACTGGTTTTTCTCAGATATGGAAATACGGTATCAATTAAAACACAACTTTTTTTGCAGATGGGAATCTGCATTTGAATGTGTGTTCAAGAGGAAAGATCTAAAGTATTTTTCACAGTCCCCTGAAATAGACACATTATTTTTTGGTTGTTTTGTTGATTTATGTTTTGGGAGATTCATATATTGCTGTTGGCATCATAAATAGTAAAATGCATAAAGAAAAGTTAGCTCTGTGTTGATTTTGCATGGCCTGGGTTTTGGTAGTGGGGAGACACAGAGGTGGCTCCTGTGAGAAGCTGCTAGAAGTTTCCACCATGTCCAGCAGAGACAATCCCTGATGGCTCTGAAAGATGGACATGCCACTGGCCAAGCCTAGGCCAATTAGAGATGATGGTAACACCTCTGTGATAGCATATTTAAAAAGAAAATAAAACCAAAGTGGGGTGAGCGGTTTTAATTCCAGCCAAAGAAGAGGAGGAGGTGAGAACATGTGAGGGAAAAAACATGGCAACACTAAGGTCAGTGGAGAAGGAGGGGGAGGAGGTGCTCCAGGTGCTGGAGCCGAGATTCCTCTGCAGGCTGTGGTGATGACCATGGTGAAGCAGCTGTGCCCCTGCAGCCCATGGGGATCCAAGGGGGATGCAGAGATCCACCCACAGCCCGTGGGGGAGGTGCCCGTGCCAGAGTGGGTGGATGCCTGGAGGAGGCTGTGATCCAGTGGGAGACCCAGTGGAGAGAGAGGACCCTTGCTTCCAAGTTGGAGCAGCCTGTCCTTGGAGGACTGCACCCTGTGGAAGAGTGACCCACGCTGCAGCAGTTTTGGGAGGACTGTCTGCCCGTGGGAGGGACTCAAGCTACAGCAGTTTTGGGAGGACTGCTGCTTGTGAGATTGGAACCACGCTGGAGAAGTTCACAGAGAGCTGTCCCCTGTGGGAAGGGACCCCACGGTGTAGCAGGGGAAGAATTCCTCTCCCAGAGCAGTGGAAGAAAACCTTGGGTGACGAACTGACCAAAACCTTACGCCCTGTCT
Organism: Eulacestoma nigropectus; assembly: GCA_013397775.1. Classification (NCBI taxonomy): domain Eukaryota; kingdom Metazoa; phylum Chordata; class Aves; order Passeriformes; genus Eulacestoma; species Eulacestoma nigropectus. The sequence continues at coordinate 50,483 of VZTE01005378.1, read as the reverse complement.
CCCTGCACTGTCAGTGGGAAGAAGGCAGGGATTGGGGGAAAAAAGGGGTTTTTAAGGGCTTATTTTACTTCTGATTATCCTCCTCTGATTTTTTTAGTTATAGATTCACTTTGTACCTCTAAGTTGAGCCTGTTTTGCCCTTGAAGTGTTTTCTCCCAGTCCTTATCTCAACTCATGAACTCTTTTTTTTCTTTCTCTCCTCTGCCCATCTGTGGCAGGGAAGGGTGAGCGATCGGCCATCGTGGATGCAGGCACCTTTAGCCAGTGTCAAACCATGACAGCTACACCATTCAACTGAATTGCATTAAAGTACTATCAGAAAAAAAGATGTCATTTCATATCAATATTAGTAAACTGGAGTACAAATTACTGGCACAAGTAAGCAATAATAGTATTGCCTCTGTTATTCTGTTTACAGCATTTGCTTTAGGACTATTATACTTTCAGGAATATTTTTGTCAGATAGTTTATCTTTTTATGTTAGTTTTGACATATTGTATAAAGGCCATTCTTAACCATATTACTGAAGAATCAGATTACTTCAATTTGTTAATCTGGATATAATCAATTGATATACAGCCCAACAAAGAGCTATGTGTTTTTGTTAAATACAGTTCCTCCATTTTGTCATATACTTCTCCTTCTTAAGCATGACTGTTACGATAGAAATGAGAATATGTGAGCAATGCTTTTAATATCTCCATCTTTTCATTGGTCTAAATATTGTACTGTTATCTAAGAATTTTGTCTTTTTTTCGTGCCTGCACCTTTCCCTGTTCAAAACAAATTGATCTCACATAAATTCATTTGATCCCTTGATTAACCTTCACCATCTGACTATCCTCAAATTCTGTAAAAGGTGAAAGAAAATCAGAGTGAAAGGAGCATACTTGGATTGTGGTAGCATTACTAAGTGGAAAGTAAAACTTTATCTTTGCATGGTAGAACTCATGTACACTATTCATATGATGATATTTTTGCACATCACCTTTTTTGAAAGACATTGAATTCTTCATATGTGTGGCAATAGAAACTGAGAATAGAAATTGCGTATCAGATGAATTATCTTAATAGGAGGGCAAGCACAGGTCTCCTTCTATAGTTGCAACATGAACACTTTTTCAGCTATATATTAATATTCCATTCATGAAGTTTAATTAGTAAGAAATACAGCTAGAGAATGTTTCATTACAACCAATTGTTATTAATTGTCACCAAGGTTTCTTAATAATTCACTTTGGCTGGAAGCTAATTAATTTCACATCTTATGTGCTAGTTAGCAAAGAAATATATTTTAACCCATATATATCAAAAGGGAAAAAGAAAATGATTATTTAGAATGAATTTTTAGCTTTCATGGAGCATATTTGTTTCAGAAATCACAAAAGTTTTGCTGGTTATTGAAAATAAATGCTTGAGTGGTGTGTCTTGAGAAGGGGATGGGGTATAGTTCTTGAAATATAACAAATAGTCTATTATATTTTTCATTTCCCTTTATTTTTGTCTTGAAGAGAAACTTTTCTTATGCAAATCATAAAACCTTATCTCCTTTCCCATCTTGAAAGAGTTGATTATTAAAAGAGAAATTGTTGCATAAGAGCCTTTTTTGCTTCATGTTGGATCATGCCGCTGTCTCTCATTTCACACAGTTGTTACCAAACTTCATGTTTTCCTAATTTCTCTTTCTTTTTACAGAAAGATTCATTCCTGTTAAATTAATAGCTTGTCGCTTAGATAAGTCCAAAATTTAGCTAATTATTTCCAAACTTTAAATTCCAATGTTCGATTCATTTTGTGGGCTCTCCTTTCATGTCCATATTTCTTTTGGAGTGCGCGTATCTTAGCAACTTAACCCGGAGTGTTTGTGTGTGTGTGTGTGAGAAACCTCTTATGATTTTAGTTGATTTCTGGTGTTTCTTTGGTCTCACGGTGGTTTTGGTGCATTTTATTTAAATTTCTTTTGGAGGAAACTTTCTGTGTGGGTTCCAGGAAACCTACCAAAATGTGGCCCCCTACATATCCCCATACTACCCATTTACCACCAACTGTGCTTGGGATCCTTAGGAGATCCCAGATCGTTCAGGTGGTTCGTATTATGAAAGTGTTCAGTGTTGCATCTTCCCTTTGCATGCAACTCTCAAATCCTTACAAACCTCTATTTCTCTGTCATTCTGACCATGTAATTGTTCATCCTTGCCTTTAGCTTTACTTAAATTTCCTAAATAATTGTAATCTACTTGCAACCTGGTTTCAGCACACAACCTTTAACAGACCCTTCCTCATCTTCCAACTTATTCTTAGCTTTTTTCCCAAAGTTTTCTTTGTAGTAGATGTGTTCCAGATCACAGTGTAGAGGCAATACCGGAGAGGAGAATCTTATTCCTCTGAGCAGAATGCCATATGGAAGTGCTTTCCTATTAAAGGACTCAGCGTTTCTCAGGGGCACAATCATCTCATGGCATCTTTAGGAGGCAGAGAATCTTCTTTATGCTGCCAGGCATCTTGGAGCCAGTGGTGGTTCAAATTCAGGATGCTGATGGCAGTCTTTTTGTGTTACAGTCACTGGTGGTGGAAGCAGTACAAACCTATTTCATGATCTCAGTTAGATGTTTGGGCGAGAGGATAACCAAGAAGTTACCATTTTCACTCCAAGGCACACATAGGAGAGTCTTCTCAGGAAAGGTGTTGTGCTCTGTTGCACCTGTTGGAGTGAATCCAGATGAGGCCACCAACATGGTTAGAGGGATGGAGCACCTTTCCTTTGAGGAAAGGCTGAGAGAATTGGAATTTTTCAGCCTGGAAAAGAGAAGACTTCAGGGTGACCTAATTGTGGCCTTCCACTACCTGGAGGGAGCCCACAAGAAAGATGGAGAGAGACCATTTACAAGGGCCTGGAGTGACAGGACAAGGGGGAATAGCTTCAAACTGACAGAGTAGGTTTAGATTAGATATTAGGAAAAAATTCTTTGCTGTAAGGGTGGTGAGGCACTGGAACAGGTTTGCTTGAGAACTTGTGGATGGCCCATCCCTGGAAGTGTTCAAGACCAGGCCACGTTGCATAGAGATCTATGAACAGGGCAACCTGTTCTAGTAAAAGAAGTACCTGTCCATGGCAGGGGGATTGGAATCCTTAAGGTCCCTTCCAAACCAGGCTATTCTATGAATTTATGGTCTTGCAACCTTCATCCATGGCTTCTGTCAACAACTGTTACAAAGAATTGCACCGAACTCAAAATTACTTTTGCCATGCACTACAGCCTTCATCAGTAGTTTCGTATGTTGCACCTTCAGTCAACATACCCACTTCCAGTCATGATAAGCATCCATCTTTGATATAGATGTCCTTTGACAGAGACAGATAGAGGGATATATATTCAAATAATGAGTTCCAAATTTTGAGGAACAGCTATAGATGAGGAATACCAAAGAGTAGCTACTGGGTCTTTAAAAGTGTGTTTCCTGCAGAAAGAAGTGGTAGGAGAAATTTCCTGTCTATTCCTTACCTTCTTTGAATGCCTGGTCCAAATGAGCTATACAGGTAACAAGACACGATACCTGGGTCATCTTTAGCACTTCACAAAATGGTATATTGTAGCTCAGATGTGTAGAAGAATTGAAGACTCACAATGTGTGTGTCATCACGTTAATTGATCTTAATTGGTTGTCCTGCAGGTGTATCAGTGTGCTATCACTTTATACTTGAGGTAGCTAAAGATGACAAATGCTTCTTAGCGATCATAGTTATCCTCTGTCATACCTAGCAAGGTTGTGTTGTGTTCTTTGCAGAAATGAAACAAGGAAAGTAAGTACCACGGCCAGATGTGCACCATCACTCAGGAGCTGCATCCATAAGCAAATAAATTCAGCTATTATTTCCTCATCAAACCCACTGCCATGGGCAGTGTAAAAGCAGTCAAGCTGTAAGCAGAAGCTAGAGACAATCTCCTTAATTTTTTGTGTTAACAGTTGGCAGCTCAGGCTTTAGAAGGTATTTCAGTGAAAACAGGCGTAGAAGGAAGTGCATCTAAATTAATTTTGTCTCTGAGAGGCACATAAATGTCAGAAGGTCCAGTAATGTTCTGCGCAGACTAAGCTTTACTGTTATACAGAAAGGTATAAACTAATCGAGTTTTGGTCACAAAACCTGAGTCTTGAGTCCACCTGAAGTATGAAGGCCCCCTCTGCCAACAATAAGCCAAGGATGGAGAGCAGTGGTGCCTTGTGTTAATTGATGCCAGGAGCCCTGTCCCCAGTCAAGACAATGTGCGCCACAGTTACTCAGATGTAAAATTTCTAAATCCCTTGTTAGTTTAAAAAATTAGGTTAACTGTACCCAGTTAATAGCAAACACACACCTGGATCCAAATAAACCAGCACCAGTTAAAAATATTTCTGCGTCTCTGCCCCTGCCTTGCACTTAGCAACAGCACCATCCAAGTGCACTCAGGGGAAACCTCTGCAACCACCTGTGGATTCATACCCATTCACCTTGTTTCAGACATACTCTGCTTGAGAGACAAGGATCTAAATATTTGTTTCTATGTTGGAAATCTTACATCGTTTTGCTGGATGGCAATTAGATCCACAGACAGTTCTCAGCTGATGAAAGGCCTATGTTCCCTATTACAACCTATTCCTGACAAGTTAAATTTTGACAGAGTATTCTGTATTCTTTTGGAGAATTACGTTATTCAGAATTATCATTCAGAACACCAACAAACACATTTTAGCTACTGATTTTATCAGTCTTATCTACTTGCACAGTTATAACAAACTACCTGAAAACAAATTTATGAACTGAGTGATTGCATTAAGATTTGGGCTAAATCTGATTTTTTTTACTCTTACTTATCTTAACTAAACTTTTACACATTTAAATAGCTCCAAACTTTTTAACAAACTATTTCAATGACATTTTTGGCCTTTTAACACTTCTTAAACTACTTCTTCAAATATCTTATATGTTGCATGTCTAAATACATAGCAAAAACCATCACAAAATAAAATGTGATAAAAAATGGTCTTTATTTTCTTGATTTGTATTTATTTAATTTAATGTCTGGTGACAAACTGGACTGTGGAGCACAGAGTTGGACCAAAGGTCTGCATGGGAATCAGTTGCTGCTAGAAAATCTCTTAAATCACTGTGATAACATGGTTCTGAGGCCATGAAACATTCATAGACTTACACAAGTATTCATGTGAAAAGGGAAGAACTGATGAAAATGTTGGCATTCTCAGTGGAGAATGGGAAGAAGGTAAAGCAGAGGCAGACTAACAAGAAATCGTGGTTATGGCAAGCATTAAATATCCATGTTTTCCAGTGGAGCAGCTCAGAATGTTGTTTAATTCTTACCTAGCATAGACACATGTACATGTTTGAGTGAGTTTCTCTAGAAATGTTTAGCCATGCACCTCAATTTCTGTTTTGTCTCCCAAACACTTCTCTTTTAATCGCAGTTGTGATATTTCTTGTATTAAATATGGATAAGAATCTGTGATATGGCTTTAAGAACATGAAAAACACCAAGAATTTTTGGAATTTTTTTCCCCCCAAACTTTCTTTGCTAATCTCATTTTTCAAGTTTTGTTTTTCATCTTGCTTTGCATCTTATCAGACTAATGTTGGTCTGTTTCACGGGTACTCTTATCAATAGTAACTCATTAAAGAAAACATATCAGGCTCCAATGAAGGAAAGCCTTTAAAGGCAAGAGACAGTGGTGAAAATATTGGTACTCGTCTTCAGTTTGAGAGAGGCATCAAACTGTATTTGTTTTCATCAATACAAATAGCTGTTCAATGAAATATGAAAAAATTATTCATGAACAGAACTGCATTTTAACATGATCAGCTTGACTAAAGAGAAATGATGAGGTGTTGCACTGCCATCATACCATTTTTTTTTGCTGTCTAGGAAGAAAAATCACATTTAAAAAAGCCCACTAAAATAACATTAGTAATTTCTTTGATGACTCCCTTTTTAGATTTCAATTAAAACTTATTAGGAACAGATAACAAACAAAATAGCTATGAATGTCCAAAGAAGAGTAAGGGACTATGTAGGTCAAGGTACTTGGATAGGTAGATCTTATCAGATTCAGTTTTATAGTATCCTTAATAATCCTTATGTTGCTATCTAGTTTAAGTCTAGTTATACTAATAATTGCTTTACTTTCATGACACTGAATATACATCATGTTGAAAGCGTCTGATGCATTTCCTCTCATGGAATGAGACATTGGAGAAGAGCGCTGTGCAAACGGACCTGGCGGTCCTGGTCCATGGCCATTTAAACAGGAGTCAGCAGTGCCCTGGCAGCCAGGAGGGCCAGCCGTGTCCTGAGGGGCATCAGGAACCAGCATTGCCAGCCAGGCAAGGGAGGGGATTGTCCTGCTCTGCCCTGCACTGGGCCGGCTGCACCTCGAGTGCTGGGGGCAGTTTTGGGCACCGCAACACAAAAAAAATATAAAGCTGTTAGGGAATGTCCAAAGGAGGTAAATGAGGATAGTGAAGAGCCTTAAGGGGAAGATGTACGAGGAGCAGCTGAGGTCACTTGGTCTGTTCAGCCTGAAGAAGAGACTGAGGACAGAGCTTATCACTGTTTGCAGCTTCCTCTCAAGGGGCAGAGGAGGGGCATGCACCAATCTCTTCTCTGTGGTGACCAGTGCCAGAACCTGAGGGAATGGCCTGAAGTTGCGTCAGGTGAGGTTTAGGCCGGATATAGGGAAAAGGTTCTTCCCCCAGAGGGTGGTTGGGCACTGGAGCAGGCTCCCCAGGGAAGTGACCACAGCACCAACGCCGACAGAGCTCAAGAAGTGTTTGGACAAAACTCTCAGGCACATGGTGGGATTCTTGTGGTGTTCTGTGCAGGGCCAGGAGCTGGACTTCAGTCATCCTTGTGGGTCCCTTCCAATTCAGGATATTTTATGATTCTATGATTATTTTCTGTTGCAATTAAGGGTAGAAAAAGGAAGCAAGGCTGCAGGATAGGAAGTAAAGACATGCCTTTCAGGTTCTAATTCCTATCATTGATTTTAAATTTGAACATCTGATTAAAAACCCACCTGTGTAATCTAAAAGCTTTACATCAGCCTCTTGAAAAGATTCCTGTGCAGCTGCCTTAGCTGTAGAGATTGCTTTATGCATACAGATTCCCAAAATGGGGAATAGTATAGCAATTCTGTAAAAGATTCAAGACAGGAAAAAAGGAAGGAAAAAATATGACAAGTAGAAAATAAAATGATGGTAAATTACATGCTTGAAAGCCAGCCTGTAATGAGAACAAATGAATGAAACAAAAATGAAAGAATATATAATACATACACATTCTGCAATGAAACTATTAAAGCAACACTTGACTTTTTTTTAATCACTCTTTCCAACGTCAATTCGCTCATCTCCTATTTCTATTTTTTTAACTGTTATTTCAATCACATTTTCATTCTTTTTTTTTTCCTCATTTTATTTAGTCCTAGGTTTTTGTTCTTTTTGGTTAGGGAGAGATGAGAGGCATTTTTGCTCTGTCTTCTTTATATTTTACCATGTTCTTTTCTTCTATTTCCTCTCTCAAATGTTTATCCAGATTTAGTTATATTCATTTATCTGCTTATGAGGTAGGTGGTTGCGAATTACAAGTCAAGTATCAGGTTTCAAAACTATAATACCACATAAATTATTCCTCCATCTGAGTATTAGGTCTCTATCATATATTTATTCATTTTTTGTTTTGCACTCTTCCTCTGAACATTATTAAGTGTTTTTGTTTTGTTTTTTTTTTTTCCCCTGACAGGAAAAGAACAGAAGTATAATTCTGACCAACAAAATCTCTTCTACATAAATGTGGATGCTGAAGGCTTGGTCACTGAGAGATTTTCCAGCTTTCTGCCAGCGTCCGTGTGAAAGTCCTTGCTTTCACATGGATGCTGGCCGAAAACAGTTAGAGGTTTTTGTAAACCAATCCCTTTATCTTGCAGGTGCAAGATTGTTATGCAGTATTGTTGTTACTGACTGAAGAAATATTTTGAAATGGGTGTTGTAGGGTTTAACCAATCATTCTGAGAGGTGGATGGTCAAGGACCAATAACCTTATGCCATTCAAGTGAACTAAGATATATAAACGAGTCTGTAAATTAATAAATAATTCCATATCTTCCTGGATCGAGCCTATGTGGTTTTCTCGCTGTCCCCGGTACAGCGACACATAAATCACATCAGTGACCTGCTTGTGCAGAACCTAACAGCAGTTATGACTTGATGGAAAAGGATAACTAAAAAGTAGACTAAATTTATGCATGAAAGTTATCATAAGGTTTGCAGAACAATATCACAGCAGGACCTTTAAAACATATGTTCATATGAAAGTCACTATTAGCCTCTTAAAAAGTATCATTTGCTACTTGTTTAATTCTGAAATTAGAGGAAACTTGAAAAGACAGTCCTAATACTTCCCTCCCTTTGGTTGTCAAACTTACAGTTTAACACTCTGGTAATAAGGAAGCTATTGAGAGTTTAAACATTGGATTCAACATATTACAGTTTTTTTACACAAGTTTTCTGGAGCCTTATTTCCCATAGTTATGTGAATAAAACATAGTTTTTGTTTCTCTTTAAAAAATTGAGAGAACATCTTGGAAATAAAACTTTCCAAGACAGTTTAGGTTTCCAAATCCTTGAATATATTCTAAAAAGTCTTTCCTTTCAAGGACAACATAATTAAATAAAATCTTATCAAGCACATTTCTGTGGTTTTCCATGTAATTCAGTATTACTCCCTCTGTGTAGTTCCCTTATGTCTGGTTTGGCAATATGGCACTGTTGTCAGAACCCTGTGTGCACTCAAAGACAATCAAACCACAGTAACATCTAAAAAGCGATCTTTTATACTTTGACTTGATGAGAGCTTTAGTCAGCAACATAAGTAGCTTAGTATTTGAGATGTCATTCAAAATTTAAGCATGAATATTTGTAGTACAACAACTGTTAAAACAGATGTTGTTACAGTAAATCTGCATACAACATTTAAATCACAACAGGAGTAAAAATTAATCTCTTGTATATATATATACATATATTTTTAATTTTTTCTTAAATAGAACTCAGTGAAACTACTTGCGCCTATACCCTTGCTTACCTGCTGTACAAAACGAGTCTCAAGAGTCCTTACCATACAGGAGTAGGATAACAGCAACAAAACACATGTAAGTGAAAGGAAACAGCTAAATCAACATCTTTCCTGTAGAATTAGTTTTGCTCCAATTCAGTTATCTACACAGAATCCTGAATTATCTTAGACAAAATCTGCATAAACCACAGAAAAATAGTGATATGGAAAGCCAAAGTTGATATAAACTGTGACTGGAAAAAAGTTTCCCCAATGTAAATAATAAAAAATATTTTTATATTACAGTTTTTGTGGACAGTTTTATATAGTTGCTTTATTCATCAATTAGTCAAGGAAGACTGGAAAATCCCAATCATCCAGACTATCCTCATAAGCAACTAATAAAGCCAAAGTTTATGTCAGGATCCTCTCAGGTCTTTCAAACCAATGAATGGAAGTGAAAAGTTGTCATGGTTGAACCAACTGCTCACTGCCCTGGCCCCTGCAGTTAGGATGGGGTGGAGAACTGTAAAACCAGAGGTAAAACCCACAAGTTAAGACTAAAACAATTTAATAATCCAAATTAATCAAAATATAATCTATAAGGAATTAAAGAGCCCAGCTGCCTGTCTCAAACCCTGTCAAGATCACAGAAAGAATTCACCATAAGATAAACCACCACAACAGGATCTTGAGATAAGCACAGAAGGGAGTGTTAGGAGTGTTGTCCTAATTCCAGGCCTGGTGGAGGTTAGATCTAGTTAACACCTCCTGATTAATGTATCCAGGCAAAAATTTCTGCTCTGGCAAGCTGAGTGAAAGGAAGCAACTGCTCATACACGTATCACCAGTCTAAGGTCACCCCAAGTCATGGGACAGATGGCATCTGCAACCACCAACAACCATCAAAGCACCCCCAAACTCATTTCTGGGGTCTTCCACCAGAGGACTGCACCTGATCCACAGTGTTACAATAGACAGTGCAAAACCTCCCCCCACAAGGGGAGGTACCTGAGCATTCCCAATTGAACCTGAATGTACATTAACCCATTGAAGTTTATGGTATGGCCTGTGACCATCACTTCAACAAATGGACATCGAAATTGCAATAATCAAGCCTCACCACTGGATCCACAGGTAGTGATAGCTTTCCTCTCCACTATCTACTTTTATCTTTTCTTTCCCCTTTTTTTCTTTTCCTTATATATATTTTTAAGTGATATGTTTATAGCTTTATATTGTTATATTTCTATAGATAATAACAAAAGTGGCTAAATATCTCCTTTCCGCTGCAAGCAAATTGTTCTAAAATAAACCTGCCATGGTCATTCAGTGTCATTTTACTCTAAATCACCCCAAGGGATCTATTAACAAGAACCTCACTTACCTCACCTCAGAGGCAGATTGTAACATTATCATCATCACTATCATTAACACGAGAGAGAGAGACAAAGTGAAAGAAAACCAAAGACAGACAAGTGATGCCAAATGCAATCGCTCACCACCCACTGATCAATGCCCACCCCATGCCCCAGCAGGAATCAGCAGCTCCCAACCACTTCCCCCCAGTTTATATCCTGAGCATGTTGTTCTGTGGTATGGAATATCCACTTGGCCTGCTCAGGTCACCAGTTAAGGTCAGGCTCTGCTATGTTTCAGCTTCTTGTGCACCTGCTCACTGGCAGAGCATGAGACACTGAAAAGTCCACGACTTGCATAAGCATGACTTAGCAACATCCAAAATATCAGCATATTATGAACATTATTCTCACACTGAATCCAAAACACAGCCCTGTACCACCTATTAAGAGGAAAACTAACTCTATCCCAGCCCAAACCAGGACACCTGTTTAAGACTTCGATGCCTGCTAGTGAAATCCTCTGTGTACTTCTTGTAGGAGAGCATAGAAAGCAGCTCTGTATATCACTGGGTTTACTTTTACACACACTATTTAAAAATGATATGTACATTTCCATCAGATAAGGAATTGTAGCCAAACCCATTCTTTAATAAGCTAACATTATAAAACAATTAACATCTTTAGTCTCTCTCTGCCATGTAAAATTATCCAATATGGCTTAGCAATTCATGTCCATGTACAGAGAATCCAAGCTGTTTCTGAAGAGTTATCCCTTTCTTATACAGCTTAATTTACACATTATTACAGTGTATTAAGAGAAAACAGCAGGCTTTTAACATGCAATCACTTTTCATAGCTATTTAAAATTTCAGATACCTTTAACTTTTGCTGACTTTGTCAGCAGGGACTCCAATGCTCATTGAGTTCCCTTTCCATTAAGAACTGGGAGTTACATTAGCCCTAAAGCCTAAACTAGATGATGACACACAAACATAAAAGTTTAAAAATCCTCTGTCCTTGGGATATTAGAGCCACAAAATGACAAAATCCTCCTTGGAAAAAAAGCAAAAAAAGCCTTTTAAGAAGTAACATCTTTAATGCAGAAACTGAAACCAACACTCATATTTTAAGAACAGATTTAGGTATGACAAATCTTATACTTTTTTTGTTTTTAATTTATTCACAGGTCATTGAATCCATTAAGCTGATTTTCTCTTAATTTTTTTACTATGAATGATTGCCAACATTCTCACAAAATTACTTTTAAAACCATTAGACCCAATACAATTTCTTTTATGATTGTTTTAATAGGATAGTGCACTTTGTACTTAGTTTTGAAGTGTTTGCAAGTAAGAGTAATTAATTAAATAGTCTCAAGTTTAATAAGTTGGTAATTTTTTCTGGGTACATACCTATCAGTCAAAAGAATTCAGCATTTCAATGAAGACATTTAGTAACTGAAGGCTTTTTTAAATGCTTATTTATTAATTTATATCTTTGCAACACTAGGAATTTGAGGCACTCAGGCAGATGTGTTTTGCTGCTATGGAAAGGCAGTGGCAATGCTCAGTGGGTTCCGCTAAAGGAGATTAGCAGAAGTAAAAGCATGTTCTTTTAAATTTATAAAGCACTTTATCCTAAAATCTGAGTGAATAAGTCAATAATTGCTTAGAAAAAGCAGCTTGATGGTTTGTTTCATAAATATTTGTAGTAGATATTGTTCTGTCAATAGGTCTCCATGGCTTTGTCGTGCTTTCCACAGCAGATTTTTTTCCAAACAACCTCGGTCTGCATTTCATCTAAATGAAGTAGATTTGCCATTGATGTGAGCAAAACTTTGATGAACTCTCCAATCATTAGCCTTGAATCACATTTGTAAGTGGGACAGGATTTGTACGTGTTCAGAAACACGCAATCCTCTTCTGCCTGGAACAGCTTTTTAATTGCAGCTCTAATGAGTCTTACATGGACTAGACTTTCACGAAAAATAAGACTCATAAGAATTCCATCAATTTGTTTTGTCATCATGCAACGTAATTTCTTTTTCAGAAATAGTGCATAATAGTGACTCAAAAAAAAAGTCTAGTTCTTTCCCCCACACCTCCCAAAGGAAGTCTGTTAATTTTCTTTCTTAAATCCAGCTAATATGAGTATCTCCATTTTAAAAAGTTATTTAAGTGCCCCTTTCTCACTCTTCAAGCAATTTGGTCCTCTGATCAATTTAGTGCCCAAACGATAAACACTGTGTTTTACTTAGGAAAAACCTGACTGTACCAAGAACAAATATTTGGAATCATTTGCTTTAAAGAATTTTGTTTTAAAATAAGATATAGTTATTTAGGAACTATAGAAATTAACAAATTAAATGACTTAGCTAATGATAGAGCAAGTTTTTTCATTGTTTGTATTACTTTTGGACACATCCCTTTCAAAATGTTAAAGCTCACATAGTTTATAAATTTGGTGGGAGACAGTCTCTTTTCCCAAGTAGCAAATAATAGATTAATGGAAAATGGCCTCAAGTTGTAACAGGGAAGCAATTTTTTTATTAAGAAAAATTATTTTACTGAAAGGGTTATCAAGCACTAGAACAGGCTGACCAGGAAAGTGGTTAAGTCACCACCCTTGGAATTATTTAAAAGATGTACAGACATGGCACTTGAGGACATGGTTTAATGGTAGGCTTGGTAGTGCTTACAGTTGCACTTCATGATTTAAAGGTTTTTTGTAACCTAAATGATTCTATAAATCTATTGCTCTATATTATGAGTGTATAAGTAACTTCATTCTAAAAATAATGATACTCTCTCCCATACAATACTCTGTGTGTATCTGTGTTGGAGGATGTGAGGTTGAGAAGATGAAAGGATTATATCTTAATTTATGAGCACTTAATATCTAATCATACAGGTTCTACTGTATATACATGCATCTATGGCATATTATAGATACAGTGTATATAAATAAACACACATATGTACAGTTGTGTACTGTATATTCATTCCATGAATAATATTCATTTCCATGAATAATATTAGCTGGAAAAAGAATTAACCCCAAGCATCTTTCTAACCTCAAAGGAAGGGATAATTATCTTTAATGGTTCCACATAACAAATACTCCAGTCAGGGGTTACTTATATTAAAGTTCATCAAAAGAGAATCTGGGATCAAAGGACCTTCACATTAGAAGAAATTAAACAACATACTTAAGTAAGCAAGAATGTGACTTGAGTACAAAATTTCCAATCTGTAGTTCAGAAAGTATAGATGAGTTTAATGTGCAAGATGAAGCAATCCCCAGGCAGTTTTTGTCTAAGGGATGATACCTACAGAATTACTATAAATGGCTGTTAAGCTTCATTTTATGCTGGGACACACTTAAAGTATTGCATAACTACAAAAAAATTATTGCAAATACTGAAACATTATAAACATTGTTCCATCTTTTATATAAAGATAAAACACAACACACACCACAAAACAAAACAAAAAGTCCAGAAAGTGTTGTATTTTTTAATTTGTAATCTTACCGTAGCAGAATGTACAACTTTTTTCTGACATTTATCGTGATTTGCCATTGGCATGACAAAGAGGCCATGGTGAACAGGAATATTAACTCAAAGGAGTAGCACTTTTGAAACAAGATCAACACGTACAGAAATATAAAGATCAGCTTTTCAAACAGGGACTGCATCTGTTAGATATTTATGATTATAAAATATGTTTTTTCCCACTTCTATTTTTCTAAATAAAATTCTCTTCTAAATTTGTCTATTTAAACAACTTTAAAGCAAATATACTCTTTCTTGTATTGCTGGCTTCTAGTGTCTGATGATACAAAATGTATCTATTAACATTTTTCTTTATCAACAAACAATAGATAACACTGCTTTTTCTGTCCTGTCACTATCTATTATTTCTTTGACAGCAATGTTTCGTGGCCTCAGAGAATACTGTATACTTTTTGTTCAAGGCACAAACACACAGCATCACACAGCTAATAAAAGTCCAGAATAATCTAAAAAGGAATGACAGGAGTCAAGCAGATGCAAACAAGGACTAAAGGCATCAATCAATCAATGGAAATAAGAAATCTAGCACTGATTTTTTTAATAGGAGATTTTAGTCATGGTTCTGCTACCATGTGGTTCTTGGAGCCCTGCAAAAATTAGGTATTCCAAAGCCTGGTAAACTTCTTGGAACACACAGGTCTCTGTGTCTCTTAAAAAAACCCCTGAACAACACCAACTGAAAAAAAAAAAGGTTTTAGTTTTTTTTAAGCTGCGCAGCTAAACTTCTTGGAGATGGCTGGCACAAGAAAAGTTGTTAGAAACCATGGAGTGTTTCCTGTATACGTCCACTGGACTATTCTCATGCTGAGGTTCTGGTTCACTGGGTCTCAGCTGAACACAAACATTTGTTGGAATCTAAGAACACTCTGAAGTCAGAAACCAGAGGGACACTAGGTTGTGTTCACTCATGATTAGACAGAAATAAAACAACTTTGCAAAAATCACGAATTTGTCCAGAAGTCTGAAAATTGTGAACTCAGGAGTTTGATCCAGTCTGACGATAAGTAAGCCAAAATATACAACAAGCAAGATCATGGTCGTGAAGACAAGAAGAAGTACTAAATATCTCCTGCAAGAGAGAGGAAATAACATTTTAGAGGAAGAAATCAGGAGAGACATGTAGAACTGCAGTTCATCCAAACAACACACTGAGCAGAGGGGAGGTTTTCTTCATGTTAGAGAAGAGAAGCCATTGATTAGGATATTCTCCAGTCCTTTTTCAGATGGACAATCCTATCTGCTACCACTAGGCATCCAGATCGTCTCTTGCCTGAGAAGATGATGTCTCTGCACAATATATGTTACTAAATAGGCCTCATCCCTGGCAGTGTTCAAGGCCAGGCTGGACGGAACTCTGAGCAACGTGGTCAAGAGGATGGTGTCCCTGCCCATGGCAGGGAGTTGGAATGAGATGATCCAACTCTTTAAGGTCCCTTCCAACCCAGGCCATTCTGTAATGATTCTGTGAGCACATGGCACTGTTGAATGCTCAGGTATATATCAACTAGCTGAACAAAATTACCTGTGGACTGTGGAGGGCTGTGAGCCCTCAAGGCTGGAGCCTTTTGCACTCCCCTGGAGGAGTCAGAGATAAGCAACCTTCCTCTGGGTCATGGTGACC
The DNA here is from genome assembly GCA_013397775.1 of Eulacestoma nigropectus. Lineage (NCBI taxonomy): Eukaryota > Metazoa > Chordata > Aves > Passeriformes > Eulacestoma > Eulacestoma nigropectus. The sequence goes on along the minus strand of VZTE01005378.1, from coordinate 34,826 downwards.
TCCCAACATGCCTTGTTTCTTCATGGTAATAGCCTGTACCCTGGTGGCTAATGGGTTTCCACCCCACCCCCTGTTTTTCCCATATAAACCCCTGCTTATACCCCTGACAAGAGGGAGATCTTGTCCCTGGCCTCCCCTTCGCAGGCAGGCTGGACAATAAAGGCTACTTCTGTGGAACTGCCATACGAGGCTCCTGTCTCTCTGTCCCCGAGTTTGCCTTGGGTGATTTCACAAAGAGCTGAATCACAAGAGCTGGAATCACTTGGAGCTGAGAAATTGCTACACTTGCTGAAATCACCTGTCGCCCGGGGAGGCCTGCCAGTGCCCCTGGAAGGGCTGTTCCCTGCGGGACGCTCTCTCTAGGAAGGTCGCGGCGTACCGGTGCTGACCAACACTGGACCCCCTGCGGCAGTGGACTACATCAAGGTTTCTGTACTGGCAAGATCTTGGTAGTCAGTGTAGTCCTGCTGTCAGGATCACTAAAATGGATTTCATTTAAAGAGCGTAGCAAACTAATAGATGAGTGATTCTGACTCATCAATTATTGCCAATACTTGTGGAACAATTTTCTTGTGTAAGCTGCTTGACCTGAAAAAAGTAGCTATTTTCAAATGGTGACAATTTCTGTTACAATGCAACATAGAATTTGAAGCACATAAAAGCAAATATTTAATATAGTAGGAAATAAGCTGTCAAACAACTCCTCCATGCTTCTCAGTAAGACAAACAGTGAAAATAGCACTTGGGATCTACATCCATTTGGCCTTTCAAGCAAAATGTACCAAGCAACTGACCCCAGCTCACAGGCCAGATGTTCTTGAAGTTTTAAGGTAAACAGTTTTTGAGCTGCTCATTCACCCCCCCAATCTGGCAAGCTGAGGTCTGCCAAGCTGATAGAGACTGCGTGGCACTACTGTCCCACAGGTACAGGCTCTGGGGTCTCATGACTTTTACCAAGTCTAAGGCAAATTAGGCTAATTAAGGCAAATTAGATTTACTCCTTACCCTGGCCCTGTGTGCTCTCCCCACCCCAAATATGATGCAGAAGTGTGAAGCTACCAGTGGTTACACAGAGTCTGTTGTTTCTTTTTCTTGTCAATAACAAATGGGTCTACTCAGAGCTGGGTTGATCTAGTTAGCCATGAACTCATGTATCTGGGCAGTGCTTTGGGGTAGCTCTCACCCCTTCTCAGTCAGTGTCTACCATGGACTGTGTAGAGTAGCACCATGCAGGTAAGACACAGGCCACGCTGCAGTATTACAGAAACCACTCTATGTCTTCAATGTACCAAAGCAAAGGTTCTGTGATGCATTATTTCAGTTTCCATGCCATTGGCATGTTTTTCAAAGGAGAGCTCCAAACCACTGAAACAATGGCACACCAGGAGCATAACAGAATTACACTCCCAGTATAATGAGAAAAAAACCCCAAAATAACTCATTGCTGCATTCGGCAAATTTATGCTACTCAGGATCCAAGAGCAGAACCCAGCATTGCAAAACTTGATTGCAGAATATGTTAGTATATCTGTTCATGTTTTTGTAAGCTAAATGCAAAATTAATTTGTAGTAATTTGACAAGCCTCAAATGTTACAAAAGAGCTTGAAGGTGTACAAACTACTTTGTGTTGAGTAGTAACAGCACAGTGATACACTCAGCTGCATAGTGTTTTAATCACTTTTTTTGTTGTATCGGGTTCCCTTGGCCAGGTTTTGGTAGCCAGGAGGCTACAGGGGTGTCATGGTTTGACACTGACCCAACACCAGGTACCCACAAGAGTTGCTTGCTCACTCTCCCCTGCCACAGATGGGCAGAGGAGAGAAAGAAAAAAAAAACTTAACGAAGGCTTCATGAGTTGAGATAAGGACCAGGAGAAAACACTTTAAGGGCAAAACAGGCTCAACTTAGAGGTACAAAGTGAATCTATAACTAAAAAAATCAGAGGAGGATAATGAGAAGTAAAATAAGCCCTTAAAAACACCTTTTTGCCCCCAATCCCTCCTTCCTTTCCACCGACCCTGCAGGGAGACAGGGCGTAGGGTTTTGATCAGTTCATCACCGAGATTCTCTTCTGCTGCTCTGGGAGAGGAGTCCTTCCCTGTGAGATCACAGGGTCCCTTCCCACAGGAGACAGTTCTCTGTGAACTTCTCCAGCGTGGTTCCAAACTCACAAGCAGCAGTCCTCCCAAAACTGCTGTAGCTTGAGTCCCTCCCATGGGCAGACAGTCCTCCCAAAACTGCTGCGGTGTGGGTCACTCTTCCACAGGGTGCAGTCCTCCAAGGACAGGCTGCTCCAACTTGGAAGCAGGGGCCCCCTCTCTCCACTGGGTCTCCCACTGGATCACAGCCTCCTCCAGGCATCCACCCCCTCCAGCATGGGCACCTCCCCCACCGGCTGTGTGTGGATCTCTGCATCCCCCTTGGATCCCCATGGGCTGCAGGGGCACAGCTGCTTCACCATGGTCATCACCACAGCCTGCAGAGGAATCTCGGCTCTGGCACCTGGACCACCTCGTCCCCTTCCTTCTCCACTGACCTTGGTGTCTCCGGGTTGTTTTCCCTCATATGTTCTCATCTCCTTCTCTTCTCTAACTAGAAGCAAAACAGTGTGACTTTCTTTAGATTTTCTTCTTAAATATGTCATCACAGAGGCGTTACCAACCTCTCTCATTGGCCCAGTTTTGGCCAGCAGCATGTCCTTCTTTCAGAGCCATCAGAGATTGGTTCTGCTGGACATGGTGGAAGCTTCCAGCACCTTCTCACAGGAGCCACCTCTGTGGCCCCCCTGCTACCAAAAACCAGGCCCTGCAAAACCAATACAAGGAGTGGTTTCAGTGAGAAAATGCCAGAAGCTTCCCCCGTGTCTGACAGAACCAATTCCAGCTGGCTTCAAGACAGAGGTGCCACTGCCCAAGGCTGAGCCAACCAGTGAACATGGTAACACCTTTGAGAAAATACATTTAAGAAGGAGGAAAAAAATGCTGTTGCACAGTAATAATTGCAGCCAAAAGAGAGAAGAGTGAGAATATGTGAGGAACAGCCCTGCAGACTTGACCAAGGGCAGTGCAGAAGGAGGGACAGGGGTTGCTCCAGAGCTGATTCCCCTGCAGCCCATGGTGCAGCCCATGGTGCAGCCCATGGAGATGCCGAAATCCACCTGCAACCCATGGAAGAGGCACACACCAGAGCAGATGGATGCTGAGAGAAGACTTCGACCCTGTGGAAAGCCCGTGCGGGAACAGGCTCCTGGGAGTGACTTGTGGACCCATGGAGAGAGAAGCCCACCTTGCAGCAGGTTTCCTGGTAGGACTTTTAACAAGGTAGGGGATTTATGCTGGACTAGCCTGTTCATGTAGGGAACACTGTGGGGGTGACCCACGCTGGAGCAATTTGTGATGAACTGTAGCCCATGGGATGAACTCCTATTCATAGGAGAAGTTCCCAGAGGACTCTCCCATGGGAAGAACCCCCGTTCTGGAACAGGGGAAGGACTCTGCTCCCTTAGAGGGAAGCAGAGGCAGAAACATCCTGTGATGAACTGACCATAACCCTTCCTCATGTCCCTCTGCTACTGGTGGGCAGGAGGTAGAGCTTGGGAAGGAGGGAGAGGTAGAGGAGGAAGGAGGTTTTAAAGTTTGTTTTAATTCTTATTATCCTGCTCTGATTTTGACTGGTAATAAAGTACATTAATATCCCAAGTTGAGTCTGTTTTGCCCATGATGGTAATCGATGAGTGACCTCTCCCTGTCCTTATCTCAACTCATGACCCTTTCGTTACATTTTCTCTCTACTGTGAAACTGGGGAGAGGAGAGATAGAGTGACTAATGTGGGAACCTGACATCCAGCCAGGGTCAACCCACATTTGTCTACTCTCTTCATTTTTTTAAAAATTCCAATCCATTTCAACAACAATTCTAAATAAAAAAAAGGAAAACGTAATAGTTCCTGTTCTTTATAGATGTGATATCTTTGTTTTTCAGTGCAGAAAAAATTATGATATACTTAGTTTCCTGAGGTTATCACAAAACTTGCAAAGCTTACTTTTAATTCTACTTCAGAGAATTATAAGAGAATTCATACTTGTAATAAAAATGTTATTGCCTAAGTTTTGAATTTATGTGTACATATCTATATAGATGCATATGATGCAACTCTGCAAAAAGGCATATAAAGTTCTGGAATAGATGTTACTTGGCTTTCAACAAATTACTTTCCATGTATTTGTGCATAGTGCATTAAGTGCTGTATTTCAGCACTTAGAAGTAAATCAGTTGTTAATATACAGGATCCATTAGTATTGAAATTGTCAGCAAAAAGTAATAGCTGTGCAGTTCAAGGTTATAAAAAATATATTTAGCTATGGAAAAATGGAATTACCAGTATTCATTTGAAATAATTACTACCAACCAATATGATGCCTCATTAATAAAATGTGCAATTGACCTGGTTAAAAAACTCTATCATTAGGAAATTTCATGCAACTTTCAGTGACTCAGCAAAATTACATTTTGGCCATATTCTAAGGAATTAAATAATTTACAAAAGATAGATTTCAATGTTTTTAAGTCCTCTCTAATAACGAGGATGTGCATTGCGGATCATCCCATATCAGTGAGAGTTTTTGTATTAAAGAACATTTCAACAGGATTCCCTCTCCAGTGATTTTCCATGTAAGTTAATACTCTTTGGTGGTATGCCAAAAGACATGTGATACAATCCTTTGAAAATTATGTTTTCCATCTCTTCTCCACAGATAGTAGATTTTTCATTCTTCTGCCTGCTCAGTTGCTTTCTTTTCTGCTGTAGAAACATTTGAAGGAGAATGGACGAATTCTTTGTCCTTCTTGAAACTAAATGGTATTGCCTGATAAACTGAGATGTAGAGGTGGTCAAAAGTATGTTTTGTGTCTTCTGCCTATTTGTCATCTGGGGATTGCTGAACAGCTTTGAATAATGCTACAAGGATACACATACATATCTAATATGCAATAAAAGAGATGAATAACACAAGTTTACTAACAGTACTTAAGTGCTCATTCTTTCTTTTTCACTGTTCCAAATCAATTCTGCTTCTAAAAAGAGGTATGTGTTCTCCCAAAATAATAGTTTTGTAGGCAGTTAAATAATAATGGTTTTAAAGGCAGTTAAGATTATTTGACATTTTTATTACAAACTCTTGTTTTCAGATGATTACAGCTAAACAAAATATAAAGCACTCCGGCTGATGTTTTCCATTTCAGATGTCTGAGATTGATTAAAAAAACAAAAAATAATCAGACAATGTATTCATTCTTTTCAAAACAGGATTAGGAAAAAATGCAATGCTTTGCTCATATCAGTCAATAAAGAGATCTTATGTACATGACTGAAAATGTTGGATCTTTGTTAATGATATTTGAACTTTGTGAGAAGTCTTGTTGAGTGCTAGTGAGAAATCAGTACATATCCCAGTCTGTGCTGGATGGACACAGTCTCGTGCATGTCTGTAGGGATTACACTTGTTTTCCCATCTTAGTGGAACGGAATGAAGGGAATTCTAATGAATGCGGTCTTTTGTAGCTTGAAGTCCAGCAGAAAATGAAGGATGTGAGAGTGTAATTGGAGTATGTGTCCCTATGGATATCCTCAGGGGGGGTTAATTCCTGTATTTACTAATATTGCTGGCAATATGCGATTGCAGGCCAGAACCCCCTCATGTGCTGGGCTACATCCAAAGCCCCAGGGAGGGAATTCTGCCCTTCTGCACCACTCTGCTGAGACCCCACCTGCAGTGCTGCGTCCAGCTGGGGTCCCAGCACAGGAGGGACATGGAGCTATTGGAGCGAGTCCAGAGGAGACCACCAAGATGACCAGAGGGATGGAGCAGCTCTGCTGTGAGGAAAGGCTGAGAGAACTGGGTCTGTTTAGCCTCAAGGAGAGAAGACTTTCGGGTGACTTAATTGTGGCCTTCCACTATCTGACAGGAGCTGACAAGAAAGATAGAGAGAAGCTATTTATAAGGGCCTGGAATGACATAACAAGGGGAGTGGTCTTCAAACTGACAGAGAGTAGATTTAGATTAGATATTAGGGAAAATTTCTTTACCATTAGGGTGATGAGGCCCTGGCACAGGTTTCCCAGAGAAGCTGTGGCTGCCCCATCCCTGGAAGTGTTCAAGACCAGGCTGGATGGAGTTCTGAGCAGCCTGGTCTAGTGGGAGATGTCCCTGTCCATGACAGTGGGGTTCGAACTGTACATATCCCAGTCTGTGCTGGATGGACACAGGCATCTTTGAGATCCCTTCCAACTCAGGCCATTCTATGATCCTTGGAGAATTTTTTTTTAATTGTGCTTATTTGTCACCTGAACCTGTAGTAAGGAACACATATTAGATCATGTTTCTTTAAGGAGTATATCCTAACACGGACACTTTCCCTACAAGAAAAAATGTTACTTGGGTATTAAGGTTTTTCAATCCATTGCTATAGGAAATGCAGTTTCAAAAGTGTACTGAAAAAAAATTTTGGAACTCCTAAATAAGTTTTATTCACGAATTGAACTTTGAACACATGATTTTGTACGAAACTCTCTGGCCACCTCATTTCGGGAGTTTGTTGTCTTGTAGTATTATATATATTTGTTTTCATGCCCTGAAAACGTGCCATTCATTGCACATAGCTTCCTGTGCTCTGACTGCCAGTGTTGCAGGGCCTGAATTACAGGAACATGAGAAATAGAAGTAGTAAACTTCATTTCCTACCACAGTGTGGACATGTCTCGATATCAGGAAATGGTAGCTCCGGTGCAGTGCTCTGTATGAATAACATGAGTAACTGATTTACCCTGTTTGAAATCTTACAGAAAAAAAAAATGCTACAGAAACGATTTTGTATGTTTCAACTCTCCTAGTAAGCATGGAAAAACACTATTGAATTAAACACTTCTTACAGTTAATATAGCCATAATTCAGAAAGTTAAACACATGTGAAGAAGCTCTTAAGCAGGTGCAAATGTCACTTTTCATTTGGTAAAAAGTATCTTTTTTCCAAACATTTTGTACGGAAGCACAATCTAATAAATTATGCTTCCCCACTGCAATCACAAGCATTAAAAGCAGGTGTCATTAATGTATTTTTTGATAATTATTTTAGGTCCTTTTAGCTAGAACCATATCTCTGAATCTCAGAAATCTTTTGTATCTCTTTAAATAAATTTTTTCAGTGTCCTAATATTAGGAGTATTTTTCTATAATGTTTCAAATGTTCCTAAGAATTCAATCTTGATTATTCTGTTTAAGTGCATGTTTTCTACAGTTCTTCTAAAACAGATGCCTATTCTAGTTAAGCATTGTAGGACAGGATATGGTTTTCTTTTTTTTTTTAATAGAATATAGTATAAAGATCGTTTATCTGAGATAACAAAACATTTTGTAAGTATTCCTTGAGGGAAAGTATTGTACTTAAATGACCATTTTATTTTCACAATACAATAATATTAATAATGCTCAATAAATCATTCAAAGCTTCCTCTCTGAACCAAAAACTATTCTTCTAAAACCAGCAAATACCAGTATTATGGTACCTAGTTTTCAGATTGAATTTCTGCAGTAATCAGTATTTTCTGTCTTGCTTGTCACATTTTTTTCTTTATTGGTGTATTAACTTCCAAAGTACAAAATTGTCATTTTGCTGAACTGTCTCCAAACAGCAGAATGTCATCTGTAGTCCAAAAATGTTTTTAGTGTTCTGAGAAGATACATATTATTTTTTTTTGCAATCTAATTTAAAAGAGAATGTATTTTTGTAGGAAACAGTGCTAAAGATTGACTAAAACAAAATTGTGATAAAAATTATTGATGACTTGTGGTGGGCTGACACTGCCTGGATGCCAAGTGCCCACCAAAGCCACTTTATCACTCTCTTCTTCAGCTGGGCAGGGGAGAGAAAATATGACGAAGGCTCATGGATCAAAATTGGGGCAGGAAGACATCACTCACCAGTTACCAACACGGGCAAAACAGATTCAACTGAGAAATTAGTTTATTACCAAACAAATCAGAGTAGAATAATGAGAGAGAAAACCAAATCTTAAAAACAATTTCTCCCCATCCCTCCCTTCTTCCTGGGCTCAATTTCGCTGCTGATTTTCTCTACATCCTTCCTGCCAGTGGCACAGAGGGACAGGGAATGATGGTTGCAGTCAGTTCATCACACATCTCTGCTGCTTCCTCCTCAGGGGGAGGATTCCTCATACTCTTCCCTTGCTCCAGTGTGGTGTCCCTGCCACAGGAGACAGTTCTCCATGAACTTCCCCAATGTGAATCCTTCCCACAGGCTGCAGTTCTTCACAAAATGCTCTAGAATGGGTGCCTCCCATGGGGTCAGTCCTTCAGGAACAGGCTGCTCCAGCGTGGGTCCCCCACAGGGTCACAAGTCCTACCAGCAAATCTCCTCCAGTGTGAGCTACTCCCTTCACAGGTCCTGCCAGGAGGCTGCTCCAGCATGGGCTTCCCATGGGGTCACAGGCTCCTTTGGGCATCCACCTGCTCCATTGTGGGTCAACTCCACGGGCTGCGGGTGGGTCTCTGCTCCCCCATGGACCTCCATGGGCTGAAGGGGCATAGCTGCCTCACCATGGGCTGCACCCTGGTCTGCAGGGGAATCTTGGCTCCGGCTTCTGGATCACCTCCTGCCCCTCCTTCTGCGCTGCCCTGGGTATCTGCAGGGCTGTTCCTGTTGTACATTCTCACTCCTTTCCTCTCTGACTGCAGTTGTCCAAGTTCTTTTTCCCCATCCTTAAACTACCACCCATTGCTGATGGGCTTGGCCTTGGCCAGCAGTGGGTCCATCCTGGAATTGACTGACATTGGCTCTGTCAGACATGGGAAAAGTTTCCAGTGTCTTCTCACAGAAGCCACCTCTGTAGCCACTCCACTACCAAAACCTGGCCATGCAAACCCAGAACAGTACCATAACTCAAATTCGGTGTACTAAATAGGCCACTATGAGCAGCCATTAAAAAATCCTACACGCATAATACCTGAATATTTAAATTGCCATACATGACTTATAGTCAGCATGTGATTTTTACTGATATTAGTAGAAAATGTAGTTATTATTCTAAGAATCTAAACACAAGCATCTATCTGGCATTTAGACAGTATAGAATTATTAAACGTGTTTGGATGGATTTGGTGAGATAGACTGCACTAGAGTAAACTTACGGAATTCTGTCATATGTAGCACATTGCACCTGAAAATTTCAAATTTAATCAGATCTTTTTCCATTCAGTTCTCTCTTGTTTTCTTCCAAAATGCAAATATAAGTTTTTTACTCTTACATAGCTATTCAGTGGAAAAAGGACTATTTGTAACAGGATAATTTTCAATATTTGTGGTTTCTTTTTGAAGTTTCTATTTTTACACACTGCTTTTTTCTTTCAGTTTCGACTTTTAGTGTAATTAGTCTCTCATTACATTAGAACTTAGCATTCTCTGAGTTTCAGTACAAGTTCCATTAAAATTCTTTTGTAACAAAAAACGTATCTATATCTATATAATAAATTCCCCAAATGATTTTAATGGGTTTCCAACAATTTCCTGCATTCAGAAGTTAAAAAAATTAAAGGAACCAGTGCCAACCATACACAAAGTATTACCCTAAGGAATCAGTGCCAACCATATGCGAAGTATTACCCTAAATAAAGAGTAACTGTACAGTAGTTTTCAGACACTGTTGGATAATTGCACACAGCTACCAACAAAACACATATGCGAAATATAATGACTTAACAAAACAGAAGAAAAAAGGAGAAGAAACTCTGTTGCAGGGTTTAGATGTTTTTTCCACTGAAAAGAAAGGAAGAGATTTTGGTTGTAATTGCTAACTTCTGATAATACTGTATTATTATAAGTGAAAACTGTTAATTCAAGCAAAATCATTTATTCAATTATCCATTCTCCACATGAACAGAATGACCTTCTGTTCCACGTAGAAGCTTTACGTTCTCATAGTGTTTTCAAATGATCTGTTTCCTCTAGCTATAAAAGAAGTACCGCTACACTATGTTACTAAGCTCCTTTATAACTATTGTAAAGTCCAGTCAGCACATCTCATTAATAGTGAACATTTCCTGAATAATGACCGTTCATTTTTTATCCACAAAATATAATCAGCTGCACTCATGATGAAGTCAGTGTTGACAGTACAACTATCTAATGGCCAAGAAGGAAGACAAACCTCTAAACGTTGCTGGTCAAAGTTTAGATTCCTTATCTAGTCAGACACCCAGTAGGCATTTAATGGCATGATAAGCTTTGAAATCTTAGACAAGGGATGCAAAATACAGTCATTCAGACATAAACAATTGACCAAGTCCAGGATTAAGTCTGGATCCTGCTGCACCGGAACTCCCCTCTGAGGAGTTTAGAACACAAGGGCATCCTTTCAGAAACTCATCACTCACCCAGAGTGTCCTCCTGACAGTTTTGTCTGACCCTGTCCTGTTAACAGTAAATAATCAAGAGTGCCTTGCTATCAGATCTTGTTAAACCGCCATTGGATTTAGTACCAAAAGTCATTGGATCACTGGTTTTTTTCAATAAACGTACTGCTATCTGTCTGTTACAGGTGAAGTGCAGCACTCCATCCACAACACTATTACACCTTGGAAAAAGCAGGAGATGTAAGGCTCTGTGTTCTGCAGATGACATTGATTCAATCACCAAAAAAAAAACCCCAGAAATAAGAGAAATTAAGCTGTTGAAAGGAGGTATTCTGTGATTGAAAGTGGGAAGATAAATGTACCTCCACAAAACCAAAATTAATATTTCTATGTTGTCTGCTAAATGAAATCTTGTCCTTTACTTATGTGTTTTTATGTCTTATCAGGGTCAAGTCATGGAAAACTTTTAACCAAAGTTATTTAGCACTGTGTGGTTGATGCAGTAATCACACATGGGCAATAACTCCGCACTCCTTGAGGTGCAAAGTCAAAGACAAAATCCCCGTTTATTGCGCAGTACCAATTCCCTAAATACCCCCACAGAACAGGATATAACATCATGTAAACAGGAAAGATGTTCACCACAGTGTCTCCCTATCCCCTGGAGCAGTACACAGACTTTGCCTATTATGGTAACAGGTAAACAATCCCCTATAAGGTCACAAAGTACAATCTTCACTTCTCACAGGTCCAGCTTTGTCCACAAGCCACAAACCTCTCTCCGCCCATCCCCGGTGACCTGGATACAGTCCCAGGGTCACCTCCGGGCCCAGGAAAGAGGCTGTCTCTCTGGCCTTCCGGGCTTATCTCTCTGTCACCACATAGTGTAATCCAACAGTTGACTGACTAACAATAAAAACTTAATGGAAAATACTGATTTCCACTGAAAATTCCAGTTCTTCCTCAAAAAATTTAAATTGATGCTTTAAAATATGTTGACTTTTTT
>VZTE01005378.1:432-23276 GCA_013397775.1 Eulacestoma nigropectus | reverse complement strand
ATATTTTTATATTTTTTTATATATATATATCTATATCTATATATATATATACCACTGATTAAAAGGTCACAATTTTTCAAAATTGATTCATTAGATTTTTCTTCAAGTTTCCCAAATCACCCTTTGTGCTTAAATCAAAGCTAGCAAATTTACAGTTCAAAACAAAGTGTTTAAAAAGCTGTACATGAAGTAATTATACATAACAAGGAATATACCTTTCCCCTCTCTGAGAAGCAGTCATTGAGAATCAAAGAATTTTTTTTTTTTAGCCGAGGTCATGGCTATGCATTATGTTGCAGTGCTTTAAGTGCAGATTGCTTTTATATTGGTGAAAATAAGTGTACACAGTGTTACATGTGGGTGTGATTAGTGTGAACTTTTAGCGCACCCAGAGCTGTTTGGTTGGCTCATAAAGTAGATAGTGCACTTAGCCTGATGTCAGAGCCCTCAGAAAATATGCTACATTAATTTAAGCAGCCTGATGTCTGTAGTACTTCTTTGCATAGACAAAGATACATAATATTCAAAGATAGACATGACAGGGAGTAGCTTAAAAGGTAGGGAAATAATACTTTCATTGTACAATAATGAGCCATAACTATGGCAAGAAAAGACAAAAGATATATACCTTGCAGAGGAAAATAATGGGAAAACTGATTGGTTAAAATACTTCAGTTGAAATAATTTTCAGAGACTTGAATGCTGGGAGACCTCCCAGGTTATGCCTAGGACTAGTCCATGTGTAGAATGAACTGCCTCTCAACACAAAAACAGTTTTTTGTGCCAAACCTGGTCTGCTCAACTCCCTGTCAAGCAGGCTACACATAAACCTTGCTGTTCTTACCAAGTGGACAGCCCTGGGATGATGCTATGGGGGTAACACAAGAAAAGGAGGAAGTTAAAACTGATCATGGGTTGTTGAGTCTCCAGAAGATCAGAAGCTAATCAAAGCTATTTAAATGTTCTCTAAAGCAATAAATCATAGCACTGGTATGAAAGACACTCATAGCAATTTATTCTATTTACTCACAATCCCAGGAAATTAAAATTTCTTCCTCATCTAAATAGTTTAGCCACAAGTCACTGTAGATACCATGTATGGATACCCTTAGTATTATTTACTTGAGAAATTCCCCAAATTAAGGAGAAAAAAAAAATAGGATAAGATGCTCTGGTGGTGTAATTGGACATTACTCATTTGATTTCAGTGTAGTTATCACAATCTATAACAAATTAAGATCTTTCTAGGAGTATTACATGTGGAGCCACTGGGATAAGTATAACACAAACTGTTCTCTTTTTTTTCTTTTGTCATTGGTCCACACAGCTAAGCATCCATTAGAAGTGAATCACTTCACTGAACAACACCATACATTAGTAAACAAATGTTGGAGGCCAGAAAGTACTTTTCCACTTCCGTCAGACCCCAAGTCTCTTTGTCTTTGATTGACGCTGAGGAAAAACTGACTTGAATGCTAAGCAAATGGAAAGTGCCACAGTGCCACCATATCTAAATTCTCTTGACCTTTTCCCTATATCTGTACAATGATGTAGAAGAGAGCTTCAAACCCAATTAAATAAATTAAAAAAAAAAATAAAGTGAAGTGTCTAGATTTTGGGGGTGGTTTTGGCCTATCCTAACCTCTTTAGAATATTGAGTTGCAGATAAGAAATGCTTTACTTTCATTCTTTCAATAAGTTTATCTGTGTCAGATTTCGTAACACATATTCAAAATTGCTTCTTATGACGTTGGGTTTTTTTCAGAGACTTAGAATCATAGAATCATAAAGGTTGGAAAAGATCTCCAAAACTATCAATTCCAACTGTGAATCAGCACTACCGTGTTCACCATGCACATGGAAGTTCATTGTCTAGTTTTTCAGCAAAGCAGCTCCAACAAAAAAGCACACATATTTGGAACATCCCATAATAGAAATGCTCCAAGATTCTCATCAGCTTCCATAGTCTTCTGTGAGAATGAAAATCAGTAACAACTGAATGATCAATACTGGGGTTTTTGCTATGTGTGGGCTTTTTGTAGGTTCCTTTTTTTACTTTTTCTGTAGCCAGACTATCAGAGGTAGCTTTGAAGCTGTACATCACAGCTCTATATAGCACGTGAGGAAGCACGATGCTCACGTTGGATACAGAAAATGGAGGGCTTAAAATGGATTCAGCCACCTAAATCCGGAGACTTCCATTTGCAAGTTTTCCCTGGGCAGTGATTTCTGTTCCAAGGTAAGACTGATTTAAAGCACTTCCATTCTTCTCAAAGGTTCGTTGTTGTCTAGGCACTGCACGTCCCACTGCACCAGGACAACAGAACTATTTGTATAGCTGGGCTATGAATCTGATTAGAGACAAATGAAAGCTTTACAAGAAAGAAAGGAACAACAACAAAAAAAGTCTTTTAATTTTCTCCAGATCATTTCTCAGATGCCGTTGGCAGTGTGTGACAGATAGTGTGAAGAAAGAGCAAGATGAAGGGATGGGAATGAGCAGTGAAGCTGCTATGAAGGTAATGTTCCAAAACTAGTGTTTTTGCGCAGCATTTCATATTATTAAATGTGCCTTCAGTTTCCAGCCTTAAGGTTTCTAAGGAGTCTCAGTTAAATGTGTAACCACACATATCTGACTCCTGAAAAGGCTAAGGTTTCCAACATGTATCTTTCAGCCAAATTATCCAATAATCCCAGAATCACAGAATTGTTTAGGTTGGAAATGACCTCCAAGATCATCAAGTCCAACCTGTGACCAATCACCACCTTGTCAAACAGACCAGAGCACTGAGTGCCATGAGAAGTACTTTTTTTGAAGACTTCTGAGGATGATGATTCCGCCACCTTCCTGGGCAGACCATTCCAATGTCTGACACTTCTTTCCATGAAGAAATTATTTCTGAAATAATATTCAAGTTTTCATGCCTTTTCTTGCCTTCTCTTTAGTAAGGCGTGCAATGGAATGACTATTAAAAAAAGGATGATCCCAAAATTCCCAAAAAGTGAAAATAGTTGTTTTCACTTAGAAGCGCTTTGTAAGGAAAAAAACAACCGCCTGAATGAACTTGTGGCAAGAATAATGAAATATTATCTTCCGAAGTACACTTCGGTATATGCTATTTTAATTATAATTACAAAGAATGCAAAAGATGAAAGAGCAAAGAGTTTTTTAATCTCTTGTGCACATTTGGATGTCACCCATAGACAAACTAACCCAATAGTAGAGAGTTGGCTGTAACTCTTAAGCATGCCTTGATGGCATAATTATATGGGAAGATAAATAATTAGCCATCAAGGAAAGGAAAAATGAACTTTTTTTTATTTTGTAACCTGAAATACACACTTGTATCAGCTATGGACAAAATTTTCATTTGACCTGATTACTTCTTAATGTAGCATTTTTCTTTTTCTTCCTTTTGTTTCCCCAGTTTTTTTATTTTACAAAATAATCAGTGAAGTCCAAAATTAAAACCAGTGAGCACAGGAAAAAAGCATCTTTCAAATATTTAGGTTTTTTTATGACTGAAGAGACTATCCCTTTTAAAAATTAAAGCATAAACACTAAACATAAAGCAGGGTGAGAAATGTGACAGAATAAAAACTCTCAAGAAATTTATTTCTGTGAATAAGGCATAGACGTGTACTTGTTGAGAAAGACTCATATATGCAAGTATATGCACGAGCAGATCTTCTTTTGTTACTGAGTGCCATTGACAAACTTAGTTTACTATCTTTAAATGTGTATCTCTATGTCAGAGACTTGGCAATTTAAAAGACCTGTCAATTCAAGGCAAGAGGAGGAATTGGAATGAATTTATTTCATGAGAAGGTAAAGATTTAAATAGGATAGCACAGAAGTTCTTGGTTTGAATAAAGAGCAGAATTCAGGCAAAGGAAAAGTCAGGGTAAAAGCTAAAGCTAGATGAACACTTGAAATCCCCTTTTGGAATGTGTATAGAATTCATCAGTTTTCTGGAGTGTATTAACTGGGAAGCCCACGTTACAAACCAGCAAAACTTTAAACTGATTTGCTTAGAAAAGTAACAATTGAGTGGAAATCTAATTTATTCAAAGCACTGAAAACTAGTTACAGTGTGGGTAGGAGTGTGATAGAGGGCAAAGCTGATTATTGATGGAAGAATGAAGATATGGCAAAAAGTAGTCTTGGTAGGAACATCTTTTCTGAGACAAGTTGCAGTAAAGCCAATTGTAAAGGAATAAATTTCAGACCTCATTTCTAAGAATGTTTGGGACAAATTGGCTAACTCGAAGGTTATAGTCTGATTTTCTCCCTCTTCCAACCATGACATAGTACAAATACAGTGAGAAAACTCAAGTCCTTCACAAAGATCATCATACATAAATTAGTAAAAGCAGTATAGCTAAGGCACTGTTACCTCAAGAGAGAGAAATAGATTTAACCAATGAATTCTTAATATCCATCACAATTCCCCTTCAAATACTTTATAAAAGCTATAATCTATTTTGTTAAAAATTTACTCCTTTTAGCTACCCACTGACAGAGTCTGGTAATCATCTCCTAACAAATGCATGCATTAAGACCAAAATGGCTCTTATAGTTCATTAGAAAAGTCTATCTTACTCAAAATTTCTCCTGTTCACAGAATAGCAGCAGGGGGGTTGTTGCTTTGTTAAAGGATACCATGTTTTCTTCTAGAAATCAATCCTTAAGGCTGGCACAGTTTTAATGGGTCAGTTTGTTACAAAGTTTGGAATATTAAATCCCTCTCTGGAGACAAAAGTTCCTTTTTTCTAGTCTTTCACAATTCTAGTTACTTTAGCAGACAGTTTATATTTCCCAATTCCTCCATCTGAAAGAGAAAACACTCTGGATTCTTTTTTTCTACCATTTTTTTCTTCTAATAGATAATGTTACAGAGGAGACACACTCAGTTTTTGTAGACTGTCCATTAGGATGAGTCCTGAAGATTGAATTGGCATCATTAGTATTATCATATATTAGCTATTTTTACTAGCAAAGTATTAGCAGTTTTGCGTTCTCTTGCACAGGTTTTCTCTTTCCATAAATTTTCTCTTTCCATTTGCATCATATCTTATTGCTAACACAGCACTTAGATTTCTACTGGTGACCAAATATGTACAACTGAAGTAGATGACTGTGGTTCAGTTTCAGCTTTTTATTTTTTTTTTATTATTATTACTATTGCATTTATTTTCATATTACTGGAATGCAAAATTATGTTTCATTAAGTTCAAAGAAACATCAAGACAGGTGGCTAAGCAAAATATTTCCTAAAGTTTATTTCAAGCATAATTAATAATTTATTTCTTAAAATTATAAACTCTTGTGTTCATGAGAATTCATCTGTCATCCCAAATGCTTTTTAGGAAAAATTATTTACATCATTAGAGAGCTGCTGTTTTAGACCAGCTTGGGATCAGACCTTAAGAGTATCCACTAAAACGCAGAATTCTTAGACAACCATCAAGAACTTGGCACCCACCAGAATGATTAGCCCACAGAAGTAAAAATAGCATCTGGGAATTGATGAAGTGTCCAAATCTTTTTCCTACTTTTTTAAACACTTTTTGTTTCGTGCAAAGCTCTGTCACATGCATTGGTGTTCCAGGACTGATACAGTCACTGTGTCCTGTGAGTGCCAACAATACATAGTGTGTACTTGTGTTCTGCTGTATCCAACATTTCAGTTTTAAAAGGATGGATTCAACCTGAATGTTTATTACATGAGTGATAATGGTCTAATGTTCAACAGGCAGGAGGTGTTCACATTATAGAACTGTATTAATGATATAAATATAGGCTGGGATTTTCTACATTGTCTTGTACAGTGCACTGCCTCGTACTGACAAGAGAAAGAATCTTCTGTCTTTCAGTTGTCCTGTGTGTGAAATTTTTTACATTAAACCAGAAAATATTAGGTTTTACTTCCCACTAGAATCCACTAATTGGCCCAGGGCAGAAAGGAACAGCACCATTCTTTCACTCGGAATTTTCACTTCTTTTGTTCTCAGTCACAATTCAAAAGCTAAAACCAGCACCACTCTTCGCTCACAGAAAATCTGCTCAGAAGATCAGGGACCTCTAATATACCTCTCCAAGCAGGGAGTTGAATTCTAGCTGTCTACATGGACCTACATGGGGAATTCTACATTTAATTTCCCTCTTACCTTGAGAATTAAAAGACCAGACAGGCTCTGGATAATTACAGATAGCAATACATGTAAAACCTGTAAGGCAAAGAAAGTAACAGCAGGATATATTTAGATCAATATAATTGGTGAGATTGTAGAGGTTAGTGTTCTTCTGGTATGGATTTCTGGAATGCTGTAATTTTGCACAGAAAGAATGATAATTTGCACAGAAAGAGATTGAAGAAAAGAAACAAATGAAAAAATACATTGGACAAAAAAGCAAATACCTTTCTTTACACTGAAGATCTATATATCAAAGAAGATTTATATTTGTGTGTCTGGCTACTATGCTGGAGGTAAATAGTTTTATTTTTCATAGTTTTTATGATTGTGCTATATGTAAGACAACAAAGTCCTTTCTTGCCTATAAGGTCCCCCTTTTCAATATGGTTCTTTGTAATACGTTTGAAAAATATCCAGCATCTGATAGCATACACGATAATTACAGCATTATCTTGAAGGCTTCTCCCAACTCCTTTCACAGCTCACATTTCCACTGAATGTAAATTCAGCTCTGTGAGACTAATCAATACTAGGAAGATTTATGGTATTACTGTAGATCATAACTGAGAACAACTTAACGCCATTTATTATAATTCAGAATATACATATCAGGATAACAAAAGCTAAAGCTCCTCACACTTTAGTGAAAGATAAACATATTTTTTTAAATGTAGCACCAAATACAACACCAATATCCATTTCAGTATCATAAGATGGATTAGTAAATTCATTTACTAGTATATATTGATCTCTTCTGCTGACAAATTAGGTTTTGAAAATTCTAGGAAGTACATGAGAAGAAAATGCTTCAACTAATCTATTTTCTTAGACCATGCAAAGAACCTGTTACAAGTTCCTCGGCATTTTTTCCTTGTATTAAATTACCTTAATTCTCATTTTGTGTGTTGCATGGGCAGTTCTCATTTTATGCTTAACATAGGCGCAAGTCAGAGAAAGCAAAACCCAATAAACCTGACAGATCTTCCTGTACTTTAAGGTTTAGGTTTATGTTAGATGCAGAGAGAAAGAACTGAAGCTGTTAGCTTTAATGCGTTCTCCAAATTGGAAAACAGCAAAAATGAAGGGGTACCTATGAAATTTCTATTACAGTTAAGCATATTGCTCATAACTCTATATATACCTGAAAAAAATGTTTAGAAAGGAGAATAACAATCACAATGATTGTAAGAAGGTTTGTGGGTCTGGTTTTGTTTTGAGGATGTTTTGTTTGTTTGCTCTTTTTGTTGCATTTTTCCCCTATGGAAAGAGAACTCGGCAAAGACCAGATTGTGTAGCCCTGCCTCCTGATAGATCATTACTTCATGTAGTAACATTCTGAAATCTGCAGTTTAAAGTAGCTAAGGATTTGCTCCAATCCCGTGTCACTTTCCACCTGCACTTCTTCAAAGCACCTAGTGAATGCCTCAGTCCCCAAAAGCAAAGATGTATGGCAGGGACATCAACACTCTGCATGTGCTGACAGCATCAGTTGTGAAATGACAGCATGAAAAGTTGAGCCTAAGCTCTCTTCAGAACTGGCAAATGAATCAAGCTTTTTGTCAGGACCAGACAGGAAAAAAAGCAGTGATTTTCTCAGGGAGGGAAAGAAAAAGATTGCAAAAATGCCAAGGTAGATGGCACCAGGATGGGCAAAATGGATAGCTTCATTTAGCAGGAGATAAGGACAATGACAGATCTAAGGAGGCCCTAAGGTGGGAGGTCCTAAGGTAACTGAGGACTGATGTCCTGAGCTATCTGAAGCAGATCCAGAGGGCTAAAATGACACTTTTTTTGTATAGACTGCAGATTTCTGAGCAGAAGTTTTCCTTCCTTGATCCCTAGAGAACACATATTTTGAAATGGCTAAGAAAGATTACGGGCCTTTGAAACTCAATGTTCTAAATACTCTACCACATTAACTACCAAAACTATGTCAAAAGTATGTCGATCAAAATAGGGGCAAGCAGACTTTCCCAAGTCACTAAGGAGACAGCTTAAATTCTTATTCATTTAACAGATTTGTGAGAGTATCTTTTCCAGACTAATCAAGCTGAAGAACATAAGCTACCTGGCAGCCCACGAGTACTCAGTACCTTTGAGTGAAGCACACCATGACTGTATCTGCTGAGGCATCAGATGCAGTAGAAAGGAGAGTGTAGCTTATTATATGTGACTGTCTTTCTACATCATCTGTGAGAGACGGAAAAGAGGACTCCAACTGTGAAGCTGCTGCATAAATTCTCTCATGGATTTCAACTCTGAATGTGTCAAAAGCCAGCGTATACACATTATTTTTTGTGCCTCTTATCTTTTATGAGATGTAACCCATCTCCCTCCATTGTGTTAATCATTCAGTCTGACACATGAACTATGTCTTCCATATCTTCATTTTACTAGGCTTAAAATGGAAAACTGCTCATGAAAACAAAGGTCCCTAATGCGTTTCCAAGCATTTTGAATCTACCTTGGACTCCTAGAGGAAGAATATTCTGGAGTATTGTTATGGCTGGGTGGATGGTGTTGGTGACTTGGGAAGCCTTTGTACCTGCTGGCCAGTTCTACTCTTATATTATAGAGACACCACAGCTACCTCTTGTAAGGTAATTTCTCCATCTTTTCTGCTATTCTTAGCAGGCCCTATAACTTAAAAAAAAAAAAGAATAAAGTCTATTAAAGGGTTCATTGTTTCTACAGTGTACTATTTTGTACGGTACATGGGTTTGAATAACTGGATTTTTAAGACAGACCCAAAATTTTAGATGTACACATTCATTGTCTTATGAATACATAAGGAAATAAATTTGCAAGTGAA
The DNA here is from genome assembly GCA_013397775.1 of Eulacestoma nigropectus. Classification (NCBI taxonomy): domain Eukaryota; kingdom Metazoa; phylum Chordata; class Aves; order Passeriformes; genus Eulacestoma; species Eulacestoma nigropectus. Next base: position 14,266 of record VZTE01005378.1, on the reverse strand, counting down.
ATTTAATGGTGTACTCTGTATCTTTTGTATTTTGCTTAAACTTTGCTGTATTTACTCACAGAAAAATTATTTCCGGAATAACTGCACTTTCTTGCATTATTATAAAAATGTGACAACTGATGTATGAAGTTCCTCATTTGGCATGTTGCTGTCTGACGGTGGCAATTCATCTATTCCATAGAAGGCACTAAACATAGTATTGAACCTGACACAAAAGCATTTCAATTATTGGAAAGTGGCACTTATGACTTAACCCCCACTATTCTCTGGGTTTGTCTCTTATTTCTGTGGAAAATTCATAAGTTTACATAGACATATTTTTTGGGGAACATGGACAGTGGGATCGAGGAACCCTCAGCAGGTTTTCTGATGACACCAAGCTGTGTGGGGGGGTCAACATGCTGGAGGGAAGGGATGGATCCAGGGGAACCTGGACAGGCTGGGGAGGTGAGCCTGTGTGAACCTCATGAACTTCAACAAGGCCAAGTGAAAGGTTCTGCACCTGGGTGACAATGAACTGAGATCAGCCCTGAGAAATACTTGGGTGTGTTGGCAGACAAGAAGCTTAACATGAGCCAGCAATATGTGCTTGCAGCCCAGAAAGCCAATCCTGTCCTGGGCTGGATCCAAAGGACTATGAACAGGAGGTCAAGGGATGGGGTTCTGCCCCTCTGCTCAACTGTTGTGAGACCCCACCTGTAGTGCTGTGTTCAGCTCTGGGGCACCCCAAAAAAAGAGGACATAGACCTGTTGGAGTGCGTCAAGAGGAGGCCATAAAAATCATCAGAGCAGCTCTCAATGAAAGCAAGCTGAAAGAGTTGGGGCTGTTCAGCCTGGAGAAGAGAACACTCTGGGGAGACCTTACAGCCTTTTCCAGTACCTAAAGGAGACCTAAAAAAGAGATGGAGAGTGACTTTTCATAAGGGTGTGTAGTGATAAGACAAGGGGGAATGGCTTCAAATTAAAAGAATGCTGGTTTAGCTTGATGTCCTAGGTTACAATGTAAGATGTGCCCAAAAGTATGTATTCTATCACCATCTTCATAAGCTGTTAAAAGACTAGTGGGGCAGNATCTTCATAAGCTGTTAAAAGACTGGTGGGGCAGTGTTCCCCACCTCCTGCATGACTCATCCCTGATAAACTCTGGGGATATCTTCTGTTAATGGGCCAGCTGTTGAAACCAGGTGGGACAGTGTTCCTTATCCCTCCCATGACCCATCCTCCCTCCAGGGGGATATCTTCTGTTAATGGGCCATCTAGTCTCACTTCATGACTGATAAAATTACATCATCGCATTGTGAGATGCTCCGCCCAGAGGGAGGAACCAAGCATTCCATCCTGGATGTAATCTGCGATTTCGAACACCATGAGTAGCCTTTTTTCCATTGGATTCCCAGAAGAAGACCAGACCCTTTGACAGGATCACTGCTTCGACAGAACCATCACTCCAGCAGACTGCAGGCACCATTTAATCAGACTGCTACCAACGCCCTGACCAACAGGGTGTCAGGTTGTATTCTGACTCTGTCAGTGGTTTTTCTTTTCGTACTATTGCATTTATATTATTTTTCCTATTAAATTGTATTTCTGACTTGGAGGCTCTCACAGGTTTGTTTTCAAACTAGTACACTTGGCTATTAGGAAGAAATCCTTCCCTGTGAGGGTTGTGGGGTACTGGAACAGGTTTCCCAGAGAAGATTTGAATGGCCCATCCCCTGTAGGGGCTCAAGATCTGCTTGGAGCAGTCTGGTGAGTAGAAGGTGTCCCTGTCTATGGGACAGGGGTGGGACTAGATGAGATTCCTTCCAATGCAAATCATTCCATGATTATATTGATTTTTTATGTGTCTGCCAGACCACGTTTGCTGCAGAAAGTGTTTTCTTCTGTGTCTCAGAGCTTGAAGACTTACATTAATTTTTAGGCACTGAAGTCGTCCATTCAGAATCTCATCCTACAAAGTTAAAAGTCAGGCTTTTCACAATTACATAGTGATAAAACAGAAATTTTTCGTTTACCAGACACCTAGAGGTGAAGAAATGCATTTGACAAGTAGGAGGGGCAACTGCTGAACAAGACCAATTTGAAGAAAAAACAATGAGATTAAATACAGTGGTATACTTCTGAAATGAGAAATATCAAACCTATGGTATAGAACCAGATTTATGGTTTATTTAGAAAGAAAAAAATATTTTCCATCTTTGATATTTGTATGTCATGATCAGTTTTACAGTAGGTGATAAATAAAAGAATACAATGCATATTTTATAAAGCATAGAAAACAAATTACCTTATTTCTCACAGAGAATTTCAGAGACTTCTAATTTATTATTTCTATAAATTAGAGCAGTATTCCGACTAGCTCTACTTTTATAAACATTTCAGATAGCATGATGGGACAAGCATTGGTCTTTCCTGAATGATCTTTTTGCTATGCTCATTTGAACAGAATATATTTTCTAGCATTTTGTCCCTGAAAACTAAAAAATATCTTTTTAAAATTAATAGTATGTAGGTTATGGGAAGAACTGTGTTGCTCACAAGTTTGAATACTTGCTCCTCTTCTTCCTTTGCCTTACCTAAAAACTCTCGATTAAAATGAGAAATCTTTTGTCTCTTCAAAGTGATGCCTCTGAAAAGAGAAAGAAATCCAACCAAATGCATGAATTTAAGCTACCCTATGTGGTTTTGGTGTTAACCACACTCCATGCAGGCACCTCTGCAACACATCAGCATTTGGCCCTGTGGAGTCTACAAACTTGTTTTACCTTCCTTTTTGAACTTACTATATTGAACTTAATTTCTTGTAAACCTCTGTGTGGGTTTATTTTACGTACTTACAAAGTAGTATTTTTTTTTATTATTCTCAAACTCTGCTTTTGATATTTATAATATTTTGTAGCTGGATGTCATTGTACTAGTTCATCTGTTCTTTCAGCAGAAAAATTACACCACCAATAATTGCATGCGGTAATTACCTGTTACAGTATTTGTGGCATATTGTAACATATTCTTTTCATGATTTTGTCACTTGCAATTCAATGGATTTTGGGGATTCTTCTTACTTCTGTAGTACAGACTGGTTATTTTCTGCCTTTTGCAGTGATTCCTAGCATACCACTGTCCTCTTCCATTGTTGTTTTCTACAATGAGGATTACATATTTTAGGCATGTTTCTCCCCCCCAACATTCCAGATATATCTAGAAAGCTTCAGTGTTACTGTACAAATACTGTAAATGTATGGCTGAATCCACGCATTCTGGTGTAAAAATGAGATGTTTGGGGTTTTTTCTCTTGATGCCAGAATGCTACTTTTTCAGAAATATCTTTACTCATAACAACAATTTACAGAAACTAAACAGAAAAGAAAAAAAGCCACACCCTTTTTTTCAAAATAAAAATGTTTTCAGAGAAGCTGAATCATTTGTATATTTCTGAATATTTACTTAGGTCAAGCTAATGGACACCAAACCAAAATATCCATGTTTACAGGTTGTTGAAAATCCACTTGTCAGCTAAGTCATGGTGAGTGACTCTGCATGCATTCTTACCGTATTTCTGTAATTAAGTATTTTAGTTTAATCCATCTGTGGTGTCTCACTCACAGGTTTTAACTAATTCCTGCACAGTCCATCTGACTCACAGGAGTTTAATTGTTTCAATCAGTGTTCTGCCCCCCTCAAATCTAAAGAGGTAAGGCTGGATTCCAGTCAGTTCTCACGGTAACACTTGGGCTTGACAAATAAGAGAAGAAATTGAGCAGTGAGATAGAGGGCCCAGCTTTCTGCAGTGCTAGTGAGGTCTGGCTGAGGCGAAGGAGCAGATTCCTTAAATGTAACAGAAATTAAGCTTTCACTGGTATGAATTAATCTCGCTAATGAGGAAAACATCCAGGCAGCTACTGAAGGTGAATAAAGAAAAGGCAAGAGAAAGTATCTTCCAGAAAGAGGACATTACATGGTTCAAGAAGTGAGACACTGAGATCTGAATACCTCAGAAGTTCCTGAGCTAAAGCTTAAAAAAATAGATGGGTAAAAGATCCCAAACAGCCTAGAAATAATCATATCAAAACATGTTTTTCTTATGTGAGAAAAACTGAGTTCTAAAACTAAGTCTGACTTTCAATTTTGAAAGGGTAAAAAGAAAAATAAGCTGCACCCAACTGGAGAACCAGTTTTTGATTTCATACTATGAAGGTCCTTGAATTTAGGATAAAGGTAATGGATGCATAATCCAAGTGCATCCAGAAGATGTGTCCTCCTAAGAAACAACCTGTATTATACAGCTTCTGTTTTTCTTTATTTTCTAAATTGTTTGTCCAGTCTCCAGCAGATTAAAAGAACTGTTTGAATAAATACTGGTTTTGTCTTTAGTTCCTTGAATGCAGTATTTTGAAAGGAAAACAGGCTTGATCACTAGTGTATGTGCTACACACATATATCATAGTGTGCATGTGTGTACATGCACATATGTACACTGTTATGTTGTTCCTTTTTGTCAGCAGTGATATGATAGAGCTTAATTTTTTGTAATACAGTGGTTAAAAAAGCCATATTCTTGAAGGTCAACCTACTGCATGATTCCTAAGCTTAGTAATTATGGAATAATCTTCTCAAGATCCTAAATATCCATAATTACTGTATGGAGGTTTTCTTATTTCTAGGCTGGTTTACTAAGAGCAAAGGTTGCTAGAAATAGAACATGTCATATGAACTTTACCATGGCAGTTTGTAGAGCAAATTGAAAAGCTCTTAAAGTCATTCTTAGCATGCTTTTTTCACACTGTATGTTTAAAGTAATGTCTCCCATTTTAGCCTATTAGACATGAAACTGAATTTTAGGTGCGAGTGCAAGTGCTTTTTCCCTTAATATTATTTTCCCATTGGTAATAATTTGTAGTTTTTGAAGAGCAAATCATTTCAAAATGTAGAATCTTTGGAAAGAAATACCAATCTTTGTGAAGGAACCTTATCATCTTCTTATTTCTTAATTACATTGGCTGGTGTATACACCTATGGTTAAAATGGTTTCTTTTAAATCTACCCCTCCCCCCTACCTTGTAAATAATTGTATAAGGACATGAGCATGTGTAAATTAGAGTTCTTTGAAATACAGTGTGGCAGGTTCTTTGCCAAATCAGATTCCTCGTTATCTACTAAAACAGTAATTCCACAGATAGGTATGGTTTTCTTTCCTCTTAGGACATGCCTATGAATATTTGTACATATGACATTAAAAGCCTTTTTTTACAGAAATAAGAGGTAAGATTTTCTGGCAAGATTATCCTTATCTCATTCTAGATACAGACTAGAGTGAGGCAAGGATAATCTCATGAGAATTTCTTCTTCCTCAGGAAGCCTCCAGTTCACAAATGACCCAGCCTTTCTGTCTCCAGTGAGGCATCATATCCATCATTATCCAAAGCACAGCAGGGAAAACATCTCCCAAGTGTGGACCAGCTACAGATCATGCTTTTACTCAGTCCTTAAGTACCCTACTCGCAAGGTATAACCAAAACAACTATTTCACACTTGTGACTATTCAATTCCTGTACATGCTGGAAGCTGGTAGTTCTGGTTCAATTCTACTGAACCTAAAGCAACAGTCAATTCATAGACTGCTTTTTATTCTTTCTCTTCTGAAGCGCAGCCCTGCTTCCCAGGTTTCCACTGCCACAGACAACTGGAGCTGTCACTCCATCCAAAACCCCCAAGGAGGGAGATCCTACATGACTAAGCAGGGAAAATGGGGGAACTGCAAAAAGGCTCAGAAACAGTCATTTCTGATCTGACCTTAGCAGGTGGTTTCTGCTCTTCTTCGCACTGCTCGATCTCAAACACGGAAATTATGGCAAAAGGGAAACTGAGGCGAGAGGAAGTCTCATGCCCTCTTATCCTGCCTCTGAGTCAGTTGTTAATCATAGGGTAATGCAGTTTTCTGTACTTCTTGAGTCATTCATATGCCTCATTGGTTGGCAAGTAGACATAAGACACTGATGAGTACAGTGATTTTTTTACCCAAGCACATGGAGAATAGCTCTATTCTGTACAGATAACCGCATTTTTATGCAAATTGAGATATTTGCTATTCATAAATACGTATTCTCATTTCAACCGTTTCAGGAAATTGACAAGCATAAACAGGACCACATGATTTTGGCACATCAAATACAAAAGAAATTAAGTAATAATGAATAAACAGACAAACTGTAAGTAGGGTTGTTTCAAGCCCTTATGAACAGTAGTTGCATCCATTGGAATCATTTTGATCAGAAAGAGGAAAGTGAATGAAAAACTATTTCTTCAAAATGGCTTAGCTAGCTCTAGTTTACAGAAAAGATTTGAGTCAATATTTGATAAAACTTTGATCCCATTTACTGAAAAAGATTTCATATCACTTATGTTTGACTGCTTGAGCTGCAAGAATTTCAGCTCCGTCTGAGTTGCCTTACAATTTCTCTCTTAATTTGATTATTTATGATTATCCTTAAAAACTGTTAATACCTTCAGATCAGGACTCTATCATACACCTGTGAAAACAATTTGCAATCTATACTTCTGTTGAACTGTCTATACAATTAGTTTCTTTACTTTCTTTAGCACAGTGTGCAAAAAATCTTCACAACTATTTATTTAATTCAAATTGAATAGTCAGTACAAACTAATATTTTTCAGATATATAGAAGACATAATTATAAATAAGTCTTTAAAATACCATTCTTTTTTGACCTTTCTGTCATCATTTTACAATTTCATACTTTTTCCATTCTAATTTGCAATAATAAATATTTTGAATACCCACTTTAGTTAACATCAATGTCAGTGAGCTGGTTAAAAACAACCATTCAAAGAAAAATTTCTTTGTAGTTTACCATGTAGTTGTATACACTTTATAACTTTTCACAAATTGATCATTAAGAGGTGCTTTTTTTTAATGTTGAAATAATTTTCACGCAATAGGTGAGAACATCTTCCTGGGCTACCATCTGAGTCTTTGTGTTCTGTGGCTTTTTTATGTCACTGTGTGAATAAATATAATAACACAGGTCAGATAGCCTTTCTGTGGGGATTGCCTATTATGTCCCTAGTAAAATCTGACATTAAAAGGGTCAGTGAGGCTCTTAATGTTATTTAAAATCAATGAAAAATATTCATGAGGCCTAGAGCACATTCCTAGTGCATGGAGGTCAAGCGTGTTGGGTTTGCAAAGAAGAGATTCAAGACTGATTTAAGGGCAGCCTGTTTCCTCCTGAAGGGAGTCACAGAGTTGATGGAATCAAATGTTTCTTCAAAGTGACATCCCATAAACAAGGGGAAATGGCCATTAATTCACCTGGGAGAGGTGCACATGGGATTGGGCAAAGCATCTTCAACCAACATTTCTATGAGTATGACCTCCAGGACTACCAATGGGAGGTGGCCAGACTGCAACAGAAACTTTGGCTAAACCTTCTAATGGACCATGTTTCACTGGAGCTTTTGTATTTCAAGATGCTGGAGGATACACACATGAGATCTAGCTACATTATATTGAGGAAGGATTCCTTGCATCATGCAAATGTGTGTCTGTAGAACCGTGTTAAGACTTTTCCATAATGGACAGCAAGACCAAGTCTCCAGTGGCTCAGAGAATAAGAGTCAGATACAAATTCAGTTAACCTATTTTAAATGCATTTGTTTATGCAGAATAATTGTAATTTATAAATTAAAATATTTAAATAGATAAAGTTATGTCATTTCAGTAATATTTCAAAGCCTAGGGTAAAACTTGAGCTTATATACTACTTGTCTCTCAAAACTTCACTATTTATTCTCCACAGGCAAAATATAAAAGAGGTAAGAGATTTTTATGAAATTTTACCAAATGAATATTCAGTTCTAGCCTAAGAATTGAAAAATTACATTAATGTAGTCTCCCATTTCAGTTCTAATACCTGGTGCTGCACTGTAGTGAAACAGTTGTTTCTCTATGCCCGACTTTGAGCTAAATTTTTATATACGTAATTCACTATAAGTGAAATCCACTATGCATATTTTTATTTATATGTTCTTTTTTTTTTAGTGTGTTGAAATCTCACTGTAATTTGTCCAAAGGAAATGGATGGGATATCTCTTTAAACTAGCATGATGCATATAGTACTTGAATCATTTGGCCTGATGTGTGGGGTTTTGTTTGTTTTTTTTTTTTCTTTTCTTTTATGAAGTCCCTCCATAATGTCCGAAATCAGCATTCAAATACCTTGGCACATGAATTCACAAATGTACAAACGTGTGCCTACTGATACATGTCCGCAACAGTGTCACGTGTGATATCTGCTACCTATTGAATTATTCTGACTAAAAGTTGGAATATATTTTTCAATCTATGTCCATCACTTAAATTAAGCATGTGGATGGAACAATCTAAGTAAATGCCCTCTCTTTTTAAGGAATGTATTACGCTTAATGTGGTAGATGTGCAAGAAGGCATAAAGCAATATTCAGAGAATGACATTTTTTCTTCAAGATTACAGAAATGTTCATGATAAATACATAAATATCTCTATAAATAAATGCCCTGGAAGCTTGCAGAACTATAGAATATCTTGAGTTGGAAGAGACCCACAAGAATCATCAAAGTCCAGCTCCTGGCCCTGCACAGGACACTCAAAGAATTCCACCATGTCCTTGGGAAAGTTGTCCAAACATTTCTTGAACTCTGTCAGGCTGGTGCTGTAACCACTGACCTGGGGATCCTGTTCCAGGGTTCAGCCACCCTCTGGGTGAAGAAGTTTTTTCTAATATCCAACCTAAACCTGCCCTGACAGCTCCCGATATTCCCTCAGGTCACAGTAAAGATTGGTGCACCCCCAAAGTGAGCTACAGGCAACTTCAAGGCATAGAAGGGAGACATGAAAAATAAGACTTTGAATAAATGTGTTTGAGTTATTTAAATAAAAACACTAGAATGATTGTGCAGTACAATATTTAGATTAACATGGAGTCATAAAAAATGTGAATTATACTTGATTATAATTTTTCTGAATTGTAGTGAATTCTTTCACAATTAAGCCAAAAAGCAATGCATTGTCACTATTCCAAGATGCTGCTGATTTTTTTTTCTTAGTCTTAAATTTAGATGAAAAGTCTGGGTTTTTATCTACTCCAACCCTAGGTCTATAAAGTGGTAGTTTTAAAAGAATCCTGATGTTACAGAAAATTCATAATCTGATATTCTCACTCACAAATTTGGGATTGGCAATCCTCTAGCCAGAGCATACTTTAATCCTCTCACTATACCTGTCCATTATCCCAAGCCAGTTGTACTTGGACAGTGCTTTGAGAAGATCCACAAACATTCTCCAGTGATAGGACTAGTGAGCTGAGGAAAGAAGAGGTTTATATATTTTAAAATTAATATTATCTTTCATGTACACAAAAGTAAACCACAAAAGATTACGGAAAATAATTGCAGCCATTGGCAGAGCCCAAGCCACAACAGATATCCATGGAGTACACCACACTGGAGCAGGTGGTTTTTCCTTAAAGGAAGCTTCCCTGGAGAAGAGCCCACATTGGAGCAACTCTTGAAGAACTGTAGCCCCTGGAAAGAAACCATAGTGGAGGAGGTTTATCCTGAAGAATTGCAGCCCATGGATGGAACCCTGCAGGCACAGGGGAAAGGTGTGAAGAGAAAGGAGTAGCAGAGGGGAACTGACATGGATTGACCCCCAAACCCACCATCCTGCACAACCAAGTGTAGAGTGAGGAGGTAAAGGAGTCAGGAATGAAGGAGTCAAGTTGTGTCTGAGGAAAAAGAGGAGAAGAGGGAGGAGGCAAGTACTTTCAGTTTTGTATTTGTTTGTCACTGTTGTACTCTATTTTTAATTAGCAAAAACAAATTAATTTCCCCAAGTGAAATCTATTTTGTCTGTGATGGTCATAACAGGGAAGGGACCTCCCTGTCTTAATGCTGACTCACAAGTTTTTCACTTTATTTTCTCCCTGCCTTGTTGAAGAAAAAAAGAAAGAGAAGGAAAACAGCTGAGTGGGCATGTGGCAGCCAGCAAATGTCAAATTCATCACACTTTTTAGATGAAACTGAACAAACACTTCTAAGAAATAATTAGCTCAACATAGAGAAGAAGATGGAGATAACAGAAGACTTTAGACATTACAAGATGAGGTTCCGAACAATTGCTCTTCACAAAGTGAAGGTTAAACAAAGTAAACACAGTGGATGTCTCTAGGGAGCAAAAAAATATTAGGTAAATTCATACCATAGTATACTTACTCTATTTAGGTATTACATGAAGACCGCTGAAATTTCAAGCTTACTGCTACATCATATAGCCTTAACAGAACTTGTTTAAATGTTCAAAAACGAAATTTAGAAACAAGTTTGAAATGAACTAAAACTATGCCAAATAAATAAATTAATCCATTGTCACTCTCTATCTTTCACAGGTTTACTACAGATTTCTGTGTAAAAATGCACACTGATAAGAAAACCGAAGATGCTCAGAAGCCCTGGGTGATGTAAACTGTACTCTATGTTCTCCATGGTGTAGTGCAGAAGGTGTTCTGTTCTTCAGAAATACACCCAGAAAGCTGCATTGGGGTGAACTATATTTCATGTTAATATTCAGCTGGCATTGCCTACCTGCAGTAGAGGAAGACACGGGGCTCATATAATTTGTTAGGCTGGTTCTTTCTATTCTGTTTCTGTTGGTACATGAACACATCACTGGATAAGAGGGATAAACTCCGGCTTTAAAAAATTGGCTAGCTCACACCAAGGTTATTTTCAACTCACTAGCTCTTTTATCAGAAGACTGTAACCATGACTGTAACCATGTAGCCTGAAATTGTGGTGATTCCTGCTTGCACTTTTCCCTCTCCAGTTGATATTTCAGCCTAGTACTAACTCTGCTTTGAAGAGCAGAGCACATGGTTACCACATTAATGAAGATACCTTTAGTCTGCCTGAATCAGCAGTGTGGAATTAAGGGCCAGAAAGTGGGACGCCTCCCAGTTGTTGCACCAGCTGCTATATCAAAAATGGCTACAAATGCGCCAGTGTCAGCACTAAAGCTACAAAATTATAGCTGCAGCAAATCCTTTATCACTGCAGCCTTCCAGTATCTGAAGGGAGCCGACAAGAAAGATGGAGAGAGACTATTTATGAGGGCTTGTAGTGACAGAACAAGGGGGAATGGCTTCGAACTGACAGAGAGTAGGTTTAGATTGGATATGAGGAAAAAAAATCTTTACAAAGAAGGTGGTGAGGCCCTGGAACAGGTATCCCAGAGAAGTTGTGGATGCCCCGCCCCTGGAAGTGTTCAAGGCCAGGCTGGATGGGGTTCTTAGCAATGTGGTCTAGTGAAAGGTGTCCCTGCCCATGGCAGGGGGCTTAGAACAAGATGATCTTTAAGGTCCCTTCCAACCCAAACCATTCTATTATTCTATGATTTAGAGCTACAACAATCTGGGAAACAGGTTATGCTAATTAAAACTACTTTTCTCACATTGTTTTTCTGTCTTCCTTCCATTCATTCTTGTGTCGTATGTAGTCTTAATTTTATGATGTTGTTTCACCAGTTATTTTCACTCATGCTATGAGCCTTTCATTCAATCAGTACATTAAATTCCCATCTACTCCAGACTTGAATCTACTACAAAAGGGAACACAGAAGCATCTCTTTCCATTCTCCACAAGGACCTTGCATGCTGGGGTGACTTTGACCAATGTCTCATTCGTGGGAATGTTTAAGTACTTTCCTTTTCCTCCTTACTGAAGATTGGGGATTTTCTGCAGCCCAGAAGGAGACATAGTGCTGCCAAGAAACTCAGTACTAGTATTACCGCTGAAGAGGAGAAGGGAGATGAGGGATCCTCAACATCTCCTCCCTCTCAACAGTAAATTCAATTTAATATTCAATTCTCAGTTGAAAGCTTTTTTTCTTCATTCAGCTAATTTTGATTTTTATGTTGTATTAGCTTTTGTAGCTGTATTTAAAGAGTGCCAAAGTGTAAAAGAACACATTCTGTGTGAAATATGGTACATAAAGTTCTTTTAATTGAAGGCAATACACAAAAAATACTTTATTGCTGTCTCACAGGTAGGAGACTTGTTTGAATTAGTTGATTACTGATTTAATATTTCATTGTCAGAACACATTTTACATGTCAAAACACAAAAGTACTTAAGATATTAAAGAACCTTACATGTGTATTTTAAACATCTAGTAATAAGAAATGGGTCATTTGTTTTGAGCTTGTGCCACACATCAGATATCCCAGGAGCATTAAAGTGTAACTAGAAGTGTCTCATTTACTCATTAACTGGCACTAGTAGTAAGAAATAAGTCTCCTGCATGGAACAGAATTAATGTTCTATGCAGCCATCACCACAGAAAACGAAAAGCCAAATGGGCAGCAGCATCACATAAGTACAGAAACAGTATTCACAATTAATTACCCTGAAAACTGAGGCATATCTGAGAAATAAGGAAAAAAAAACAGCTGGCAATTTGCAAAACAGGCAGAATTTATCAATAGAACTCCTAGCCAGCTACTTAATTTTTTTTTTTCTTTAGGAAAAGCATGCTACACTTTAAAAATATTTGTTTCCTTCAAGGGTCTGAGAAACAAGGAACAAAATTTAAAAACTTGAAAGGAACGCATAAAGATTTTGGAGCAGAGAGAACTAGTAGAAATGATTCAAAACTGACTTCTATATTAAAGGCATTTATTGAAATATTGTCTATAAAGGGCTTTTGGAACACTTCCTCAAAAATTGAAAATCTTAGAAGTCAAACTTGTAGAACAGCAAGAGAAAAACGGGAAGAGACAAGTGCCAATAGATTGATAAACTCACCAAAGAGTAGCTTCTTAAAATCAGGAAAGCCCAATGATAAGGGAGCAGGAACATCAGTTCAAAGACAGTAGCCTTCAGTTTTTGATAGTTCAATTAAAGCACTCTGATTAGACTGAGGAAGGAAAAATAAACCTGACACAGACATATAGTACAGAGATAGTCCTTAAATCACCATGACAAAACCCCAAATTTTCATTCGTTCTCAGAAGTTGCTTCCTAGAGGGAAGGTAAAAGCAGAAAAATATTTGATATAACCAGAGTCTGATATAATAGAAGACACTTTACAATAAACTAGAACTGTATTTATGACCTTCAGTATGTGTGTCAGGGAATATTCCTTAAACTTCTAGCTGTCGTCTGAATTAGATGATCCTGGAATATACCTTACTTCCTTACTACTTGGTGAACTGTAAGAAAAATAATCTCTATTTTTATCCTCTTTTACAGAAATTAGGATAACCTGAGTGTTCCAATATCTACTCACATGACACAGATGGAAAAAATATTTCTTCTTTCAATGTATTGTGCTCGTTAACATGATCATATGTAATGGGTTGAAACTGAGTTTACTGACGAGCTTTTAAGCCAATGCGCTTTTGCGAATTTTGCGTATTTAAACCCCGTGCAAGGGTGGGAAGTTCCTTCTGTTCCCGGTCTCCTGACGGAGAAAGGGGGGGCCTCCGGGCCTGTCCTGGGCCCAGCCCGGGCTCCTGCCCGCCCCCCCCCACCCCTCTCCCTTCCCCCAGAGTTGCGGGCAGCTAAACTATCTATGGACTGCCCCATAGCCAAATTCATCCAGCTGGACTTCTGGAGAAATCGGGGGGGGCCTCCCCTCTGCAGCCCGCGCAGACCCAGCGGGACCAGCGGAGCCTCCTCTTTTGCAGCCTGCACAGCTCGCACCGAACTGAACATCAGCGCAGCCCATGAAGGAGAAGAACATGGCGGCTGCATGGTCAGGAAGAAAGAGAAAGTCAGTCA
>VZTE01005377.1:84242-218510 GCA_013397775.1 Eulacestoma nigropectus | reverse complement strand
CCCGCGCCCGCCGCCGCCCACAAAAGAACTCTGACTTGCTGAATACAGATTAGTTCTTAATGAACATGGTATGGAGTGTGAGGGATATGATCTACAGAGAGTCTGTAGAAGAAACAATTGTTAAAGAAACAATTAAAGAAAAGGAAAAGACATTAAGAACTATAGAACTGAATTCTCTCTGTTACAGGGTAGATAGATGAAAAAAAGCTGTTTCTTGTTCTACTATCTCGGTAGAAGACAATTTCCACTTCGCATTATTCAGATGGGTAAAATCCAGAAAAAGTTTATTTATGACTAGTTCAAACGAATGTGTTTTGTTGCTAAATTTTTTTAGCTTAAACTAGCTCTTCTCTCTCCCTCTCATCTGTCACGCTGATGATTTCACAGACTGATTTCTGTATTTTATTTCCTAAATTAAATGAACGCATTTTTTCTCAAGTATCCTTTCCAAACATAAGGTCTCCATTGTTGCCCATTTCTAGCAGGATTTCTCTGCACACATTCCAGTCTAAATTCATCTCTCTTAAAATGGATGGATAAGACTGTGTGATGTATATGAGTGATCACTAATGGTTTAAACAAAGGTAATGATTGCAAGATGAAATCAGACTAACACTGAGAAGCTTTTCAAGGTGTTTAATTCAGGTAACTGAGTAAAAAAAGCGTTATCTAATTACAGCAGAAGTAATTTTTGGCCTTTCTTGAGTCAAATGCCTTGGATGAACTTGCAGTGTAAAACTAAAAGAAAAAAATTATTTTGACACTAGGACTTTCTCTACTGAAATATTTCAGGTGATAAGGTGAAAATAAGCATCCCAAACCTATCTTTATGTCTAGAGTTTCAGTAGGAACACTCTTTGGATCAAGGGAAGAAGAAGTTGAGCATTAGTAGATAAAATGTTTTTATTGTGTTAGAAAATGTTTCTGTATGAAACAATATCTTGCCACACTTTGCATTATGTGAACTTAAAAAGAACTCACATAGGCTGTGTAGATTGGTGTCAGGTCACAAACAAAAAAAATGAGTAAATGAAGGACCCAGAAGTGTTGGTTGGCAGCTGGCTGAACATGAACCAGTGTGTGCCAAGGTGGCCAAAAAGGTCAGTGGCATCCTGGCTTGTATCAGCAGTAGTGAGGCCAGCAGGACCAGGGCAGTGATTGTCCCCTATACTCAGCACTGGTGAGGCCACACCTCGAGTGCTTTGTCCAGTTCTGGGCCCCTCACTGCAAGAAAGACAGTGAAGGGCTGGACATTTTCCAGAGAAGGGCAATGGAGCTGGTGAAGGGTCTGGAGCTGCTTGTGAGGAGCAGCTGAGGGAGCTGGCATTGTTTAACTTGTTTAGCCATGGCAGGGGGTTGGAACTAGATGATCTTTAAGGTCCCTTCCAATCCAAATAATTTTATGGCTGAGGGAGCTGGCATTGTTTAACTTGTTTAGCCATGGCAGGGGGTTGGAACTAGATGATCTTTAAGGTCCCTTCCAATCCAAATAATTTTATGATTTTGTGATATACTTCCCCACTTTCCTTACTAAATGTCTGTTCTCCCCATATTGTCCTACCTTCCCCTCCCCTAGTCCTGGCCACTCCCTTGGGTTTTTCCTATTGGTTCTGGTACCCCAACTCCGCCCATTGCTGCCCCCATGCCCAGAGACCATTCTCTTCATCCCCCCTCCTCCTGATAGAAAAGTAAGCTGTAGCCACATGATTTGCTCTCTGCATGGGGAACCGGTGTGGCACCGTGTGAGATTAAAGCTCCCATGTTCCCCATGTGGAAGCCTCTTCTCTGCCTCCTTTACCACCGCTGTGTTGCAGAGCTGACAGCTCACCGGAGCGAGGACGTGGGGCTGCCTAAAGGCTGCGGGAAGTGGCTGGCCGCTCTCCCTGTCACGGCCTCGCTGCGCTCTCCAGGAAGGTTGCAGCGTGCTATACCAACGCAATAACAACAAACTGCAACATGATTTTATATTATTATGAATCATTTAAGTCAATTTTTTTTCCCAGATAGGACTAATATGGATCTTAATGCCATGGCACTCACTTTATTATGGGTTTCTTTCCAGGGTTTGCAGAAACAGATAATCAAAAAAAGAATAATTTGCTTAATAAAGACTCATCCATGGTCTGCTACTGTTACTTTGGGATGTCAGGAAAACTCCTGAAAAAGAGAAGTCAAAAAAAAAAAAAGTAGAGAAATTAATTTAATATGGTGATTTAGTGATGAATGCCTCCATTTTCTATATTAAATAGTTGCAATCACCAGTTCTTACATTACAATATTACGTGAATGACATTAAGAATGGATAGTCAATCCAAGACAGCAGTCATTGCAAATCAAGTTTTTCCTAGGCCTCCTACTTAAAAAAATCATGGAGATCTAGTAGAAATGTCAAACAAAATAAAAAACTCAGCAGAGATAATTTAAGCTCTGAAACTGTAAATTTCTGAAAACTTCCTTGTGAGGGAAGTTATTTAACAACATGCCGAAAAAAGCTGTTGCCACCTCATCACTGCCATGTTGTACAGTTTCAGGGCCTAGATAATGCTGTTTTGGCATTTCAGTTTTGGTGAGGAGATGAGTTATTCGAAGCTAATGTTTATTTTGCAGAAGTTCTGACTAGTCAAATACGAACACTTTGATATAGAAACTGGGTTATTTTTATCTTGACTTTTCCTCTAGCATTCCTCTTCCATATTGATGGAAACTTGGGTCAAAGCTCTAAACACAGATGAAGCATAATTGCATGCAATTCTCATGATTTGACATACCTATTGCTACACCATTAGAAAATTCAATTATCCCAAATATCTTGCAGCAATTTTCCCTGTGCTCTTTCAGTGTTACTAATTCGTGATTTTCAGTATGGCTTGCTTTAGTAATATTGACAAGTGGCATACAACTACTCAATCAAGCATATCAAGTCCTTTAATTTGGCCTAATGCAGGCATCAATGGAAGGTGTGAAGCTTTTGCATTCGCTCTATTGAAACTAATGTCCATCAGAAAGCAAACTGATTTTTGGTTTCAATATAAATAAAAATTTGATCATATGAAAAAATGTTGTCAGCCCTGCTAAATTGGTAATGAATGAATGAAGTAAAGCAAGTGCTGAATATCTGCCTCACATTTTCCTTTTCACTGGTGTATAATTTCTAGCCATGCAAAGTAATTTTCTAAAAGATGAAAAACCTCAGTCACTTTTTGTATGTCTACTTTGTTGAATACTTCAGACATATCTTTAGCTCATACTCTATTTTATGGTACTTCATATAGGCAAAATGGATTCTCTGTTATAAGTGTTTCTGATTTGGCAAATAGTCAAATGCAAGAGAAAAAAATGTAAAGCATGGAGGAGAGAACTTATCTCTACCAAACTGTGTATCCCAAATGTGACTCCAGCTTCCAATTTATGACAGATACATAGGTAGTTTGCACAGAAACAACTTATAACAATCTTGAAAATCAAACAAGAAAGCATGATGATTATGTCAATGTGTATAATTCCTATGTTTAAGGAAGCTGTAATTCCCCTAACAACACTGATTAAGAGACATGCCTGCTATTGTTCTCTTTATATTGTTAGCGATCTAAGTAATCTTAAACAGTTCTATAACAATTGTAGTATAAACACTGCAAAATATCTGGTATTGCTTTTAGTTAATGTTTTTACTTATCTGAAATTCTGTAAGTATTACAAATAGAATAGGGTCAATCAGTTAATCCTTGATATCATCTCTCTAACATTTTCAACACATCAATCTTTTGGGTGTATTTTCTATGTCTTGATCTATGCCTGGAGATCTACATTCTTCTAACAAGCTTATGAGCAAGTTGTTAATACCACAGAAACATTTGCTTTATTAAACTCTGTCATGGTTTAGGAATCGTATTAGTGCTCCCACTAAAATGAAAAACCACAAGCTGCTCCTTCCCCCAACCCCTTCCACTGAGAGACAAGAGGCAGAGATCCTGAGCAGAGATAAGAAGAATTATAGCAATGCGATAAGAAAACCAACAGTAACAGCAACAATATTAAGAACGAAAGTATACAAAAAGAGGGTCATGCATATCCAAAAAATGTTCACTGACTGACCAACTTGACCTGCCACGGCCCGGCCCTCTGACACAGAGAACAAAATGGCCTCTGGACCCTCTGCACGAGTGTCCCCCCCCCAAGCCCAGGACAATGAAAACCAATGGCAGACAAACCCTCTGGTGGGGGCTCTGGCAGAGTTACCCCCCCTGCTCTGTTTGCTGCTCACTCCCCCTGAAAAGGACGAAATGAGCCACCTTTTTCCTCCACCTGAAGCCATGCCCACCTTCTCAGAAGTGAGAACCCCTTACTCCCAGTCCCAGCAATGGTGTCAGTGGCATAGAACAACAACCTAGACATGCCCCCATGGCTCTAGGCTCCATCCCCTCATGTCCTTGGCTGAAATTAGGATGAACTATAAATCAATTAATTGCAACAAACAATGTGCAATGTCTCCAGAGCACTGTTCATTTATGCACAAACTAAACTATTAAGCTAATTTTATTTAATTAAGTCTGCCCTGTCTAAGATTTTCCGAGGAAATCTCTACACTGAATCAGTATCTTCATGGCCTTCATATATTTATTTGCCATACTGTGATATTTTTAAGTGCAACTTCCTATTGATTTCTAGGAATGGAAACTTAGGAACAGTGTGCATTGCCTAACAAGTGTTAGAACCCTTAAGAGATTCACCAGTTGTAGAATATCCATCCTTATGTGGTATATTCATAAGACACCAAAATTTAGTAAAGTTACATCAAGACAAAGCATATATAAGAAAGGTCTGATCCCAGTCCCTGTTTGAATTATATTTATGATGTTCTTCTCCTTGACTTCTACAAATCTAGTTGATTCTCAGATGAAAAAAATTCTATCCAATTAATAAAAGTTACATGATTTAACTGCCATCAAATGTAGATCTATATTCACACACTGATTAATTTAAAACTCATTTTGCATTTTCAGCTCAGCTAGTTCTGTCTCTGAGACTCAGGTAGGCTCTTGAAATGTTTCCTTTTAATTTTAGAGATCTTAAACTAAATCATGCGGAAACTGGAAACAGGGTTTAGCTCCATCTCTTTCCTCCATTCTGAGTTGCAACATAATTGAGAAGCACCTGAAATTACACACATACTTGCTGAAAACGTTTTGAATATTGTCTTTACCCATGCTACACAACAAGTTGTTTGCTATTGTATTGTCCTAAGATACGTGGAAAAGCTGGCTTTCAAAAAATCCGAAGACAAGGACCTGGACCTTATTTGTCTCAGTTCTTGCATAAATGATCTAAAATCAAACTTTTCAGTGTAGGATGGACAGAGCCATCCTTACATAAGACTGAAAATAAAGGCAAAAGAAGACTTCACATTGTCTTTGGAGGCATAGGTACAGTTGTTAACTTTGGAGAAAGGATGCTTAAGCTGGATCATAAATGGATGAAGATACTTGGTTCGCAAATTTGGGCATATTTATAGTAGTTTGGATGCACTTAAAATTTCCAGTTAGTTGACTGGAATTGGTCTACCACCCAGTGTGCAAACAAGTGTTAGATTCCCCTTTAGAAACTGGATACATACAAGGGTATATGTGTGAAGTCTTTCACAAGCAGACAGGAATTTTCCACCTGCCAGCTCTCTGAGACACACAGCTGTCAGCCAAAGCTGCACACAGCTATCTTAGCCAGAAGCTCTGTAGCCCCACTAGAAGGTCCATGGTAGAGCCAGTTCAACCCTGTCTGACTTGAATATGCCTGACTCTTCGGTGGGATCTAGTCCTTAGGCTGTGTGAAGTTGAAATCTTCTTGTCCTCATAGATGTTTTTTGTAATTCAGGGGTAGTAGATACTGTGTTTCCTTTTGGAGGTCATGTACACACGGGGTAGGATCTAGGTGACTCCAAGGAGATTTATGGAAGGGAGAGTCTCTCCCACAGCACCCATTGTTCCTTTTCTCATGCCACTGTAAGCAGAAGTGCTAAGTCCCATCTCCAACCCATTTACCTCTCCATTTTACTGTGATAGGACTTGTCTGGCTTTGGGTTAATTCCGGTTTCTTCCTGTAGTGGCATCGTATTCAATTTTTCCTGAATTTCTTTCTTAGTCATCTGTCAGTAAAAGTAACAAAAGGAAATAAAATCAGTAAATGTAGTTTAGTTTTGACCTAAAATCCAGTCATGGTCTCCCCATTTCAGAAGCTCATTACTGTGGACTAGCTGCCTATTGTGACAGCATTTCATTAGCTTGAACTGGAAAAGGCAAGAATGATGTGTGCCTGTCAAATCTGAACTGGAGGAAGCTATTTGTTCTGGTTTTGGTATGCTTCCTAACTCTAAAGGTAGTGTGAAGAGACCTGCTGTTTACTTATGGACTTTGACAATGAGCTTCTCTCCATCTGTGTTCAAAATGTTTAAGCCTGACATTTTTGTTAAACCCATGGGTAAGTGTCCTGTGTATGTTTTTGCATGTAGATTTACTCTGTGGATTTTTAACTTCCTTGATCCTCAATGTAAAAGCATGTGAGATGGAATCAATTTCATTTTTTATTTCAAGTGGATCCTGTAAAGTTTATTTAATTCATCAAGACCTCTGAAGCCCTCAGGGAAATAGAAAATAAAAAAGGATGCAAAAAAGTAATTAAGATTTTTTTAGCCTAGCAAAAGAACTAAAAAACCAGTATTATTATTAGAATGCTGGAAATGGGGAAAAAAAAAAGAAAATGCTGTAAAGAAGGCTCTTAAAAAAAATGGAAGATCGTCAGATAAGATCATCATTTAGAGTTTTACAAGGGTGGGTTCCTATGGGACTGTAAATACAGAAATCTCAGTCTACATCAGTAGAAGAGTAAATCTAGTGGTAAACCCAACAGCATTAGCACTGCTTGGGAATTTTGAAGTGAATGCTGCATCAAACTACTCTTACAAGAAGGAATGAAAAGTGATGTGGAAAGAAAGCACAGCAAGATGCCAATGGTATGGTCTCTCAAGTGAAGGGCTGACAGGATATTTTATATACTGTAGATAAAAGCACAGACCCCTGAAAGCAAAATCCTCTCTTGAATCCAGAAACATCAGTGTTGTAAATTTACCTCAACATATATGGCAGTTAACTAAACGACTATTGTGACATTATTCACAGAGTCAGAAATATCTCATCCATTCCTACCAGTGAGAAATACTTGCTCTCAACTATGACCACCATCTTGCTCCTTTGCTTTTTAATTAATATTTCTTGAGCTATTTCCCTGGTTCTAATAATACTCTGCAATACTCTTGTGTGATTCTAGAAGAGGTTTCATTAACAGTGACGAGTCTGAGGTTTATAGGTACTAAACAATGTAGGCAAAACTGTGCTCCCAATTTATATACTGGAGTTTTAGAATAGCATAATGGAGAGAAATCATCTAAATACTGTTGAGTGCTGATGGAAAAGGGTGAAGGTACTCTATAGTACACAGATGCTAATTTAATCCTGAAAATACGATAAACTGTCCCATGCTGTCTTCTGACACTGTAATTGTTTGCATTCTTTGATAATGATCACCATTGAAGGAGGCAATATCGGCATGATGGATTGAGATGAGAATAGTGCAGTATATTGCAAACTGTTTCATAGAAGGATGGTGACTGAAATATTATCAGGATGAAGTGTTGTATGCTGATCTTCTCTTGTAGTTGAGTCTTCCCTCAAAATCCAGGCCTGTGGCCTTGCTGACATGGGCCATGGTGACAAATCTCTTTCTAAATCACATTAATTTAATTGGAATGAAAATATAGTTTGTCTGGGAGATGGGGAAATGGGAAGTTACTGCCTCCCATGTCCTGTTTTATAAAGTCAGGGAAGGGCTGGAGTTGTCTCTTGGTCCAACAGTTTAAATGTGCCTGACAGCCTGTCAGCTGTTGCCATAGAGAGGGAAGGAGGTGTTGAGGGGAATTTGGGTAACAAAGAGAACGAGGAGATTAGTTCCTATATCTGAAAGATTACATCAGTGATAGGTGCTGAGAAACTTTATGTCTGTACCCAAACGGAATTGTTTTATTTCTGAGCTGAAAGTAGAACCCTCTGTTTAGTGGTATAGTGATCCTCTGGGGTTTTTTTGGACAGACACATTTGAAAGAATTGCAAGTACTCGTAATGTGAGAACTCTGTCACATTTGACACAGAGTTCTGAGCATAGCGCCTTTCTCTAGGCTAGATGTTGACATAGGAGAAGATGGGGACTATAGTGTCAAGTACGATGCTGATTGCTGTCATTCTGACTGCAGTTGACCTTTAAGAACATCAGCTTATTTGAGACCAAAAAGCAATAGGCTTCCTCTAAAGTTCTCTGTACCTGATTATTATTTTTACCCCTGACTGAACATTTCTCTCCCTTTGCAGCTGGAATTTTAATTGTCTGTTCTGTTCCTGTAACAGCTGCTAAGTAGCTTTGCTCTTCCCCTAGCTGCTCTATTAAAGCTACATAGCACCAAATGCAGTTAATTTTTTTTATCCCTGAATGCTTTATTTTTATCTCATTCCAGTTAACTTGGCTTCTTAGGAAATGAATGGAGGCTTAATGTGGTTTGAAAGTGTTGGTGGCTTTCTCAGATTGACAAGCACTGGCATACTGGCATGTTGAACTTTGTAGATGATGCTGAAGTGCAGTGAGGACACGCCAACATTCATCCTTGGCATGCTAGATTTGTGCAAGGAAAGAAAGTTGCCTTGTACATGTGTTTTGCAATACTGTAGGGAAAGCTGGCTCTAACAAATGAGAAAGAAGATCTATTGATGTTTCAATACTGTAAGCTGTAAATGTCTTTCAGAGCCACCACCTGCACAGTTCCTCAGGTTGAGCATTATCTCCCCTTGCCTAAAACAGAATAGTTTCTCCTCATGGAAAGCCAGCAACATATCCTTTCTAGGCACCTCGATATCAAATTCAAATTCTGGGATCTAGTCCAGGGATTCATGGTGGGATTTGGAGGTTGGCCAGCACACACATTTTGCTGTGCATTTCCTTATCTGAAGAGGCAGCTAGCAAATGTTGTTTTAAGAACAAACCCCTTTTTTCTTTGTTCATTTGATTTTTTGAGTTGCACTGCTCCTGTGTCTCTAAAGCTGATTGGAAGGCCTGAGAAAGAACTGTGAATAAGTCAATCAGCAGTCTGTGTCCTAAATATTGACTTTGGCCACAATTACGAGTATTTAGATTCAAGAGCAAGTGCTCTTATTGGCTGCCAAAGGACAGGATTACTTACTAGAAAAATAGGTCTGACAATCTGCTTCACGGAGAAATTACATCTGGGCCCACCGTATGTGTGTGGCTATCTTGGAAAACAAATAATCAAGGCCAGTGAAACGGAAAGGATGGTCACTATAGATATTTGCTTGCTGTTTACAAGTAAATAATACTCCATATATGCTCAAAAATGAGGATCTGCACATATTCCATGATCCCTGATTGGAAATGATAGATTAGCACTTAGTTTGCTGGCAGTTTAAGAATGGTACAGAGTAATGGCTGCTCTTTAGATGCTAAGGAAAAAATATGTTAAAATAAAAACACAATTTCACTGTTATCAAATAGATATTATTTATATTATTTTACAATTTGTTTTGTATCGAGGTAAAGAGATGATTTTTAAAAACCTGTTCCACTATTTGTTTATGTTCTATCTCCTTCTATATTTTAATACCTAATGATTTTCTATTTCCTCATTATTTATTTTAGGGAGCCTACCCATCTCTTAGAGAAGATTTTAAAGTTCAGTAGCTCAGAAGTTACAGGGGATTTTGCCTGCCTGATATTGTTTAATTAACCAGAGGTTACGTAAAAACAGTTTTCAAGAATGAGTAAACATTTTCCCATGAAATCAAGGTCTTTTGGCCACCTAAAGTTTGAACAGCTAAAACTAAGAATTCTCAAAGTCTCTAGTGTTTTTTGAGAAAGTCCTATTCTCTTCTTGACTTTCTAATGTCTTTCCTCTTTAATTTCCTATTGCATCTCTCTCTTCTCCTCCCTTTCTCCCATGTGCTTCTTCTTTGATATTCTACAGGATTCCTCTCCAATTCTCATCATACCTTTCTTTGCACACTAATTATTTATGTACTATTAGGAAGCCTGCATATGATTTTTCAGACATTTGATTTAATGATCTCAAAAATGTGCCAGCAACACATGCTATTTTGAAAAGGTTAATGATGGAGTTCCACCACCATCTATATCAAGTCTGCTGGTGAAGCCTGAACTCACTCCAGGTTAACAGCAGGTAATTCCAAGTATCTCAGTCCCTGGGAGAAACAAGATCTGGCCAGGACCCTACAGCAAGGAAACTCATAGAAGTGCTTATTCTACACCGTTCAGGAAATGAGGCTTACAGGAAAAGAGGTAGATACATAGAATGAATAAGAAATACTTCTGTGCTTGGAAGTAATCCTGCATTTTGGCCAGCCCTGAAGTGGTCAGGCAGGTAGACTGTATGGTAATTTTAGGTCTCTTCTAACTGAAAATATATTCTTTTCTATTCTATGCTATGCTATGCAGAGTTTTGAGGTCAAGCAGTTGTTCAGGCCAAAGGACTCTTCAGTGGTTTTGTAGGAATAACTATTGTAGAAGGCACACCTGTAATCCCAGTTGTTCAACAGGCGGATCAGATCTTGCTATTTGTGCAGCAAAGCCATTCAATGGTGAAATGGAGCTGTGCTCCTTCCTTCTCAAACAGCTTCACATAATTCTTAGAAGCATAGCTCAGAATGAAAGCATGTTATCAAAAGAAAATGAAGTAATCAGTAATACACATTCACTATCTTGACCATCAAATGTGAATGTCAAAATACCATACTGTGTCTTCTTTCAGCTTCATAAGCACCTGTTCCATTTATAGTACTCACATCTTTAAAATTCCAACATGCATGTGAGCCCCCTGCAAGGAATCCACTTTGTGCTGGAGAGGATTGCAGACTGGTAAGAGCAGAGACCGCCTACTTGTGATGCAGGTGTTTTTGTAGATCTTCACCTGCATCACTGCGGCAAATGTAAGAAAAATATTGAATTGTTCCTCAGAACCTGCCTTTTCAGGATTTTTTCAAGGAGTATGCCTAAAGATTGCAAATAAGATTTTAGCAAATGTTAAACTTATGATTAAAGCTTAATTGTATCCAGGGTTTATAGACTAAAGTGGAATTACCCTTATTTTCCTCCAGGAAACATCCTCTTTTCACAACTACAAGAAGAATCCTATCTGTTAATTTCTACCAAGTGCATTGAGCAGGAGTTTCTGTGGTTTACCTGCTTGGCTCCTTCAGACACCATTTGGAAGTTAATAGGGGTATGATTAAGGATGGTCAATAATTCTGCAAACCTGCCTCCATGTAAGTTTTCCCTTGACTTTTTTGTCCATTATTTCTATGCGTCAGTATTATTTCTGCAGTCCTCACTCACATCATCATCTTTGATTTGGCTCTTTTTCTTTACTTGAATGACCTTTTATATGGATCAGAATAGTGTGGGTAAAGTCGCAAAGAAACAGCAATTTCTGAAAATCAAAGCATATTCCATGCTTCTCCAATGTAAAGTCAGCAAAATTTTTGTCATAATGCAATCCTCCTGTTTTATAAATAGGTTCATTTGAATCCTTTGTTATCATTTAACATGCTTGCAGAATTTCTTCTTATCCAAGTAACTGTTTTCATTCAGATATATTTTGCTTTCCATTTCGTAGTTGCTTTTATTAGAATACTGTAGCTGAATTTTGCTCCTCAGGCAACATTCTCAAGTCTGCAGTATCACTTTTATGGCTTTTCTAAAAAACAGGTCTCTGTATTTTATTTTATATTGTTATTTGGGGTGTTTGTGAAATGCCTGTAAATCTTATGGAAGATTCAGAAGTTTGTACTTACTGTTACGAAGGATAAACCTTGGATTCGGAGGGAAATGTAACCAAAAACAAATAAGTGGTATACTTGGCCCAGTTATAAACTTTGGTCTTGGGAAGCTTATGAAACTACTCACATGCTTGAAGTTAAATGTGCACTTAGCTTTTTTCAAAGTCAAGGCTAAAATGCGTAATTAGCCACAATAGAAAACAACAAAATAAGAACACTATCTGTGTATCATGTAGTAATGGTATACAAAATAATAATAAAACAGAAAGTGTTTGATATCAGCAATAATAAGAATTCTTGTGTCTGAAATCAAATATCCAAGTGTCCTAAGGCTTTCATATTAATCTGTGGAGAGGTACTTACATCATGTTCTTACAACTATCTTATTGATATTTGCGTATTAATAATTTGTGTTTACCTGGACAAACACATTAATCAGTCATCATTTTCTTATCAGAGGGATGACTGCTGATTTGGAGAACTGAAAGATAAATTATGTGTTTCATTTTTCAGGGCCTTGCAGAGAATGTATTGTATCTCCCAAAAGACATCGTTTGTAAAACACAGCAATAGGCATTCCAAAGATCATCACAAAATGGTCAACACTACTGCAATAATATATGAAATGAACATTGGTATTGTTTGTGAAGGAAACAAAGACATGACAGCATTCAGGTTTAAAGAGAGTATTGGTATTAAATGCAAATCAACTCCTAATACAGTAGTGTTGTTTTAATTAGTAAATAACAGGAAGCAAGAGGACTCTTGTGGACTCTAAAATTAGGCTTTCTAGGTGATTTTGTCTATTGTTTTATATCTCTAATAATTCCAGAAAATAGTGTGCAGCACAACATCTCAGTGGAGCAGCTTCCAATAGTCCTGAAGATAGCTGGAATGCTGCTGTTAATCTCAAAGGAGAATCAGGATTTAGACCAAGGTGCTTGAACAAAAAGCAACAAAACCTCCCAAAGCGATCTGTATGCTTTTGTTTATTCTGCACTTTTTGCTGATTGTAGTTATTTGGTTATGAAAGGAACTGAAAAGTTGTCAACACACATGCCTCTGGAGATGTTTTCATTGTCATTTTTTTTCTCTGTTAAATCACCACTAAATTCAAATATATTAACCATTTTAAAGAGAATGTTCTGCAATGTCCAGGGCACACTAAGCTTTAACCTTGCAATGTTCAGGGCACTCTTTCTACAGCTGATTGAAAAGGATGCCTCGGGAGGCCATTGTTCTGTCCCAACAGGGTGCCTGCAATGAGTATGGTGATCATTACTTTCAGACTGGTGACAGAAGACAGCAGGTGGTAAGCTTAGTTTAGTTGTAAGATGGTTTCCTGGAAAAAGGAAAATTATTTTAAAAAATCCGTCTACTTCAGTGAGTAGTGATGGCAGGTATACACCAGGTATATCATAGAATCATAGAATCATTAAGGTTGGAAAAGACCTCCAAGATTGTCTAGTGAAACCTTCGACTGAGTGTGTGCCCATAAACCATATTGTGGAGAGCCATGTCTACTCCTTTTTTGAATACTTCCAGGGATGGTGACTCCACCATTTGTCTGGAGAGTGCATTCTAACACCTGGACATTCTTTCAGTGAAGAGATTTTTCCCAATATCCAAACTGAACCTCCCTTGGTTTTCCCTTGTCCTGTTGCTAGTTGTCTAGGAGAAGAGGCTGATCACCACCTCACAAGAACCTCCTTGTAGATAGTTGTGGAGCTTGACACAGCTCAGGTCTCACCTGAGCCTTCTGTTCTCCAGGCTAAACAATCCTGTTTCCCTCAGCCACTCATTATAAAACTTGTGCTTTCCAGCTGCTCTTCCCCCAGCCTGTAGCTCTGCACGAGGTTGTTGTGACTGCAGGGCAGGACCCAGTACTTGGCCTTGTTGAACCTCATACAGCTGGCCTTGGCACATTGATCCAGCCAGCCCAGATCCCTCTGCAGAGCCTTCCCACCCTCCAGCAGATCAACAGTCCCACCCAACCTAGTGTTGTCTGTACTTAATCTCCTCATCCAGATCATTGACAAAATATTAAACAGGAGTGACCCCAACACTGAAACCTGGGGAACACCGCTTGTGACTTACCACCAATTGGATTTAACTCCATTCACCATCCCTCTCTGGTCTCAGCCGTCTATCCAGTTTTCTACTCAGCAAACTCCACCTGTCTTAAGACCTGGGCTGCCAGCTTCTCCAAGAGAATTCTGTGAGAGACAGTGTCAAAGGCTTTACTGAAGTCAGGGTAGGCAATGTCCACAGCCTTTCCCTCATCCACTAGGCATGTCACCTTGTCATAAAAGGAGATCAGGTTTGTCAAGCAGGATGTGCTGTTCATCAATCAGTGCTAGCTGGGCCTGATCCTCTGGTTGTCCTACATGTGCCGTGAGATGGCACTCAAGATAATGTGTTCTATAACCTTCCCCAGCACTGAGGTCAGGCTGACAGGCCTGTTATTTGCCTGTATCCTCCTTCTGGCCCTTCTGGCAGATGGCCAACCTCCCTGGTTAACCAAGACTGCTGATAAATGATGGAGAGTGGCTTGGTGAGTTCTTCCAACAGCTCTCTTGGTACCCTTGGTGGATCATATTTGGTCCCATAGACTTGTGAGAGTCTGCATGGTAGAGCAGGTCACTAACTATTTCCTCCTGATTACTGGGGGATTACTGTGCTCCCTGTCCCTGTCTACCAGCTCAGGGGTTTACTGTAAAAGTCTGAGGCAAAGGCATTAAGTACCTCAACCTTTTCCTTAATTTTGGTGGCAGTGTTCTCCCTATATCCAATAATGCATGGAGATTCTCCCTGGCTCTCTTTTTGTTATTAATGTATTTGTAAAAATATTTTTTGTTATCTTCTACACTGGTGGCCAGATTGAGTTCTAGAAGGGCTTTTGTCTTTCTAATTTTCTCTCTACATGACCTGATGACATCCTTGTTCTCCTGAGTTGACTGACTCTCCTTCCACAGGTGGTAAACTTTTTCTTTCTCTAAGTTCCAGTGAAAGCTCCCTGTTCAGTGAAGCTGGTCTTCTTCCCCACTTCCTGGTCTTATGCCACCTTAGTATTATTTATTTGATTCCAACAGAATTTCTTTAGGTCTAGACAAGTGCTGGTCACAAGCAAGTGCCTTCTTTCTGGCATGCTCTGGCATTAATTTAGTTTCATGTCCTGACTGCAGGTTCAAGAAAACCCCATATGCACACAATGCACTTTATCACTGGATTGTATGTGATGTGGAAAGTCCTATACAAAGTGGCTGTGCTAGGAAGAAATGACTTGGCAAGGGGACCTAAGTAGTGCCTGAACCACTTATTAGTGGATTTGACCTCATTAACCTTTCTAAGTAGGAGAAATATTTTAATTCTTATTAATAGATGAAGAATTAAGAGACAGAAAAAGCAAATGTTTTGATCAAAGCTAGGCAGCAATCTTTTTCAGAGGACTGGAACTGAAACCCTAACTTTTAAAGACTTAGTTATGTGCCAGTTTTACTTATAAGTGTAGTAGTTGTTACTAGGATGTAGCAAATGTCATGAATTACAGCTTTTTGTGAGAAAGAGCTACACATCCTAGAAAATATTTGGTATAACTCAGTTGTTGGACATCACTATTCTTTTTTTCCCTGTTTACAGGCTTAAAGTTGACAACTCTACTGCTGTTTTTTTTTTTTTTTTCCATTTTCTCTTCTCTCTGTTTCTATACAGAACTCTGAGCTTGTTTTTCATTCTATCTAGTCTCTGCTCTGATTTCACTCTATTTTTCATTATTAATTTTACTTTCCATCATCCTATCTGTTCCCACAGGTGAAATGAATGAATACATAAAATAAAAGGTCCATAACACTCAATTCTGAACCAGTAACATCTCAGTGACTTTCGAATTATTACAGACAAAATGAAGATGCCTGTCCTTAGCTGTAATTCATTATTCTCCCAGACATTTGGTGCAAGATATTAAATGAGATCATTTAAATGAATCAACTTGCTTCCCTATTGAATACAGTAAATCATTCCAGAATAAGAAGCAAAGACTAATGCCAGTCACTAATCAACTATCAGCTCATTGATGCGAATTAGTAAAATAAACACAAAAACCAGCAGCCACTAAGTTTCAGGTAAAAGTCAGTGTCATTGCTAAGGGTGACACAAGTTGAAGAAAGCAGTAAGTGACAGTATTTAACAGTACAAAAATGTGTCTTTATCATTTTGTCTATAACACATCATGTGCTTTTTCACCTTTTGCTGATAATAAATTATACATCAGAACCTTCCCCTTTAATGCAGGAGTTGTGGATGGAGCCATGCACTTCACTTGTGAGAGAGAGGCAACAAGACACTTTATTGATATAACAAAGCTTGATGCTAAATGCAACAGTGGTTTGACAAGATTTGGTGGCAAGGTAAATAATATAGTTATTATTTACTGCATAGAGAACAAAGTCAGGCAAAACTGCTAGGAGCCTCAAATCTAGCTGAGACATGAGGTTCAGAAAAGTCTTTCTTGTGTCCTAAACCACCTCTCAAGAGGGGAGTACAAGTGTGGCTGGATCCACTCCTACTCAGTGGTTTATGTCTAAAGGATTATATACACATGATCAGTCCTTTATAGTACTTAGCTAAGATTTCAAACTTAATGACTTATCGTCTTATTTGCATGCCAGCAAGACATCTGGGTCAGTGGTCCAGACAGCCTTTGGCTACCCTGTTGTCATCTGTCCCCCAAAGTCCAGAGTCAGCTGGATGCAGCCATCACAACCACCACTGGTGGTTATGGCTCAAGTGGGGGCAGCAGTGAACTCTGCCACAGCAGGCATACAGAGTCATTCACTTCTGTATATCCTGAAGAGTCCAAAAGTAGTGGTAAACTTACTTCAGATATTAGGTAGTTGAGAGTAGATAACAGGGTTCAGAGTAGACCTTTGGCTCATTCTGGATCTATAGTCTAGTATTTTCCAAAGGTCATGCCACGGATCATATTCTCCAGAATTGAAAAGTCTGTGTTTCTTTTTGAAGTATTGTGGAGGCATAGAGATGCTTAATTTTCACAGTACTTGAGATCAAGCTACTTAGATGATTTGATCAGCTTTTAGGCGTAAAAGTTAAGTCTCCTGTGAGAGTATTAATGATATTTGCAAATGAAGACTAAAATAGGACCAGAGCTTGTGAATTCTCCTTCATAGAAATATATATACATGCATTAAAAAGAAATCTAGAATATACTTCTGAATGACTGTACATATTTTAACACTACTTTTTATAGTTATATTATTAAATTATACTTTATACATGCTTTAAGAATATTCAAATTTAGTAAATGTAGTAGCCATTGGCAGTTGGACTAGATGAATTTTATAGGGCCCTTTCAACTGCAATATTCTATTCTAAGATTTCTGAGGTGCAAACACAATGATCCATACAGAGGATAGCACATCCCATCTGTAAAGGCAGAATCACACCCTGAAGTGCTGCAAACCACAAGAGATGGGCATATGGGAGAGCTTGTACTAATTGGTCACAGCCATGTGATTGAGAAACTGTGCTGAGAACAGTGAGCCTGACGGTGAAGGGTTTGTGCTTATGTCTAAGTTTTATACTTGTGAAGTGGTGGCTGCTTCTCTGCAATTGGTAGAAGTCTGTCAGCATTTCTATGACAAACAGGAATTAGGCTTGAGCAGCCTTGGGGTTTTAAATGCCTCCTGAGTGAGGAAGGAAAAAAAACCCAAACAAACCCACAAATGAAAGTGCAATTCCAATAACATGCACATTAACTCACATGGTGCTACTGTCATTTCCTCCAGGAAAACTGTTGAACAGATCACAATGCAGTTTTCTCCTATTTCTGAATGAAATGAAATTACTTTAAAGAATATTTTTATAACTTCTTGGTGGCAGTTCTAGGTATTCAGCTGTTCTCTTTACATTGATCTTTTCTACGTATTCTTTCTCCAATGATGCCTTTACTTAGTAGAATTGAGAACTGCTATTCAAAACACTGAGAAAAAGACGTGAAATGTCCGGAGTTTGCCTGTCCTAAACCATGAAGTCCTGAAATCTTGAATTAGATTGGTCTTCAAGAAAGTTGATGACCAGCATTTTGCAATAAAACCAGCGAAGATATGGTATTTACGGAGTTCCATGTAATTAAACTCTGAAAATACCTCACAACTGCCTTCTTGTCTAATTTTATTGGCCAAAGAATAAGTTTCTTTATGCCTGTATCAGAAACATCCAAAGCCAGGACCCCTAGTTTCAAAATATTATTATCAGTGTTGCTACCATTTAGCTGACCAGCTTAAGAGAATGTAGATTCTGGGTTGTGTGGGCAGCTGAAGACTTGGGCAGGTGACACACAAGGACTGACCCTGCTGCACAGCGTGGCACCACTGGCAGAGCAAGGGCTGCTCTGCAATAAAGTTTTTGCATTGCTGAATTAGAGTTTTAAGAAGCAATTATATAAGGTCTTTCTGATGACTGAGTGAAGCCAGTATGAAGCAGATCACCAAAGCTTACAGAGCTGTTTATCTACTCTCAAGGTCCTAGAGGTGCAGAAGGAAGACATGAGTTTTGCAATTTGTGTGAAATAAAACCTGAATATTTTTAATTTTATTTTTTTTTTAATTTCACGTTTTCTGTACTTTGCAGTTTATGGTGTGTTGTGTCTTCCCTGAGGCGGAAGTGTTACTTTTTTCCCCCATGCTGTTCTACATTTGAAGCGTCTAGAAGTTACTTTTTAATGGTATGGAAACATGCATTGAACACACATTGAATGTATTAAACATTTGAATATTGCACAATATCGACCATGTAAACTCACAGAAGTTATTGGTCTGAGCAAATTACATTATGGATGAATTTTAGTCCTTCATCATGCTGTGTTTTACGTCCTTTACTGTTAATTTCTTTCAAAATTCCTATTTATTATTTAATGTTACATTAGATGAGCCATCAATGTTTTCTTCAATTAGACAGCAATTTTCATTCAAATAAAATTGCTATGCTCCTAATATTTGCTTTTGTCAACACATTAGAGTTTTTTTTTAATTAAGGACAAATTATTATCACTTGAAAACTAATTTTTGTGCACAGTAACTTATTTTTATATAATTTATAATTGTGAGGGCATACCCATATTAACATTATAGCATATTACAAATTGGTAACTGTTACCAGATATCCCATAAAAATATATTTAATGACCTTTCCATAGAGGAGAGAGATATTTTAGCTCATTGCATTTTAGAAGAAGCTGAGTATATTCAGTGTAGTTATTATGGTTTATAATACTTCCTGTTGCAAGTTTTAACGTCTATCAGAAATCACTGTGCACAATAGAGCTCTTACCATATGTCAGGAAAAAAACTGTATTTTGAAAACTCCCTAAACACCTACTTTTCAACAATGGTTATAAAGGTGATTTATGAACATATCTATTTTCAGTGTATGGAATTCGTAGCCACAGGAAGTCACAGAATAAAATATCTGAGCTAGATTTGAAAAGTATCTGGCTCATTTTACAACTAGAGTAATGTTTGTGAGTGGAACATCCCTTAACATGGCAAACCTGTGCAGGTACAAGCGCGAGATTCATTGCCTTGAAGGAGGGAGGAATTTAAAATCTGTCTTGTTCTTTGCTGAAGGTCACCCCATTTTTCAACACTTTCTGAGATGTGACTGTCAGAACTGAAAAGAGTAATCCACAGATTCATTTTTAGTACTTGTTAGTGGTCTTCTCTGGATTTATTCCAGATCCAAGCTCCCCACTTCAGCCATGCTTTGACTGTTAGCCTTCATTGCCAGCATATCATGCTGAGAGGGTATGTTCTATGTTCCCTCTCTTTAGCAAAGCCATTTTTTTGAGAAATGGCTACGTATAACACAATTGCCATAATGATTTTACTTCCTAGTATGCAAATATACGTTTATCATCTTAGATCCATTTAAGTGACTTATTATTACGGTCTAGTCAATGATTTTTTGTACCATTGGATTTTATTAGCAGTAGTTTTATTAGCCATCCTTGCTAAAGATACCAAATACCATTAAGCCTAATCTGGAGTCTACAAAAAACATGACTTCCCACTTCTACCTACTTTGAGGAGTCTATTTGTCACCCAGATTCTCCTCCACTAGTATGGCTTTTATTGATTTTAGACAGCATTATATATAGTGGTAAATTAAATTAAAAAAAAAAATCACAGAAAATCAAATGGTTCAGATTATTCTACTACTTTACACATTTGCCTTCTCCAACCGGATTTGCAATCCCATAAAACTGACAACAACTCTTTGATAAGTGCAGAGTATTAAAAAGAGTTGGACAGATGTAATAGGTTTACACAGTAAGATTTCACTTACACAAGCAATCACCCCCCCAATATGCATATGTATACACATAAGTATTTTTTTAAAAGTTTAAGACACAGATAGATGTAAAATACTAGACTTGATTGTTCATCTGAACTACCACAGTGATGTGACATTATTTTTTAAAAAAAAGAAGAATATTTATTCTGCCTTTTATTTCAGTTCACAATGAGATAAAAGGTCTAATATATGGACTGCAAGTGTCCTGCAAATTATTTAAAGTTACAACCCGCAGTACAATAAGATCAGCCTGTCATTCCTCCAAGCTGCAGTATGTACAGAAATGTTAAGAGCTCATGTATCAGCCTATACCTCAAACCACTCTTCAAAGGTCAGGGAAGCAGATGGACCTTCCTACATATAACCAGAAATATGCATTTTTAATGGTGTCTCTCCAAACCTCATAGTATGAGACTGAATCCTGATGTTTAAAATAAAATCATTTGCTGCAAATGTGTAGTTTAATAAAATCTCAAAGGCAACAGTAGACAAGAAAAAAAAAGTGAATGGAAGAGCAAAGATCACAAAAGCCAACAAATCATTTGTTACTTTAGGCATATTTTCCTTGTTGTAACGACATCTTTATGAGAAAATGTAGGCATTTAGCATAACAGGGTGTCTTTGGGAGCCTCCTGTGTGGGCAGCTGGCCCCAGCAGCATGGTGCAGGAGGCATTATCCAGGTGTGCTGCATGCTGCAGCAACTCAGTGCTCCAAGCAGCACCGGCCAGGTATCTCCTCCATGGTCTTTGTGACAAAGCTGGAAAATATTAATCTCATCAGGGAGCAAGAAGGACACACAAAAGCAGGAGTGTTACCTACCCCCACCTTACAGCTGGCCTGTTCCCTGGAGAAGAAACTCTACTTTTTGCCCTAATCTTTTGTTCTATTGCCAGTGATTGTTTCTGGTGACCAGGATCCATGTAATGTGAAACATGAGTTGGAATACAGATCTCCTCTTCCCTGAAAAATTCCTGTCATGACCAGAACCCTAGTCAGTAAGGCAGTGCTTTCTACTGGGCTTATTGCTTTTCATGTATTTTAGGAAGGCTTGAAAATGTTCAGTGAGTAGGATTATTTAGGGAAGCAGATAGAGTTTAGATATAACTATATTAATGTATCATATCTACACAGTTACTGTCTTTGCATACCTGTGCAAGGTGCATAGGGAGTGTCCGTGATTCAAAACGTAGGTGATAGATGCTGAAAGTCTGGCTGGCTACAGATGGAGATGTCTGACTTTCTGAATAGTCTTTCTGAGAATACATGACTCACTTTTTTAAGCACTTAAATGGGCTCTCTGGATCTCA
This sequence comes from Eulacestoma nigropectus, assembly GCA_013397775.1. NCBI lineage: Eukaryota > Metazoa > Chordata > Aves > Passeriformes > Eulacestoma > Eulacestoma nigropectus. The sequence continues at coordinate 196,935 of VZTE01005377.1, read as the reverse complement.
TTCTAGCCATAATTTGCAAACATGAATGATTAAATACAACTTCCCCTGTCTAAATTAGCATTTAGGCAGGTTAATTAGAACTGGAATAGTTCCATCCAGCGTCTCTGCAGCTTTTGTTTGTGGTGGAACAGCAGCTTTGTCTCCTCAAAAGGCTATAAAACAAATCATAGGAGTTATAAGATAGTGCTCTAGCATGCCACTCACTCTGACTTTTAAGGCCAGATCATAATGTTTTATTGTAGCCTATAGGATTCAGTCTTAAAACACTCTAAGATGTGCAAACTTGTGAGCCATCTTCCCAGTTGCACCTAAGTCTTTTGTAGTCATACATGTTTGTGGCACAGAACTGGAGTTCTGTTTTGTGACAGGCAGAAATTCTGTAATGGGATTCCTCACTTAGTTTATTATTTAGCTACCATTTATTATTTATCTGTATCTTCATTCCTCCATTAACGTGTTTAGAAAGAGGCAAAATAAAGCATCACCCTCTGCTCTGTTTCAAAAGACGGGAAAAGATTGTTCTGCTAAATTTATGTTTCAAATTAAAGTAGCTGAAGAATTGGACATTATTTATTTGTTGTATTTGTTTAAAATTGTTAGGGTAAGAAAAATAGTATCTTTTAAAATGAATAGTCAAATTCCTAAGTATTCCAAAGTATGAAGTCATAAATTTTCCATATAGAATAGCAGTATTATATTAAAAACACTATCCATAGTCTGTACTTGCAGTCAAAGGAGAAAGTATGGAAGATAAAACATTATGTCAATTTAACTTTATGCTGTGAAAAATAAAACTGAAAAAAAGTTGCATTACCAAAAGAAAAATCAAATTATCCTCTGTATATTTAAAAGAATGTCAGCTAATTTTTCATGTATTTCTCATGAATGCAAATGATACCTGTTTCTTGTTAAGCAGACCTGCTGAGTATAATACTAAACAAAAGCAAAACAGAACCTGTTCACCAGGTTGAAGGATTCAAGCAAAATCAAGGGAATGCCAGAAAGGAAACATTATCAAGACACCATTGCAAGCTATTGAGCTGCCATGGAATAATTTTTCCCAATGGTTGTATTCATGGCAGTAAAAGAACTTGGTGCACTAATAAATTTTAACTGATGTTGATTATTCTGCTTAATGTGAAGAGTGTGTTATGGCTACTCTGACAAATAGGTGAAGTTCTTTGCATGGCACATAGTGCATGTGATACTCGGATAGCAAGCAATTGTTTGACAGCATGTTTTTTTTTCACTTAATGGATCCAGCTTTCTTTGATTTTAATATTCTGCATAGCCAAAGAATACATAGCCAGCCAGCCAGCCAGACCGACAAATACATAGATGAATGCATTTTATGTGGTTAAATGCACAAAACTCTTTTAACCGAAATCATGCAGACCTCAGCCAGCTTTCCAAGTTGAAGGCATGTATTTACATTCTAAAGGTCATATGTGAACCAGAAGACTCACAAAAAAAGCCTCCCCACACCTATAGAAACAATGATTCTTCTTGTTCTTGCTTAAAAAATAGTATGCCCTTATGCCTTATGCAAGGGTACAGTAATTATGTGCTTTTGGTTTTGTCAGTACCTTGGAACAGGTCATGAAAATAAGCCCACCTCTTATACAGAGCAAGGCTTTTTGCTATTATCAAATCGCCTAAAATCTAGTACAACAAATAGGTCATTACTCTTTGAAAGCCTTCCTTGCTGTATGTAATATTTCACCCCTATGGTTTCTGCAGTTTAAAAGTTGCTTTGATGGGGCACATCCAGATGGATTAGGTAGGCCAGCATTACTGCGTTTTTGAAATGGCCATTTTTTGTAATAAATGGCTTGATTTCTCCATCCAAAACAACACTTCACCAGCAATACAGCTTGCTCTAAGTGAACTAGTTCATCTGTGCTGTGGTGTAGCCAAAGGCTTGCCTCATGGAAACAATACACCTGCACCAGAGTAGTGTTGACTGCCCGATAAATATGGTTGTGAGCAGCCCCTGGATAGGAGGATGATTAGTCTGTGTGCTGTAGCTACATCGCTTCCAGTTCTGAACCTCACTCCTTCAGAGCCAGTCTGGGGACCCCCACGCAGGCCTATCCAAGGTGTATGACTACAGCATGTGCATTTGTGCATTTGTCTGAAACACAGCTAATAATAGCTGTGACTGACAAGGAGAGCAAAACCTTTTTATTTCAAGGTACCCTTTGCCACAGTAATCTATATCTCTGTGAGTCTGAGATAAAATTGCTGTAGTATACTCTGTGTGGGTCTATAGGCTGAAATGGAAAGGGGAATGTCAACAAAATACAGTTGCCTACATAGGCAGTATTTTGTGTTTGTGCAACATTGATCTCCAGTGACTGCCAATTTGTTTCTGGATGGAAGTCGACTGTAAAGCTCAGGCTGTGTGAGATCCAAGTGCTACTACTCTCTGCCATTATGACATGCTAAACAGTTACTATTAGCTAATACTCTAATTACTGAGAAGAGAGTGGTGCCAGAAGCTCCTGTCCTCATGCCCTTCACAACAGATCCTAGGACTTAAAATTAGCACTTTCTGCCAGGACTTTGCTGTCTTGGCTTTTCATATTGCAAAGTTAATCTTTTCACCTCTGCATTTAGGTCACAGAAACATTGAAGTTTGTACAAATCCTGTTGTTTGATATGTGAAATACTGTATCTTTTAGATATATTTTGTATTGGACAGGACTGCATTTGAAATGAATGATTATTACATCCACATGGTCCAAGTTTGACATGGATTCTTATTTACATTTTCAAATTGAAAACATTAAAATAATAATCAAATGCGAATCAGGTAGAAAGAGACCTCACTAGCTTAAGTATGTCCATTTAACCCATCAGTGGGTTATATGGACCCACTGATCAATTTTTCATTGTGTTCTATGGTCATGATTAATATAGAAGATGGTGCCTATACCAACCTTGGGCTATATTTGTGGGAGTGTATACATACATGTGGACAGGTACATATTCACTTAGTGTTGTGGATTTCTACCTTAGATGAGTGTATTTAAGCAGTGTTTCTAAAGATTTCTCCAATCATCTCCAGTCATCCTTGTTCCTTTGTCAAGTTTTTATTTTCCTTTGCAAAATTCTGAGGTCATAATACTTCTGATAGTAAGAAGCTGCTATCACTAGGTATATGGACACATTTTGTTATTCAAAAATTATCTGAATTTTAAAATTATAATATGTAAGTCAGAGTACCATATCTGACATTCTGCTCAATGTACTCACTTTTATCAGCTTTTGAAGAAGCATCTATGCACATATGAGCAACAGAAGAATTAATTCAAAAGTAAGAAGTGAAATAATAATTTCCATATGTTGCTCACCACGCCATAGAATGGAGGCTTTGAAATCTGAGATAATACCCTAATCTATATGTGACGGTTTGTTAGTAATTTAAAATATGCAGCTAGGAATGTAAGCCATATCTCATTGGGTCTAAGATTACTGATGCAGGGTCAGCCTTAGAGAGAGAAGGAGAATACATTACAAGAGTGTGCCTGTGTTGTTCTAAAAACGTTTATAATTCTCTTTGACCATGTGTCATGTTGGGGGGGGAAGTAAAACAGATTAAATACTACAATTTATCATGTTTATCTCTCTGTTCTACAAGCAGATGTAATAGATGAATATTTTATTTCCTTTATTTACTATACAAAGATTGAAAGTAGGATCTACTTTGTTCAATAACTTAATCTTCTGTGCTCTTTGCACATTACTGTAGAAAAAAAAAGGGAACATTTTGAAATTGTAGGGCAGTTTATGCCAACTTTCTCATTCCTAAATATAAATATAAACCGAATTTCAATAGATAGATAAATGTGCTCTGTCTATCAGGAATTTAATACCAAACATCTGAGCTGGAAGAATGTCTAACTTCAAAATGGTAATAGAAGAAAAAGAATTACTCCAAATCTCTGCATCTTTACTCACACCTTTACTTTTCCCATTGGAACTATGGAAAATCCAACTTAGAATGGAAAGGTGTTCTCATCTGAACATTTCTGAACATTTCTGATCACTCTGGAGCATTCCTGCCTATTTAATACTGTCCATAGGAAATTGCAAAAAGTCATGACTGCCCGGGCATCCCAGACGCACTAAAGTTAATCCTAACTGTGAGTCTGACAAGTGTGTCTGCTACTATTTTTAACGTCTTTCCCAGATGAGTCTGATCTAAGCTTTGGGTTTCCAGGCAACAGTGCAGCTAACTCACAGTACATTATGGATAATTTATAGAAGTCTTTCAGCACTTGGGGATTCCTATATAGGCAGATCTTTGCTGACTGATGACAGTTTTGTTTCCTTATGCATAACAGAGCTGAAAACCACATTTCTTGCTGAAGTATTTTCTCTTAGCAGGATCCAAGCAAGAAATTACTTCCATGTATATCAGAAGTTTTTTAATAAATATATATTTCAGTGTATAATTTGACATGTTAGGATCTTTGAATAGTTCCTCATTTCAATAAATGGTTTCTTCCTTTGTAAATAGCAAAAGTAAATAAGTATTTTTGTTGACTTGCACATAGTCACTGAGAGTTGAGTAAACTCTTAGTTGAGCTGCCTAATTACACATGACAAGTATGCAAAACTAACTCGAATGATAAAAAACATTCCTGGAGAACTTCAAATGCTTAGGCTAAATATGTGAAGTATTATGGTTTGCTAATTGGAAACTCTATTTACGTAATTAAAATACAGTGCTTGTGTGCTAATACAGATGAGAACAGTCAATATGTAACTAGCAGGCATAAACAAAAGGGGATTACCTACTTTAAAAACACATTTACCTTAATTACAGCACTCAAGTTTTGAAAGTCTGTTTCTAATGAAAATGAGAGGGCATTATAAAATGAATTGTGTTTAGCATATTATTCATGAGATTAATTATAAAATTGTATTTCTGATACAGTGAATATATATTTTCTTTGCTATATTCTCAACATAAGAAATATTGTTCAATAAGTGTTGTTAGTATTTTATTGTATTTAAACTTTAACTTTGATCTCATTTGTTCATATAATTCCCTTAGCGACTCTCAGCGGATAAGAAGGATTGTCCTGTAATTTGCATTAACAATGCCGATAACAGAAAAGATCAGTGCTTTAAAAAAGACACAGTTATCCAAATATAGCCATCTGCAGCTTGGCAACCAGCAGGAAACACCACGACGTACACACCAGAAGAAAGAGAAAGTGGGACCTTGTAAACTAAATGTCACTTTCAGGAGCACCACCTTAGGATGCAAAGTGTCTTGGCAGCAGCACATAGGTGTTTTTGACAACAAAATGTTTTCTCCAAAGTTGTTTTTTATGAGAATCTGTTTATTCTGAAAGTGACCATGAACTCTGTCACAGTCGTGATACCTCTCCCACTGTGAACAAATATTGGCACTGGGAACAAGCTGTTCAGAAGTATTTGTGATTCAGTCCGTCTCCTTATGTAGCTGAAAGAGCATGTCAAATCTTAGGAATACATATGTTGTCATTCTCTACTCCTTCAAATCAAACACATTTAACAGCAGTCTTGGTACCAATGAATACCATGATATGAAAGAACAAATAAGCAATACACCTGCTGTTTGAATTTTGAATATCATTCCAACAGTAGGCGAAGCAAGGGCATGAAGTTGAGAGTTGCAGAAGTAGATTCAAGTGAGGCTGCAGTGCAGCTTCACCTTTCACTGAGGACACTCGATTTTCAGAAGTGCTGCACACAGCCTAGGAATATCATAAGCAAAATGCAGCAGCTGCAGCTTACCTCTGGCAACTCCACACTGTGGTTCTGCCATAGGAATGTGAATTCCATGTAGAGTGCCTTTGATTGAAAATTGCAGGCTAATTTAATTTCTAAACTAAGTGTCTCCCAATCTTTCAAAAGCCATCTCTAATGATGCCTTTCTGATATTTTTCTAAAAAATGGCTGAGGTAAACTTGAAACATGGTCTTTACAAATGTGTGTATCCATGCTCAGCTGATGTCTCTCAACTCCATGCTGTCAATACAAAGTAAATGAGATTGCCTTATGTCTGAAGAGCAATAAATACCATCCCTCTGATCACTGTTGCTTTTTCACACATAGCAGAGTTCTTCCATCTCCTTTCTACTTTAAGAAGCTTGCTTCCCTTTTGTCAGCAACTCATAAACCCTAATCAGAGTGCTGACACAAGGGTTTGCTGGCCCCTTTGCAAATATTCTCACTGGAAACTCTTAGGTAAATAAATAAACAACAAATTCAGTGAGTGAAGGAAGACAAAACAGGGTGTGTGGGACCACAACACTATTATAACACCAGGTAATTTCAGCTGCTTAAAACCACAAACCCATTAAAACTTACATCAGTCTAATTAGGTGTGTTTGTAGCTAAGGCACCAGATAGAGAAGGTGGATGTGACTTCTTAAACAAAAATTACAGTGTAATATTATGGGCAAACAACAAAGTCATGAGTGAATCCTTGCTGACAATATCTCTTTCCTTTTTCCTTTTTCCTTTCCTTTCCTCTTTTAGATGGTAAAACATAACATTTCCCCCCTTACATCGTTGGAGATGTAGGTTTTCTCATTTGGGGCCATCTACCTCTTCTGTCTTAATGCACCTGTGGTATTCATTGTAGGTCATTGCCAGATGAGCACCATTGGCATCAGTATGTGATATTATCCATGATTGCAACAAGGATTGTAAGACGAGGAGGAGAATGCTACCAGCTGCTGTCAGCTACAGCACACATGTATTCTTGAAGCTTCTTTCCAGTGGCAAGGACTTCTTCCCTAAAAGAGAGCTTCTTATTCAAATTTTAGCTACAGGACTGCAGAGCTTTGTTTATTGCAAAGCTTGTAGCTGCATGGGGCTCAGAAGATTTGCAATAGCATCAACCTCTGTTTAAAACAAATCATTGATGGACTTGTGTCACAAGATCCTTAAATGCACATTAGTCCATAATTGGTTCACCCATCAGTGTGAACTTTTCACTCACTTGATAATTACCTCTGGCTTGTGTAGTAGTTTATTGCTGCCGTCTCAGAAAACGGCTTGATTATTGCTTGCAGGTGTTCATTAGGCAAGGTTTAATTTATTTGTATTCTGGTGCCTAATCCTCAGAACCCAGCTCCCAAGACCATATGAAGGTTTTACTACCCCTCATGTTTCCTCTCTACTAGCAGCCTGTTTCTGGCTTCTATCTGCACACTCTGACCGTTCCAGCTCTGCCAGCAGGAGGGATCACAGAATCACAGAAACAAGTACGCTGGAAAAGACCTCTGAAATCATTGAGTCAAACCTTTGCCTGAGCCCCACCATGTCAACTAGACCATAGCAATAAGTGCCAGCTGACACCTCCAGGGATGGTGACTCCACCACCTCCCTGGGCAGCTCATTCCAATGTCTGATCACCCTCACTGTGAAGAATTTCTTCCTAATGTCAAATCTGCCTCTGGGGCAGCTTAAGACAGTGTCCTCTTATCCTGTCACCGGTTGTCTGGGAGAAGAGGTCAATCCCCACCTGGCTACAACCTCCTTTCACGCAGCTGTAGAGAGTCACTTCTGAGCCTCCTCTTCTCCAGGCTAAATGACCCCAGCCCCCTCAGCCATTCCTCAGAGGATATGTGCTCCAGACCCTTCACCAACTTCGTTGCCCTTCTCTGGACTCACTCCAGCATCTCAACATCCTTCCTGAATTGAGGGGCCCTGACCTGGACACAGCAGTCAATGTGTGGTCTCACCAATGCTGAGTACAGGCGGACAATAACTACCCTGGTCCTGCTGGCCACACTATTGCAGATGCAGGCCAGGATGCCATTGACCTTCTTGGCCACCTGGCCACATGCTGGCTTGTGTTCAGCCAACACACCCTGGTCCCTTTCTGCCTGATCACTGTCCAGCCACTCTGCCCCCAGTCTGTAGTTCTGCATGGGGTTGTTGTGGCCAAGGTGTAGGACTCAGCACTTGGTCTTATTGAGCCTCATGCCGTTCGTCTCAACCCATCAATCCAGCCTGTCCAGATCCCTCAGAAGAGCTTTCCTACCCTCCAGCAGACCAACACTCAGACCCAGCTTGATACTGTCAGTGAATTTTCTAATGTTAGACCAAATCTCCTCCTCCAGATCATCCATAAAGATATTAAACAGGACTGGGCCCAACACTGACCCCTGAGGGACACCACTAGTGACTGGCTGTCAGCTGGATGCAGCTCCGTTCACCACCACTCCCTGGGCCTGGCCATCCAGACAGTTCTTAACCCAGCAAAGAGTGCACCTGTCCAAGCCGTGGGCTGCCAGCTTTTTCAGGAGAAGGCCATGGGAGACGGCATCAAAGTCTTTGCTGAAGTCNTCATAAATGGAGATCAGGTTGGTCAGGCAGGACCTGCCCTTCCTAAACCTGTGCTAGCTGGGTCTGATCCCTTGGTTGCCTTGTTTGTGCTGTGTGATTGTACTCAAGATGATCTGTTCCACAACCCTGTCAGGTACTGAGGTCAGGCTGACAGGTCTGTAGTTCCCCAGATCTTCCTTCTGGCTCTTCTTGTGGATGAGCATCACACTGGCCACCTTCCAGTCACCTGGGGCCTCCCTGGTTAGCCAAGACCACGATGGAGGGATCCCATCCGGTCCCATAGACTTGTGATCATCTTAGTGCCTCAGCAGGTCACTAACAGCTTCCTCGTGGATTACAGGGAGTCCATTCTGCTTCCCATCCCTGTCTACCAGTTCAGGAGGACAGTTGTCCTGAGGACGATCTGTCTAATTGCTGAAAACTGAGGAAAAGAAAGTTTTAAGTACCTCAGCCTTTTCCTTATCTTTGGTGAGTATATTCCCCTTCAGTAAGGGGGCTCCAATAAGGAATGGAAGTTTACCTTGCCACTCCTTTTGCTATTACTGTACTTACAAAAACACTTTTTTATCCTTTACAGAAGTGGCCAGGTTAAGTACTAATGGAGATTTTGCCTCTCTGATTCTCTCTCTGCATGACTAAATGACATCCTTAAACACTTCCTAGGTTGCCTGCCTCTTTCTCCAAAAGTGATACACCCTCTTTTTTTCCCTGAGTTCCTGTGAAATCTCCCTGCTTATCCAGGCTGGTCTTCCTCCCTGATGACTCATCCTTCAGCCCATAGCTTTGTAAACATGAGGTGTGCCATGCCACTTGCCCTGAGGACAATGGAGAAAATTTGGATGGCATAGAAGAAGAACTGAACTCACTGCATAAGCAGCCAAGTTCCCTTGAATGGTTGGCGTCCTCCCTGGAAATCAGAGTTATTCTGAGCACCTGGGTTGCATACCATGCCTTTCACTTGGCCGAACAGGAAGTCTAAAGAAACGGCTTACTTTTAAGGCACTTATGCGTATAAAATAAGGCTTTGTGAGAATTCTTTCCTGTTCCCATCCCATTCCCATTTTTGTATGGACAAGATACAATTTACTGGAATATCTACAGATTACTTGGATATCTCTATCCTTGGAGATATTCAAAATCTGGACATGGTCCTGAGGAACTGGCTCTTGGTGGCTCTGCTTGAGCAGGGAGGTTGGACTAGATAACCTCTAGAGGTCCCTTCCAATGTCAACCATTCTGTGATTCTGTAGTATTTGGCCTAAAACTGTAGGTTCCTTTAAGGTCATGTGTTCAAGGACACTCTCAGGCACATGGTGTGATATTTAGGGTGTCCTGCGTAGGGCTGGGATTTGGACTTGATTCTGATGGGTCCCTTCCAAGTCAGTATATTCTATGATTCTATGATTCTGTGATGCTTGGCAAGTGTCTGCATTTGTTTGCACCAAGCACTCAGCAGAACCAGCGAGTTGGTGACTCGTGGGGCAGGAGAATGTCATGTGTATTCCTGCATGAGTCACCTCCTGCCTCTGCCAGCCCAAGAGAATGAGCAGATAGGGGTCTCTGGGCTTACTTCTTATGCCAATCCTATACGCAGGCATGGTTGAAGGCAGCACTCTCTCTTTGTAGCTAGCTGTGTCTGTATCCTGTGTGTGTGTCTCTGTGTGTGTTTTTCTGGGACATATGCTCAGCTTTCCTACTGGATGGACCTGCAAGCATGAAAGCAGCAGCTGTGTCTGACAGCCCAAGCAGAGATCCAGATCCCCAGACAGTTGGACAGGAGGGAGTCTTGGGCCAGGGCTGCTGGAAGTAGTGGCTGCTCCTAAAATCCCTTAGTGAATACTTTATAATACAACTTGTTGCTTAAACCTGGAATTTGGAGCCTGTGAATGTGATTGGCTTTGGAAGAAATATGAATCATAGCAAGTTTATATATATTTTTTCTGTTCTTCAGAATTATGTAAGAATTATTTTTTCCTAAGAGAAAAAGTAAAAGCATCATCTCAAACCTGTTTTTCAACCCATGCTAAACATTGAGCTGATAAAAAACCTGGAGGTTTTCCCTGTGATTCTAAATAAGAATGATTAGCTACAAAAATTTTCCTGCAGAGTTTTAGAATTGATATTCCCTGTTATCTTTGAGAGATATATTGAAAATCATTGCAAATTCTCTAAAACCACTCAATAGTTTTCTCAAATTGCTAAAATATACTTCACCGTGGAGCTACTCTTTGCCTCTGCTTCCAGTGCTATCAAAACCCATACACCTTCACACATGTTCATGACAGTGCTATGCCTTCCTGGAGTTTATGCATATCATGGTACATTATATTCTTATAATCCTCTGCCCCCAGTCTTACATTAAATCAGTTTAGCCAAGCTCTTTTTTCTTTTATTTCCAAATATTTTGTCCCCAGAAAACTAAGGCTGGGGCTTATCAGATAATCTTGGTAATTAAAAGTGAAGTCCATAATAGAAGGGCCATTATTGTCTTGTTTGGATTTGGTATGTCAGATGATGAGCTAAAATTACAGTAAGAAGGCTAATTTTCAGTGCAAAAAAATTATACCCAGAACCTAAAACTGATGCATTTTGAGTTTCTTTTGTTTACAGAAATAAAGCCTCTGCTAGAGGGATTGAACTGGCTCGTGGCACAAATTCTCAATTTTCTTTTTAGTTGTGAATCCCCTTAATCCCTTGCAATCTTTGTAAAAGATTTTGCATTACCCATTCACTTTCTTTCCATTAGATTAGCTATTTACACAAGTTGTGGATATGGATATACTTCTTAATTTACTTTTAAGTAAGTTATTTTTATTTTGATCATTCAGAGCCAGGCCAGAACTTCATAACTTGAGCAAATAAAATTGGACTTAATACAGATTACTGTTTGTCCTTTAAATTGGTAGGAATACTCAGTACTTTTTAATGTTTTCAAACCACTGTAAGTGATTAATTCACTACTTTCTTTCATACAGGTGGACTGGAATACAAATATTTTCAGTGCAGAAATCTCTTCCTGGCGGAAGTCCAAATAAGATGTAATCTTGCAGTACTGTTACTGTGCCTGCAGATCATATAACTGAGTCTATTTGACAACTGAATTACAAAAATACAAAAATCTCCATAGATTGAAATAGATTTAAGAGACAGCTTGCTAATAAGGGAACAAAAGTTCCAACCCTGTTCACCTTCCCTTTTCCAGTACCTACTTGGTACTGAGCCACATTTTTGGAACTACACAGGATGTGAATAGTCCATTGGTTACAGTATCTGAAGCAAGGCTTGGAAGGATTACTGCAGAGGTGGTGATCCAACAGATAAACTTGGGAGCAGATAGACAGTGTCTGAGTTGCAGAGATGAAACATAAAACGCTTGCTTACTCCTGTACATAGGTTCTGGGCACAGGGAATGGTAGCACAGGGATGAGGGGGAGGATGGAACACTCCATCCACTGTCTCACAGTAGGCAAAAACCACTCATGACAGGGCAAACAGTCAAATTCCACATAGTTTTGTACCAAAAGGAAAACCTTTGGTAACTAGAGTGTTGTCAGTACCTTACTGTAGAATTTGGGAATGGAAAAGTGAGCAGCTTCTCAGCACATGGAGATTGCAGTCCTGTTTTGATCTTAAATTCCCAGATCACTTTTGACAGGCACCCAAAGCATGGAGATCTTGATTCACTTGCTACAAAGAACATACTGCAAAGATACAGCAAGGAATTGCCACAAGTTAAATCAAAGGGTTTGGCAGCATAGGAAAGAGGAAAAAATATAAAATGAAGATAAATAAGCAAAAATAAAAATTCTGTGAAAGAAAAATTTACATGAAGGAGAGAAGTTGTCACAGCAAAGATGTGGTCACCACCCAATTTTAATAGAAAAAGAGTGTAGAAATATATTGTAAAAGAGAACTGTGTAAATAAATTTTCTGGCTTGCTGTTTACCCAATCCATCACTTTTATTGTACTGATATTAAAATACATCCACAGAAAACTCATCTTGGTAAACAACCGAGAGATCCGAGGGGAAATCTGAAGTTTAATTATTTGTAGTTGCCAAATACTATTTTTGGACAGTACATTTCTGGTTTTTTATTGCCCATAAATGGTATGTAGAGGGGGAATCTCAAACCTTAAACAGACTGGAAGAAGTGGTGTGAGATTGTTTGGACAGTTGTGCAGAATTTTGTGCAGAAGTTTGTGGCAGTGTAGTGTTGGTCATTTCATCTGAGGCATCAAATGGAACACTTGACTCTTGACTCTCAGAGATTACTATACAGTAAATGAGTTGTCTCCTATGAATGTTCTATATTGCTTTTGATATGATGAAACATTAGAAGACAAAAAAAAGAGAAAAAAAAGTTCATTTCAGGATGGCTATTGCTTACTGTGAGCCATGGTTGCCACACAGAATAACAGCATAGGTCAGGAGAACTCAGAGAACGTAACTCTAAGACAGAGCCCATTATGGCAATTGCTGTCATACAGGAGGCTGTTGCCAAATATGTTAAGGGCTTGGAGGTTATCTCTAGATGCTATCTGTTTCTTTGGAACATCTCTCTTGTGTTATCTTCTTATATAGTTTGTTTTAGGTAATTGCTTCTGTGAAAATAAAATGAAATACATATTCTAAGACTCCAGTGGGATGAATGCTCGTTTGTTCTCCTTTTTAACCAGGTCACAGCATCGTTGTTTCGCAAACATTTTAAATTTTGATTTTTCAAATATGCTATTTTATGTTTACATTCATATGCTTGTTCTCTCCTGTCCAATGTAATGTTGTTTATAACATACGATTCAATATGTCTAATAGGACTAAATATGAGAAGACAAAGAGCAACATTATTATCCTCACTAAGCACATTTAGCAATGTTCATTTTACTTACTGATTTGTGAAGCAAGCCATTTTCTGATTTGTAAGGCTGGCAGAGTCAACAGTTTTAGGTGTTTATCAGTCATAGCACTCCCTCTTATGCCAACAGACTGTTTCTTTGATCATTTGCTAGAAGTTTCAAAATATCAGGGAAAACAGCCCAGAGGTATTTTGGTTGGATCACAATGCAGGCTTAAAAGTGTCTTAGCTCCTTGCTTATTGGTGGCCCTTCAAGCAAGACATTCAAAACACGCTTATGTTGGCAAAGACAGCCAGCTAAATTATGTCACCGATTTACTTACAGACAAATTAAGAGAACTTTTATATAATTTTGCATAATTTAATATTATCAGGCAGACTTTCAGCACAGAGTCTATATAAGAGCAGGGGTGACACCAAAGGGTCTATTTAAAAAAAAAGTTTTAGACACATTTCAGTAAGCATTATCATCTCATTTAACTGATTTCTGCTGATAGTACAAATGCTGTCTTTTCTACTGTTATATTGCTCTAGAATCACAGAATCATTCGAGTTGGAAAAGACCTCCATATCATTGAGTCCAACATTTGATTGAACAACTTGTCAACTAAAATATTTCTTGAACTCTTCCAGGATAGTGACTTCACCACTTCCCTGGGCAGCCTGTTCCAATGCTTGACAACCCTTTCAGTTAAGAAATTCTTCCTGACCCGAAATTCGTCCAGCCTGAACCGTCCCTGGTACAGCTTGAGGCCATCTCCTCTTGTCCTCTTGCTGGTTGCCTGGGAGAAGAGGCTGACTCCACAACCTTGCTACAACCTCCTTTCAGGCAGTTGTGAAGACTCCACAAGTCTCCTTTGCGTCAGCCCTTACCAGGAGAGCTGTAGTGCAGGCCAGCTGTAAAGGAACATATCCAAGCGTTGACAAGTCTACTGAGGGAAAAAAAGGTTTTTCAGTGGAAATCTGAGCAGTTAGTCTGAGCAGTGGGCCCTGCAGGCATGAAGACAAGCCTTATTCTTGGGTGCATCAAATACAGCTGGTCAAAAGAGGTGATTATCCCAAAGTACTCAGCGTTGGTGAGGCCTCATATTGAGAACTGTGTGCAGTTCTGGACCCCAGCATTTGAGAAGGACATGAAGGTCCTTGAATGTATCCAGAGAAGGGCATCGAATCTAGTGACAAGGCTGGAAGGCAGGTCCTATGAGGAGTGGGTGACAATTTTGTGTTTGTCAAGTTTGGAGAAAGGGAGGCTGAGAGACGACCATGTTTCTCTCTACAGCTTCCTGAGGAGGGGAAGTGGGGATGGAGGTGCTGATCTCTTCTCCCTGCTATCCAGTGATAGGACTTATGGAAATGGATCAAAGCTACACTAGGGGAGGTTTAGACCGGACATTATGAAGCATTTCTTTACCGAGAGGATGGTCAGACACTGGAACAGGCTTCCTAGAGAGGTGGTCAATGCACCAAGCCTGTCCGTGTTTGAGAGACATTTGGACAATGTCCTTAATAACATTCCTTAACTTTTGGTCAGCCCTGAAGTGGTCAGGCAGCTGGACAAGATGATTGTTATAGGTAATTTCCAACTGAAACAATCTATTGTACTGTATTGTATTGTATTCTGGCATATAATGTCAAATAAGCATCCATCAAATCTGTATGTACAGAAACTGGATCTCCCCCAATTATTCCCCACTGTTAAAGTGGAATGCATAATTATTGTTATCACTAATGTTAATAATTCCTGTATGGAGTGATTTTATTCGTATCCAAGTATAGTCACAAGAATATCCAATACTAAGATCTTGATGGGAAAAATAATTTAACAGATTAGATTAGATTACACATTATAGTCTCAAAACACTATATGTATACAATGTAATTGTGATATAATTATTATTGACTGCTTAGAGTGATATAAACAATTCTTAAAAGAATTTGTCTCTGAACTGCTTTCTGAAAGTATAGATTAGTTTTCTTCCCATCATACCACAGGAAGGCAACTTGTGTCCTGTATAACTGTAGACTGTTCTTGTCACACAGATTTTAGAAACAAGATTTTTGTAACCAATTTCTACATAAAATTTTTCTTCTTCTCTATGAATAACATTTGAAAAAGCAACTTGGGACTTTTACAATGCTAATTACTTAATAGAGATTCTTTTCTGTTGTGTATATTTGAAATCCTCCCATCAAATACATATATTCTGTAAAGGGCGGATTATAATTTACTTTCTGTTGTTTGTACTTCTTTTTAAACAGAGTAATTGCTGATCAAAACTGGAAGCATTGGTGAAGTAAATCTAATTTGAGATATTACACTGCCATAATAACATTTATTATTGTTCCTTTCCATGAAAAAAAAGAAAAACTTTTGACTCCAGAGCTGGGCTTTTAATTTATCTTCAGGGACATTTTACAAACTGCACTTTACAAACACATCTAAATTGCAGATTACCTGCCTTATTTTTCCTGAATATTTTTAATATATTTTCATGAAAAAACTTGAGCTTCCAGGAGAGAAAATATAACAAGATTTTGTGGAAATTATTTTCCCAGTTTCATTTAGTTTCATGAGATTTTCCCACATTATAACAATGCATCAGTATGTCATTTTAGTCTTGTTTTACAATACGTAAAATATTTTGTGCTCTGAGACAGTGTCTCTTTCTTGTAAATACTTTGTCTTTAATGGCAGCTGAAGGAAGTATCTGTTTGGGGAAAGGACATGTTATTAAGCATAGAGCTGCCTGTTTCACGGTCATTTTTAGTCCCAAAGATTGGGCCTGAGTATTCCCAAATATGATCATAAATGATGGCTTCCACTCTAAACATTTGTTTTATGAATTCTATTTAATTCAACATAGGGACAAGAATTCTAAATCTGCTGCAGATGGAAGCTAGGTGTTTGGATTGAGGCAGAATGAATATTATTTTTCTCTTGGTAGAGAATAATCTAATTTTGCTCTTCCTAAAGGTCAGTAAGATCCCTGACTGGTGAAGATAAAAATAGTTCCTGTCATGCTCTAAGGGTCATTTTATCTTTTATATATCCTTTTCCCCAGAGCAAAACAGAAAAGTCTGGGTGCCCTTCACAGTTTGACTCTTCACTGAGTATGAAAATGATAACATAAAGTGATTTTATATATAGAAAGATTTTAGTGCAATCTTGAGGTAGAAAATCAGGCATACTGCAATATAGTGCTTTATTTTAACAGATGAGGCAGTTTTCAATTTGTGCAATTCCAGTCCAGTCCAGTCCATTGCCTACAGGTAGCAGAATTAGCCCTAGAATTTAAAAATTCTTTGATAAATCTGTTTGTGTTATTTATATTTTATTTTGTGTGTTATGAAGTCATTTGCACTGGTAAGACAAGTCCAAGGAATTAGCAATGCAGAGAGACTTTCAGGGAGCAGAGAAAGGAAAGAGCTGGCAGGAGTTAGCTTTCGAGAAGTGTGATACCCCCAGCTGCACGTGGAAGCATGCTTGCAGTATCCTATGGTTTATAATAACTCTATACATCTCACCTGCCACATCTGTGGCAGGTGCGAATAAAATTCAGGTAAAATATAGTCAAAGTGCAGTCTCAACAAAAAAAGGCCTTTGTAAACAAGAGACATAAAGATAGGGAAACAGAGTAAGATGTCTAGATGTCTAGATAAATACCAGAAGTCTGAAAATAAGATGGGGCTAAATTGGTACGGGAATAAAAAGAATCTGAAAATTGATGGGAGAAGCACCCTCTAGAGAACACCCTAACAGCAGGGCAGAATTGATTGATAAATGACAGAGGAAGAAAGACTGATGCAAGGGAAAAAGTAAACAAGTGCTGTTAAACAAACTGGCTTTGTGAGATCCTTTCTAAGAGCTATTGTGATGGTGACAACCATGACTGCAAACGTAACGTTTTTCTAGGAGCAAAAATCATCTTGTAACTTCTGTAAGAATTCAGGCCTCACAAAGAGATGCTAGAATTTTGGAGGAGAGTGTTAAAAGGAAATTAAAGGAACAGCTGGGTTTGGGAGTTACAAGTGAAATACCGTGGTGTACTAAGTTGGGACCTTGTAATTCAGTGTACTCATTTGTCTGGAAAAGAAGATACACAATGAGGTGACAAGTTTCCTGATAACATTTTTCCAGGTATTAAAATTCAGAGCCAGATGAAGAGAATTAGGAAAGACTCTCATGATATTACTTAGTGGCTGAGTCATAAAGTGGAGGGTGAAATCCAGTGTTGATGAATGCACATGGAGAAAAACAAGCCTACATATGTATACACAGTGATAGCTTCTGAATTAGTTATCACCACTCAGAGGAGAAATTGTTTTTATGGATAATTGTATGAAAACATCTCACAACAATATAGTGTTCCGTACCAAACAAATAAGCAAGCTAGAAATTATTAATAAAGGATAGAAAACAAATCAGGAAACATTATTATGTTGTTGTGTACATTTATGGTGCACCTGAATGCTGAACACTATGGGTACATCTGGTTGTCCTCCTCAGCATCTTTTCAAAAAGGTAAAGCAGTGGTTCAGAGAATCATCAGTTATGTTCAAAGCTATTGAGCTGATCAAGATTCTTCAACTTTGAAGTGACTGAAAGCAGAAAAGAGAAAAAAAATTCCACCAAAGAAGTCATAAATGACATTGAGAATAAGAACAGGGAACAATTAATTACAGTTTCTAATAATACAAAAGGGGCTTTGAGTAAGCTGATGGACAATGTGTTGCAAACAAGTTACTGCAAGCACTATTAATGTCATTGCCACAAAATAGTCTTGATAGTCTTAAGGCAGAAGTTATAAACTAATTAGACTAATTCATGAAAGAAAGACTACTAAGCGTAAAATAGAAACTCAGTTACTGGCTCAGGACACTCCTTCAGGTTTCTAGGAACACAGAGTGTCTAGTATCATGCTTTATTTTCTCATTATGTCATGTGTCCCTACTGAAGAGAATCACAGATTCACTAAGTGTGAAAAGGACCCCAGGAGGCCTCTTCCCAGCCTCCTGCTCACAGCAGGGCCAGCTATAGGTTCAAACCTGTTTGTTCAGCACTTTGAAAAACCTCCAAGGACAGAGGCAGCACAACCTGTCTGCTCAACTTGCTCTATGGCTTGGCTGCCCTTATGGTGAAAAAGTTTTTCCTCATATTTGTTCTCAACCTCTGTTGTTTTGATTTACAACTTCTGTCTCTCATCCTCCCACCATGCACTAATGCAAAGAACCTGTCTCCATCTCCTCAACACCCTCCTCATAGGCACAGGGGGCTGCAGCTGGGTTCCTTCAAAGCCATCTCTTCTCCAGACTGAACCAGCCCAGCTCTCTCAGCATCTCCACACAGAGCAAGTGCTCTGTCCCTCATCATCTTTGTGAACCTCCTGGCTGAACTCATTCCAGTTTAGCAATTTTTTCCTTGAACATCTTAAACCCTTCTGCTAAGCACAGAGACCTGGGAGACATCAATGAAAGTTAAGGTAACTATGCCATTGAGGACCTTTCTAAGAGTCCAATATTCTCTGACTGGGTTCATTGAGATATTTGACTCAAGGAGTTAACATTTGATAACGTATTTGATTACGTATTTGAATAAATTACAAGGGATTTGATTTGGCAGAGTGATACAGCAATGTACTAAAATGAAAGTACAATACACTACACTGTGCAGAATATAACACTTGCAATATACACTTGGAACATGATGCAAATGTGTGTGTGTGCATTGCCTGTCTGTATATGCACACCGTCACAATGCTTTTTTCTCCATTACCAGGAAGGAATATGTAGCTTGAAGCCAGCACTAGACTGTTGCTTCTTCAAAATTCATTTAGTTGGTGTTCAACTTTTATACTCCATCTTGGACTGAGGCACAGCTATACTTCCCACTTACTGATCTGTCTAACTTGAGAAAACTTTCGAACTCTTAATTAACTCTGGGAAACTGCTAACATTGGAAAAGCCATGTACACAACCAGTTGATCACCCAACTGATTTATCTAAACTATTTACCTAAAACGAAGTCTGGTCCTCTTTGTGTTGAGATAAGTTAAACTATCTTTGCAGCAGCTCTGGTAGCTCCCTACATTCTCCCTTGAGCTTCACAAACACATCACCTGTACACACCTCCTCCGAGACTGATTCAGGTTTAGGAGTTCGTTGGTTGGTCACAACTTTATCTGTGCCTGCTGTCACTGTATGACCTGCTCCTTTCAGAAACAACCCCAAACCTTCTTTGCTCCAAAGCTTTTATTTCTGAAGTTTTCATTCCAAATGATCCCTCTTACCAGCTCTTTGATAATCCAAAATCAGCTCTTCTGAAAACCAGAGTCTATGCTCTGGCAGTTGCCTTCCTTACCCACATAATCTTCAACTTCCTTTCATGGTCCCTATAGGCAAGGCTGCCATTTAGAGTCACATCCTTAGCCACTTTTTCCTCATTTCTGAATAAAAAATACAGCTGTTCACAACTCTGGCTGGCCCACCCAGTGCCTGTATCAAGGAGCTATTCTTACCATCCAGAAATTCCCTGGATTGCTTGCATACTGCTGTTTTGTCTTTCAATAGGTGTCAGCGAGGTTAAAGTCCCCTATTAAGGAATAGTCTATGATCTGTAGAGTTCCTTGAGTTGTTAATAGATTTTTTTTTTTTTTTTTTAATGAGAAGCATTGTCCACTTTCTCAGCTGTACTGTGTGGTCTGCAGCACAGTCTCATTGTGATGACACCTGCACTGACTTATTCTCTGATTCTGACCCTCAAACTCTTGTACAGCCTGTTGCCCATCCCTCCATCTGAGCTGCTGTTTAACAGAAGGATACTTCCCTTCTCCCCTGAGAGCTATCCCATCGCAATTTTGTTATTCCTGCAATGTCATAATTTTCTGACCATACGTGGTGCTTTAGCTGCTCCTTCCCATTTGTGTACCTACACTTAAGGTGGGTATCTCTTCACCTTATTTTATCATTCTTGTTATTCCATCACTCTGAATCTGTTGCTTTCCAAGCAAATAATTTCATTGATTTATCCACTGTCTATGATGGAATATGAACCAGAGAGACCTTTCATATATTCTAGGAAATCAGATCGTATATTCTTACATTATTCACCATGACTAACTACTTTTTCCCTTCTTCTCTATGAGACCATATCTCCTGCTTCAGGCCCTTCTCCCTAATTGTTGGCCCTAGAAATGTGCTCAAATCAGAATGTATGCTAAGGCTGAAAATGACCCCTATTTATTTCATAAATTCAGATTTGGACCAACTCTCCTAACCCTCCCTTTACTCCATAAAGAGCATAAGGTACATTATATAAATTTTTCATATTTAATCATAGACCCCCTTACATTTTACGACCACAGTGAGTAAAACATCACTCTACAGAAAGTATTATAAACCAGATTAAATACGTAATTGCAGTACTATATAAATCAAGGTTTCTTCTGAAATAATAATCTGTCTTTGGGTGACGTTTGGGAGGAGATGGGGTTGTCTGTAATGCACTGAAGCATAGATTAGCTGGTAGCTAGAATTAAAATTACTTTAAACAGTAGCTATACAGGAAAACTAAAATATTTTAGTCAAGGGAAATAGAAACATATGATCTTTTATGGTATTCACTGAATATTTATTGAAAATGTGATTCTTTTCCCCTACTAATGTCATGCAAAAGAGAAGTTTCAGCAAAATGTATTTTTTCTATTTTCCTCTTCTGTGGAAACTGCTAACAATGCAAACTGTATCTCATGGTAGTCCTGTTGGTTCAAACAATTTGTCACAGCCTGACTCCTCACAAGAGGAGGAAATCAGATTATGGTTACTAATGAAAAAAACTCAGTATCACTGCATAAGGTTCTATTCTGCAGCTCAGAGAGCACATGTTACGCAACATTTTAAAGACAGCTTAATGGTGGTAAATGTTGCTATCTTAGAAAAGGAATGGAGCACAGGTGTTGGATGGCAAACAGCTGGACCCATATCCCAGCTCTAGCTGTATCCAGGGATGATAGCTCCATTAGTGAACAGGTAAATTACTCATGTACATGTGCAATCTGTTTCCCATTGGGCAAAGCTGGTTTTTGTCCTATGTAATGCAATGAGAAGAGAGAATTCCATACCTTTAGGCAGTGCAAATCCTCTCCGCACTCTGTAACCCAATTTCACAGCAAGGTGACCTGAGCCTCTCAGCCTTAGCCTGTTGTGTGGGGAGCAGGGTGAAGGGTAAAGGCTGGGGAACTATCGTTAGATGCCATCTTGTAGGATCTTACAGCCTGGAATAATATCCCTTATTATCACACTACTCAAGATGCTCTGGGCTCACTTCTTACTACCCTACCCATCATGAACTGAAGCAGAAAAACTTGAGAGGTGCTGCTAATAGGCCTGGTAAAGTTAGTAACAGAGTTAACATTAACTGTGGTGACAGAAGTGAGTAATTGTGTCCCAGAGGAAAACAAAGATCTCTTGTAGCTCTGCATACAGTCCTAGCAAATTCCTTGCAACAAATGTTTCTGCTAGTACAGATACAGGATCCATGGTCTTTAAAAATACGTAACTAGGTCAGATTTGAATGGGCAAAATGGCTAATAACACATGCAGATATTTCTTCCATGCTGCACTGAGTCTGTCAGGGATGGAGTTACTTTTCCTCATAGTAGTATCTATAGTGTTGTGCTTTGTACTTGTAGCCAGAAAGTTGTTGGTAAGAGAGCAGTGTTTTGGCTACTGCTGAACAGTGATGCCTCAGCATCAAGGCTGTCTTTCCAAATTCACCTCCATTCGAAAGGCCAGTAGACTGTGCATGGGCAAGAAATTCAGAGGAGAAATAGTCAGGACAGCTGACCCAAGCTGACCAAAGGGATATTCCATACCACACAATGATTGCTCAGCAATAAAATCTAAGAGAAAGAAGAAGGGGAGGGGACATTTGTTATTAAGGCCTTCTGAAGAAACCGCTATGTGTACTGAGGGCCTACTTCCTGGGAAGTGGCTGGCTGAACATTGTCTGCAAATAGAAAGTAAAAAATGAATATTTTTGTTTTCCTTTGCTTTTCTGCATTAGTCTGCTTTTCTTTTGATCCATTCACAAGCTCTTCCCCTCCCCCCCTCCCCCCCCATCTTATTTTCTCCTCTCCCATCCTGCTGAGAAGAGTGATAGAGAAGCTTGGTGGGCACCTGATGGCCAGACAAGGTTAACCCACCACATCTGAACTTATGCTTAGTGTGGAAAGGAAGCAGCTTAGACTGAATTTTCACCTTGCCCCACATTTGCTTTATAGTTTTTTGTCCCTTACTTGGGGCAGAGGTGACGGTGAATTGAAGACCTTTTCTGTAATTGGAAAAGAACTTTCCGAGATGGATAATTGCAGCCCAGGAATGTGCCTCTGTTAAATTTGAGCACCAAAGCTAGTGGAAGCTTGCTGAGCCAGCTGATGCTGCTGGACCTTCTGTAAAGCTACAGATGAAGGTTGTCCCACTACTCTCTGGGAAGTGCCAGTCTTTGGTCATCTGCTACTGAACTTGCTACTGAATACTGTTCTATTTCACCTGTGCCCACTGTATTCAGAATACTGGCAGGAGGTCTTGGCCCTGAATGTAGGAACATCAGGTGCTGGAGCTCTGCCAGCATCACAAACATTCCTCAAAAAGGTTTAGATCCATGCTTGGCCAATACGAAAAATGTAGCTCCCAAGACATCCCTTTGGTAATATGAGAGTAACAGAAGGAAAGAGTTGTTTTTAAATTAAAAGACAAAAGTCACCTTAAGAGTTTTGGAACTGTAGAAAGCAGGTTGGAGAGAAATAAATTGTAGAATCAAAGCTCAGTGAATCTAGGTGAGGCTTTATCGTACTGTTTTGATAAATAAATTAGCCTAGACAGGTATGCAAATTTAGACTTGGACCATGAAAATCCTTTAATTTGTTATTTCTAAGGCATTCCAAATGTAGAACAAATATGACATATGCAAATACAATGAAAACTTCTCTTAAGTCTCTTTTCTTTCCATTAAAAGATTTTCTATTAGGCAGAATCCTGAAATTGTGACACAGAAATCATAACACATGATAGGTATTATGGTAAGAGCACAAAGGGAAAATGCTAAGACTTTGAAATCACATTCTTTAGCCTTCTGTGTAGACCTCCCTGCTGCTGTTCCATGATGTGGCCATCATAATCTGCATGTTTCTGTATGCTCTGAATATGCTGCCTGCATGCACAAATTAAAATTACATGATTGCTTATTTACAAAAGAATGCTGAGCCTAATTATAATAATAATGCCTTAATAATGCCATAGAAAAATAAAGCTTGGAGATGTCCAGAAAGCAGAATTTTCAACTTGGTGGTTTACTCTGGGATTTTGTAATCCAGGACTGTTCACAAACAGGTTAAAAAGTCCATCTTTTTGGGAATAGAAATTCTGACCACTTTGATTTTGGAATCAGTTCTCATACTGCTGAAACAATTTCCTTCAAAGTTGAAAATCTATTTCATGGTATTTTACAACAGAATATTGTTAAATATAATGTACAATACAATACAGGATGAATAACATATGAGAAACAAAACATGAAACTTCAAACTGGGCAATTAATTTTAACTTTGCTTTGATTTAATTATTGCTATTAAATTTGAGTGAAGCTGATTAAACCCCAGGAGATTTCCAGTAACTTACATGCTACTCTCTTGTGGAAATGGCTCTGTTTAAAGTTTTTTGCCAGTTTCAATCAATGAAAGTTACCTCTCTTTCTGCATTACAGTCTAGGGAAATGACCTTATTTTTCTTTTTCTCTTGACAGACTCGAAACAGCTGACAGTAGAAATGACAAAGGTACTGACAGAAAAGTTATTTTTTTCTTCTTCATTTTGATGTTATGGATCGATGTCCATTCCACCAGCAGCCTCCAAACCATAGATCACATAGTGCGTGACTTCCAAGTCAACAAGAGACATTTACAGGTTAGCAAATGTGCTCATTTCCCTTTGGCAATTCAATGGGGATTCCAGCCATCTGATTCAGAGAAGCACATATGGTAAATACTTAATGGAATATAAATCTTGCAAGCACACCTTGAAATTAAATGAGATTTTCAATGGGACTCACATTCCTGTTTTACAAAGGTCCTTTTGAGAACTGTATTTCTTGCAAGCCTCTGACAGTTATTTATGATCTTAGGCATACATATACTCAAACGTTTAACCTATCCCATCTGTGTTAAATCTAGTTTTATATCAGGATACCAATGTTAACTGCTCACTGACCTACAGAAATAATTAAATTTCCTTTATTCTTCCTAGATTTTATTACCTGACCTCATTACAGACAACAGGATATTTATGAAGATTTTTTTCATTATTTTTGTAGTATTATTGTATGCTTTAAAAATATTTTAAAAGATGCTAGGCTATATTTACATTCTCCTTAATACCACTGAGCCACAAGGAATGAATTCTGGAAGACATTTTTTATGAATTTACTTTAACCATGCAGCTGTCAGGTTTTTATATTTCCGTAATATAATCTAAAAGTACATTTGTCACCACGGTGTCTGAAACTTTTAGAGACTGGAAAGTGCCAAAAGGCCCTTTCTTCTTATAGGTTTGAATGAAGTGGGCAGCGAAGCTGCCCAGACTGAAAAGGTTAAAAAATAGTCCAGACCAGTAGAGGCTAATAGCAGAGTGAAGATGGCTTTCCTCTTTTACATTGGAGTTGTGGAAACAGGAGCACAATTTCATTCAGTTGTAAGAACTCGTTAGGGCACAAAGACCAACACTTCAGGCAGCTGCTTGCTCCTCAGACGTCAGTGCTGGACAAAGTAACTGTGCTCCTCATGCTGTTTGCTACTGTTGTTTTCTTGGAAGTTCCTGCCCTCACAATGTTGCAGCAGAGTGGTTAATGTACAGGCTTCCTGATACGACTCTGGCAAAACCAGGTGGGTTAGCTAAAAGTTCTGGTTGTGGGTTTGGTTGTAATTTTTTTTTTTTTTGGTGTGCGTTTGTTTGTTTGTTGGTTTTGCTTGTTTTTCTCCCTGTTGTTTTGCTTTAAATTACACAGAGATAATGTATTTCCTTAATAGACATCTGTAGTGAAAAATGTCTAAATGTCTGGCTCCCAATTTGTTTCAAGCATTGAGAAAGACAAAGCATCAAGGAATTTTCAGACAATACAAAATCACTCTATTGCATTTAATAGGTGCAACATTAGAAACCATCTCCTTGTTTGATGACCTTGCACGTCATCAAATGAGTATAACACTGTATATGGCATATTTATGTCTGAGGATAACCTAGCATGTACTCAAAGAAAAAAATAATGTTGTCATGGGTTGAAACTGAGTTGATTGACAAGCTTTTAAGCCAATGCGCTTTTGTGAATTTTGCATATTTAAATCCCGTGCGAGGGCGGGAATTTCCTCTCTCTTGTTCCCAGTCTCCTGAGGGAGAAGGGGGGCCTCCAAGCCCCGGGCGGCCTCCGGGCCGGGCCCAGGCTCCTGCCTGCCCCCCCTCACCCCTCTCCCTTCCCTCAGAGCCGCGAGCAGCTAAACTAACCATGGGCTGCTCGACAGCCGAATCCATCCGGCTCGGCTTCTGAATCAGGAGGGGCCTCCCCTCCCCCTTCATGCAGCCCGGGGGAGCGTCCTCTCCCCCCCTCACGCAGCCCGCGCAGACCCAGCGGGACCAGCGGAGCCTCCTTTTCCAGCCTGCACAGCTCGCACCGAACTGAACAGCAGCGCAGCCCGTGGGGAAAGACGTGAGGGAGAAGAACATGGAGGCTGCACGGTCAGGGAGAAAGAGAAAGTCAGGCACGTGAGACGACGCTGAGATGGCGGCAGGAGAAAAGGGTGTGTGCATTCCAGTGTGAATCTTAAAACCCCTTCTAGCAGCTGCGGAGGACTGAACTCTTTAAATCATTTTAAAGTATGGGGAGATGAAAATCCATGCCTGTGAGAATTTATGTTGCAGCCTGTGAAGATGTAAGAGAATGCCTATGCCAGGCCATGTAGTTGTGAAGCAGCTTTTAGAGGTTTGTGAAGAAGCAGAGAAGCCCTTGTGTTTAAGCTGGAATAATTCATGTTTAAAAGAGACTGGAAGCAGAGAACCTTTGTGTTTGGGCTGGAAGAATTCATCTTTAAAAGGACTTGTAACCCCATGTGATGGCCCATGATTGCAGTATGAATATACTGTGGAATTGTCATGGGAGAGATTTCACTTCAGTAGGTAATTCCGGGCGGACTACTGAGATTGTGAAGAAATGTCCACGGCATCAGTAGAAGGAACCTTTTTCCCTAAGCATAAGAAAGAGACTTTTAAAGACTGTAACACTGACCAAAATTGTTACCTTTTGTGTGAAGTGGTAAAAGGAGAGGAGAGTGGTGGAGGGAGAAAAGGGAGGGGGGAAGGTGTTTTTGCTTGGAGAGTGCTGGAGAGAAGAGGGTTGTGCTTTAACTTTCTTTCTATTTCTTGTTACTTTTAACTGTGTTAGTAATAAACTTCCTTATATTCTTTAAAGTTTTAGGCCTGCTTTGCATTTCTTCTAATCCTTATCTCAGAAAGTGAAATACATGTGATCAAACTACTACAAATGTTTTTAACAACTTTTGAAGGTTATTTTCACAACAGACTGAGACAAAAAAAAAAAGACGTTGCCACTCAAGATTGACATTTCTAAAAGCATGTGTGAAGCTAACAGGGTGAAGAGCTGAACCCAGGTCTCTTCTCTGATCAAAATAAAATATTTTTCTTCTTAATCACTCTGCATTTAGATAAGCAGGATCTCAGAACATACGATGCCAGTGTCACCAGTTCAGCATCTGGTATTACTGAATATTGTGGGCTCTACCATCAAAGGTTTAGACTTCAATTTTTTAACCAGCTGCATTGGAGGAATCACACCTGATAAAACACCTGGGAATAACATAATTACAGAATATTTTTCCAGTCTTCCCAGTACAAATATATGGAAGTCATTATAAAGAATTAAGTAAGACCCAGAATTTTTGACCTATTTATTTATTCTTGCTCTGTACCCTCAGCAAGCTCCTAGATCCTGGGAAACAATTTTTCTTTCTCATATCCTACTCATTCTTTAGATAAACTATTAAGTTCTCTTTCTGAGATGAATGTGAGCATTGACTGTTAGTTCAAAATAAACAAAATAAATAAGCTCATCCAGAATTTTTCTCAAACGTTCCTCTAGGATTTTTATGCCTAAACTACACATAAATGAATACATGTTCTCTGGCCTGGAGAAAGAGGACTCTTAGCATGTTGTTGGGCATCCCCACTGGATGCTGAAATATGGGTTCAAATCAGAGAAAACAAAACAATAAGGACAGCCTGATATCTAAGTGATACTACTAGTTGACTGTTGTTTTGGGAATATGTGTCTTGGCAACACTGTTTTTTACACTTTTTACATTTTGAGACATATTCCCTAATTAAATATTTCTTGATACTTTCCTCCAGAAAGAATCAAATTTGATAAATTAGCATTTGTATTAAAAACAACGGCACTAAACAATTCCTAGCAAAATACATCTCTAATTAATTCAGCTACAAATCAGGACAAAATAAGCATTCCATGTTTGTAGTAGCAGCGTTTCTTCACCACCTGAATGATAAATTTCTATAAGAAATTACTTTTTCCACCATCTTAAATGAAATGTTTTTAAATTCCACACTTTTGCTTCTTCTTCCTGTATCTTTATCAGTCACACAAATGAATCCCTTTGCAAATTACAATGCTTTTAGCTCCTCCTTTACTCCCATGGGAAGGTCAATTTTTAAGGCAGTAGCAGGATCATATGAGAACAGCAGAAGAAACACACACTATCTACAAACCTATAACTTTTGATCATCCATTTGTTTTACTAAAAGTGGTAATATAATCCTTCAGCTTGTCATTCTGATCACAGTTAAGCTGGTGTTTGCTGCTAGCATACTGTAGCTGTCTTGGTGTTTTTTTCAGTGACTAACTTAAAAAAGTCAAGAAAATTACTTTTAATTAACTGTTGTTTTATTTAATATTTCACCTTGAATAGTTTCCAACACCTCTTCTAACCTTTCTGCTCAGAAATTCTCCTCCTTTGTTATTTTTCTGGAAGAACAATTTTAAAATTAAATTAAATATGTCTTCTATTTAAAATCCATTTTAGACCTTTTTTTGACTTCCAGTTTGTGTCTGGTTTAATGATGGATTGATTTTTAATAAAACTAAAGATGTTTTTCAAGTAGAGGTCTAAGAATGATAACTACAGTACTTCTTAAGATTCATGCGATCTAATTTCATGTGAGAATATATTCTTAGCTTCACTGTCACATTTTCACACTGAATTTCAGGCAGACAGCATTCTTAAAAATTAAATGTCTAACATGAAAATCTTACCATAGTACCCCTACTGCTTTTACTTTAATAACTATTTGTAACATATAATATATTTTCAAGATTCATAGCTTCTGAAGAGTTACTTACTGTGCCAGATCTGTACTGTTACAGATTTTTCTTGATCAATTCTAGATGCTTTTAGAGGATACTTTGGAAATACATATAGGCTCATTCTCAATTTTGGATGACTTTTATGTATTTCTTGACAGTACAAATTATAATATTATAGGAATATTTTCTTAAGGGTTTGTCCTATGTCATTTCCAAAATGATAAGAAAAAAATGTTGCACCCTTTCTTTTAACAAGGTGATTTAATTTTTGAACAATTACACACACATTTTTCAGCTTCTCACTATGAATTTTATTTCTAGTTTATAATATCTTACTTTTGCATAAAATGCACAAATTAAAATTACAGGGAAAATTAAAAGAGACTAAGAAAATAATAAATATGTCTCAAACACAAACTCAACATTATTAACTACAGGGAAATAGGTATAGTGAATAGACAGTTGATCTATGCAATTTCAAAAGTGAACACCACCATATCTGTATAAATTGAAGTGATGGCAACATCACTCATAAAGGTCTAGAGAGAGAAAACATAACATTTAATATTGCAAGATTGCAGCCATAGGACATACATGGGGACAGGCAACTCAGTTCCATATAATCCTCTACTGCAACACAATCTCTAAAACAGAGATCTATTAGAAAGTCAGACAGGGAAAGCCTCTGACTAATCAGTCAGTTAAATGAAAGAAAACAACTTTGCTTTGCTCATGTTTGTGCCCCTCTGTATTTGCATTTTGAAGTAAGAAATGGAAAGAGATTTACTAAGGCCTTGTGCAAGATTTTGGTATTTTTTTTTTTAATGTAATTTAGTTCTAAAGAAGTATCTGTGCCAGAAATGCTATTAGAGGGGTACACCATGAGATTTCTTACTAATCATAAATAATTAACACAGCTGAAAGAGTAAAGCTCAAGTAATCAATATGTGAAGAAAACTGCACACAGTTTATTCAAAATCAAGAAAATCTGCAAAAGTGAATTTGAAGAAATGATGATCTATTCATGGATGTTTGGGGACAAAGAAAAGAGATAAACTTCCTCATATAAATTATTCATGATCAATTATTTGCTCAGCTTCAGTCTGAGTACATCTTGTGACAAAATTAGATTTTAATCACATATTTCTTTAGACCCCAAATGAGGCATTCAGCATTCAGGGATAGTAAAATCTTTGGCTTCTTGGACATTAGGGGCTGATTCTGCAGCACTGAAGTCACTGGGACTATTTTTAACTGATTTCAATTAGACTAGGGTCAAACTACTGGGACTTCATGGTTCACTCACTGTGTTCCACTATATTTGCAGCAGTATAATTTTTATTTTTCCTCCAATTGAGTTTCTCATGTTTTAAAGGAGAGGGTGCACAAGAAACTAGAGCACTGAAACCATAAAGGGGAAAACTTTTCCTTTTGCTGGGATAGTGTTAATTTGCTTCAAAGCAGCTGCTAAGGGACTATGTTTTAGATTTGCGCTGAAAATGGTGTTGATAACACACAGACGCAATCGCTAAGCAGTGCTTACACAGAGCCAAGGCCTGTCTGTTTCTTGTACAACCCCTGCCAATGAGGGGGCTGTAGGTAGACAAAAGCTGGGAGGGGGCACAGCCAGGACAGCTGACCCAAATGGTAAGTAAGGATAATACATAAATAATAAAGGGAAATTCTGTAACATATGACATCATGCTCAGTGTATAAAGAGGGGGGAAGAAGAAAGAAGTGGAGAACATTTTGAATGGTAGCGTTTGTCTTCCTGAATCACCCTTACGTGTGACAGGGCCCTGCTCTCCTGGAGATGGCTGAACACTTGCCTGCCCTTGGGAAGCAGTGGATTAACTCCTTATTTTGCTTTGCTTCTGTGTGGAGCTTTTGCTTTACTTATTAAAGTGTCTTTATCTCAATCAATGAGTTTTCTCACTTTTACCTTTCCAGTTCTCTCCCCCATGCCATTGCTGGGGGACTGAGTGAACAGCTGCATGTGGCTGAGTTGCTGGCTGGGCTTAAACGGTGACAATTAGCTGCACTGCTTATCCATCAGCTGGTTTACCACATGAGCAGCATGGGCAGGTTCTTCAGCATTCATAAGTTAATGACACACCCTTGACTACTGTAAGGTGATAGTAATTTTCATGAGTTCATGTTCTGAGATCAACTGTTATTTTCTTGATTTCTTACTTTTTTGTCATTTAAATATAATTGACTGGAGAGGAAGTCAAATTGGTCAGTGGAATCTCATAATACCGCCTTTCTTCCTAATTTAGAGAAGAGTAGCCAATTGCAATAGATTTAATGGGCTTTAATTCAAATGTTGTCTCTTTCAAGACCTTCATGATGTATAGTGGAGCTGGGAGGGCTATGCCAAGTACTGGTTTATGCCTGGCCAGTGTATACACTGTGCACTTATCTGTTGCTCTTTTCCAATGCAGGCAGTTATTTTGCCTGTATCAGACTTTCACATAGATGTAGAGGAAAAAGCATGTTTTCTTCATTGGAGAATCCCAAGTTGACTTTAACTAGACATTTGACAAGTTATTGGGAAGTCACAAATAGCTCCATGACAGCAATATGTCTATCTCCTCTGCAATTGCTTTCTGAAAGGACTGTCTTTTGAAGGTAATGTTGCCATTTAGATGAATATTACACACTGAAGGTTCTTCTGTGACAGTGATTCTTTTTTTCCAGGGCTCTCTACTGAATGGATCTTACTGTGTTATTTATTTAAGACGTATTTAGGCACCGAAACAGAAAGAACAATACAAATATCTCTGTGGATATAAACTGCATGAACAATTAACAACGGAAATATCAAATTCTACATGTACCACAGATCTAAAATGGCCTTGAATTGTAATTTCTTTTCTGGAACACTCTTATCAACCAATAATACAGCAATCAGTTCTATGCTTAGAAACATGAAAGTTTCTACGCTTAGAATCATGGATGTTTGCAAATTTTTCTATAGTTTGAATAATGGTATGTTAAACTGTATTTTAATTTAGATATTCTAGCTGCTAGGAAGTTACAGCTCATGCCAGACATTATTTAGCGCTCACTTTTACCATGTCACCTTCCAGCTATACAGTAAATTATTTTCCACTGACTTAAGCTAACCTTCCAAACCTCAGCAGTTTCAAATGCAAAAGCATATGTATACACATTCATCTACATACATGTTGCAGTGTGGCAGTCCATCCCTGGGCTGTCTAACACCAGCCAGAAGCTAGCAGTCAGGAGGTTCCAGCAGTGGGACCTGGTTAACGGGCAAACTCCCCAGGCTTAGGGTGACAACATAGAACCCTCCCAGCAGCCCTCGCACCCCTATGTAGATGTCTCCCTGGGCATTGGATCCTGGTTTCCCCTCCCTTCTTCCCTATACTTGGTTATCTTCCAGAACTTTCTACCTTCCTCAGTAGCCCATTGGCTCTTTGCTCCCTCTTCCCGCCTTCCTTGTTCCCCATTGGGCCTCGGTGCATTTCCCTGCCTCTGTAACACCCCTTTGGCCCTCAGTTATTGGTTCCCTAGCGTTTCCACGCCCCTCTTCATCCCTGGTTCTTAACCCCCTGTCAGCCTTTGTTCGGGGCTCTCTTGGCACCTGCGCTTCTGGACCCTCATCACCCCGTAATAAACCCTGTTCCCGTGGAGCTGTGTCGGAGCCCGTCCGCTTCTTTGCTTCTTCCCGTGCCGTTGCCACCTGGAAGCTGCCGAGCCCTGTGTGAGCCTCGGCTGCTTCCCCACTGCGAACAGATCCAGCAACTCAGGACAGCCCTCCGGGTAACTGGCACTGCCCCCAGAACCCGGGTCGGGGTGAGTGGTGTCACATACATACATATATATATAAAAAATTAATATATAAACTTATGTATAAATGTATTCAGGCATACATATAAACATGTTTTTTCACAGAACCACAGAATGGTTAAGGTTGGAAGTTACCACTGGAGGTCATCTACTTCAGCCACCTTGCTCAAGCAGGGTTCCCTAGACCACGTTACTCAGGATTGTGTCCAAACATTTTTTTAACATCTCCAGTGAGGGAGTCTCCAAAATACCTCTGGGCAGCCTATTCCAGTGCTCAGTCACTCTCACAGTAAAGTTCTTCCTCACGTTCAGGTGAAACTTTCTGTCTTCTGGTTTCTACCTGCTGCCTCTTGTCCTGTTGCTGGGCACCACCAAGAAGAGCCTGACTCCATCCTCTTGGCACCCTCCCATCAGATACTTACAGACACTGATGAGTTCCCCTCTCAGTCATCTCTTCCTGAGGCTGAACAGGCCCAGCTCCCTCAGCCTTTCCTCATAAGAGAGGTGCTCCAGTTCCTGAATCATCTTGTTGCCTTTCACTGAACCTGCTTCTGGAGTTCCATGTGTCTCTTGTACTAGGGACACAACACTCCAGATGTGGCCTCATCAGGGCTGAGTGAAAGGGCAGTGTCACCTCCTTCATCCTTTTTCCATATCTATGTGCAAAAAATGTAATATGACACACACCAAAGTATTATGTAATCTTTATTCAGATTACTAAATAAAGGAAAAAGAAGTAAGGAAATCCAAATTTACGTAGCTCTGCAACTGAAGATTTGCCTTAAAGTGAACTCTTACAAGAGTTGCATTGTTTAGTTTTGAGCCCAAAGGAGAACTGTAACATCTGGTGTGCTTGATGCTCTCAGCAAATGACTTTTTCATATTTTGCATTTCTCTCAAGGCTTGTTTACTATATAATATTAAATTCTTGCTCCAACAATGGTTGCTAATTTGTTTAGGAGCTATTCTGTGACACACATTATTAGACTATTCAGACATCACTTTCTTAATTTTCACAAAATATCTCAATATTGAAAGCCTGGCATTATCCCAATTTATAAGTGCTGAACTGAAGCACGTTGGAATTGCTCCTAGTGATTAGCCACTAATTTTAGCAGATCCCCTTTGTGTTCTCTTTTTGCTCATTTTACAGAGTTCTGAGTGTGGTGTGGTCTTTTTCCTGCTGAGACCATGCTGTGCCTCCTGCTAATTGAAGGTGCACTCAAGACTTCAGCAAATCAGAATCCAGATCCAAAGCTGAAAAAGCAAACATGGGCTGAAAGTAATTTCTATTTAGCATTAAGGCATCTAACCTGAACTAACTGTTAAAGCTGTTTCTTTCTCTGGCTAATGGAGTGACAGGCAGCTCACAAGAGCCATTGCCTCCACCTGTTACAAAAAATCTTTAGAACAGGATGAACTGCCTTCTGTAGATGCCTCTCCACACTGGCAGAGAAAACCTGCCTTGTTTGTAGCCTAGGTAAGATGAATTTCAGTCTTTGAGAGGGCCAAAAGCAGAGGTCTAAAAGTTAGGTGTTTGGTTCTAAACTAGTTTGCTGTAGTTAGGAATGATAAGAACTTCCAGAGGTGATTTCTGCCATTTAAAGTCCTTAGATGGATTTGAAGAATCACCCTCTAAAAATACCTGTGTCCTTCTGTTGACTACATACACTTAAAACAACTAAATTTAAGGAAGATGAAATCAAATATTTACTGATGTTCCTTGATAACTGTGGCTGTAGTGATTTACTGATCACTCAGGAATTCTGACAAAGAAATAGAATGCATCCCTTCCTTCCCAGCACAAAACAGCTTGGAGAACTTTCTTTCTTATTCAATCTTCATTGCAGCAGTTACTAAATTCAGAGTGCTTATGCTGCCCACCACGATTTAAAGGTTTGCATGCATGTAGAATTTCCTGAGCTATCTTTTAAAAACACACAAAAAACCCCCCCAGACCAAAAAACCATATAGGTTTGTTTGGAAGGAATGTATGGTTTGTTCTGTTTGTTTTTGGTTTTGTTTTTTGTTTTTTGTTTTTTGTTTTTTGTTTTTTTTAATTTGGTTGGTTGTCACTGTAATGCTCTATGATGAGCTTAGCCTGAAGAGTAGCACCTCGCAGACAGGTGTTAGCGATGGCATCAGTGACTGAAAAAAAGCACCCAGGAGTCTTTTCTGTTTAATCCTAGCACAAATTAAATAAATATATTTTTTAATTTCCACATTGGTATTTTAATAATTTGTAACTCTATTGTCTACTTTGTATGTTGTAACTACTAGCTTTTACTTGCACTTAACCTGGCTTACCTTGAGGATGATTTCAAAGTATTTTGACAAAGAAAGAGACAGACTCTCACGAAGGGTGGTAATCTATGAACCTATGAATTTATTTTTTCAAGTCAATCTAGGCATATTCTGCAGGGTACAGAATGTATAACAGGAAGTGCTGCAGGGGAATTTTCAGAGATCATGCAGAGAACTTTCATCAGAAAAGTCAGAAGGAAAAATGGCTAACTGTTCTCTTCGATTATGCAGGATGATATTCAGAAGAGTTTCTGAATTGAAATGGTTCCCCCAGGGAATTTGTTGCATTGGCATGGTGGTGAGTATAGCTATGGTTCCACAATATGTCACATTTGCCTTACCCACCTAGAGGCGAGTATAAGCATTCGAATTACAGAAGTAAATTGCTACCCCTCTTCTATAGTACCTATATAGGACAATCTTATCTTGTTCTGGTTCAATGATTCCTTCAATGATTTCAGTCAGAAATTTATTCAATATCACACTTTTATTACACACTTTTATCAAATTGTCCACAAAAGACTCCTGTATTAACAGCATCCTAAACAAGAATCAATCTGAAATGTGTTTTACTGAAACTTATCAGAAGGTGTGATGCTTTAGACTGCCCTACTACTGTATGTCAGCACTCAGAGAGACATTTACCACATTTACATGTTAACGTGGCTCTTCAATTACTATTGCTTCCCTTTCTCTGTCACTAGTTCCTTGATCCTGGCCTGCCCAGTTCCACACTCTGCTGGAGCCCCTCACACTAATCCAGCTTTACTGCTCACTACTGCTGGTGTCCTCACCATGTCCCAGTGTCTCCTCCTGTCACCCAGCTTTCTTTCCCACCAGCATCAGCTTCTCATCTGATCGTATCTTTCTTGCTACCTGCTTCATTCCCCCTAGATTGGATCAAAATGACATCACACTTCAAAAATATAAGTATAGAAGACAATTTGCGTTATTTCAGAGTTTGTCTCCCACTATCTTATATTCTGTACACATTTAGATAAAATGGTAAGCAAAGATTTCAAAGTAGAGGGATAATAAAACTAATCTAAATTAGTTAAAACTAATCTAAAACTAGTTAGAACTAATCAAAAATATTTGAAATGGGTAAGGAAAGCTGTTTTTCTTCATTTCATTTTTGAGGCACAGGCCAGCTCCTGGCATAATCCTCTTCTGATCCTTGTAATTAGAGATTTCTTTTCCTAAGAATAGTTGGATATGGTCAGAAACCAAATGGGTCCTTGCAAGATAATGAAGCAGAGTCTTGCTGAATCTTGAGAGACTCCTCTTTGAGCTGACCAACATAGTGAGAGAGGAGAATTAACTGTTTCTTGGGACAGGTTTGCTCGCAGCAATAGAAATGCCTGGAGTGTTCCAGCAGCCTCTCTCTTCAAGGCAGACATAAATTTATCTTATATTACTGAAATGCAAGCAGCAGGAAAGAAGGTGGATGGTAAGGGAGCAGTAACATGCTCCCATGCAAAAATATGTTTAACAACACTTGCTACCTCTAACATGAAATGTCCAACAATACTCTGATTTGGATTTGCAGTGCTATCTTTATGGCTTCCATTTAGCAATTGTCTTTCAGAGGTTTATAAGACCCTGCCACAAACTACTGAAATTTTACAACCAAAGATGTATTGCACCAAACTCTGTACAGACAATGGAAGAAGAGAAGCCTTGCTCAAACCAAGACTTCTGTCAAAGAAATTGTCTTGGTTTAAGACAATTGACATGGCAGATACTTCAAAATGAGTTGCTTTCCCTTTTAATTTTAACCGCTGCCCTTTTAGCAATAGGGAGAGATGTGTGTGAAAAGATATAAGTAGAAAAAGAAGAGCTTACTAAAAAAAATGAAAGAGCAACAATCAAACAGTAATAAGCACTAGACACAACAGTGCTGAAATCCATGGACTACCTGGGAACAAAGAACACAAGGTGGCAGATAAGCCCCTCCCTCAAGATGGCAGGCTCTGTAAAAGACTGTGTGGTCCAAGGGACAAAGGTAAGATGGCAGATAAGCCCCTTTCTCCTGACCATGTGGTGGACAGAGAAGAACACAGAGAGAACAGAGGGGAAAAAAAATCAAGAGAGCAACTGAACCTCTGCAGTGACAAAAACTCCCTCTTCCCTCAAACAATAACTGAAAGGCAACAAGTGCAAAACAAAAACAAACCTTGATTCCAAAACCAGTCAAATGCCCCTCAAGCTCTTTGCTCCACGCGACTCTATAGGTTGCTCCACTGGCAGCGGCAGTTCCATTGACAGTGGTGTCTGGAACTCAGGCAGTGGCAGGAACTAGCAGTGTGAATTTCTCTACTTTTTTTGGCAGGCTGGACCCAGTTGGTGTTGGCACTGCAGTTCTGAGCCGGCACCATGTTGCAGGGGAAAAGCAGCAGTCCCGCTGGGCACCGGAACGGCAGCCCCTGCCCCTGGTCCTGGCTTGGTGGCTGCAGACAGGTATTTGTGGAATTTGCCCAGGGACAGTTGAGGATTGGGAAATGCAGTTTCTTGGAGACCTGTGCCAAACAAAGAGTTTGGAGAGAAAAGAAGGTTTCTGCATTGGCTTGGAGAAGCAGCTCTCTTAGCAGCCCTGCAAGAATGGCAAGAGAAAGAGAAGGAGACCTTCTGTGAGTGTTGCCCTCTTTCTTAAAGGGACCCTGGGCCAACCAGCTTCCTGGCCCCAGGTCTTGAAGGAACAGTAACAATCTTGGGCAGAACTGGTGTAGCACAGATAAAATACACAGTACAATACACATTTTTTGGGTTACCCAGGAGAGAAATGTTTCTGGTTTTTTAGAGCCTCTCAATTGTAAATAAGCCTGTTTACAGAATTTGAATGCACATTTTCTTCACATCAAGGTAAACAAAGAAAATTTATATCTGTTGATGAATCCATGTATACAAGCATTTTATGACATGGAACTTCATAATTATTCCTTATAATTACTTAGATACAACTGCTTGTTGTTTTGACTAGCTCTTGATAAGGAGCAGAAAAGATAGCAAACAAGCATAACTGAAGTTGGTGACACTGTGGGACACCATTTGCTGCAATCTAGGGGTGATAAGAACAAGCAAGCAATAAGCCAAATGAATTAAATAAGAAGTCAAAAAGTTTTGTCCAAAACCAGAAAGAATTTAGAGTAGAGAAAAAACCTGAGCAAAACCAGAGAGATCAGGAAAGACTTTTCTCTATATCACCTAAGCTTTTTCCCGCTGAATCTCAAGTTTTACTGATATGCTTTTCTCATACAACTTTAATGCTTATTTCTTGTCCAAAGTGAGTCCCCAAGTCAAGACTGCTTTGTTGAGAAAATCCTTGCATCAGCCTTCAGATGTACAAATCTGAAATCCGTTAGTTCAAATGTGTCAGTAAAATTTCTGATTGTAAATGCAGAGCCTACAAGCAAAAGCTTGTAGGTATCCTAGGTATCTGGGACACTAGCAGGAAGATTATTTTCTCACTTTATTCATTCTGTGCTGGCAAGCCTTGTGATTTTTTTCTGTGATTCATAACTGTTGTGAATTTTCAAAAACCCCAATCTCGGGAGTCTTGCTGTCTGCAGACCCTCGGATTTTCTTTAAGTGCATTTTTCAAATAAGTTCCAGTCATCGGAACTGCAGGGGGAAAAAACAGCAACAAAGCCTGAAAAATGATAGAGAGAACTTTAGGCATTCAAAACACTACAAGGCAAATGGCATGTTCACAAAGTATTTGTGGGTTTTATTTCATTAATTTCATACTAAGACTTTGAAAATACTGTGTTGGAGATATCAAAGGTTTGCTTTACTGAGAGTAAAAATGGAAAGATTATAAGTGTATGATTTAGAGAAATCTTAGTGTAAGGCCATCTTTTACATATTGACTGTGGGATTACTGAGTGAAGAATTTTTTTCATTCATCTTCAGTCTTTTTTCTCCATAGGGAATGATTAGGAGCATTAATAGTTTATAGTACCAATCTTTTCCTTGAATTGGAACTTCAGAATAAGGGAGTCCCACTTCCACCAGTCTGAGACAGACGTGAAGGTCTACTTTGACAATATCCAAGCCTACCTTTTTATTCTGTCTCCTTATCAACTTTGCTTCTCTGCTTGCTGTCTTTCATGACTTTGTCTTTATAGCCACTTTCTCCACATTCTCTTCTTCCCAGAACCGTGCTTTAATTTGATGATTGCAATCACTCTGTGTAGACATGAAGCTTTTTTTGTTACTTTTTAAACTTTATCACAATTTTTTTTATTAGAAAGGCAAAGTCTTTGTTTCCCAGGCAGTTGGAGACAAACTCTGAACATTGCTTGAGGCAGAAACTGGATATAAAACAGTTCCTGCTCTATTGTCTTTGCAACGCTTAGGGGACAAAGTGACACAAAAACAATGAATGCCCTACCTGTTCATCTGTATGACAGGATTTGGCTTAGATAACAGATAAATGCTCCGGTCTCAGTCTCAAGCGAACATTGTCAAATTAACACAAGCCACTATATCAGTTGTCAGCTTAGTCTTTGTTCCAACAAATGACAGATATGAGCAGCTACTCATATTGTTTTCACACTCCAAGAGCATATGATGACATACTGTTCATACACAATGAGAAGCAATGCACCACTGGGAATAGTTTCCTCTGTGCAAAACCTGTCACAGCCATGAGAAGCCATTACTGATGTGGCTATGCTGTTGCATGAATGGGATATGGGTGCCTTGGGAGCTGAGCGCAGCATGAGAGAAACCCAGTGCGAAAAAGATTCTGCTCTGTTTTCTCATTGTGACATGTAATGTACCTCACTTGAAAGAATATGCTTTGAGTGGTGCAAAGAGCAGAAGTTCTGAGTGGTGCAAAGAGCAGAAGTTCTGCCCCCTTTGGTCATTAAAGAAGCTGTGATACTTTATAGAGTGTCTTCACAAAGAATAGGAATTTCTGGCTTTGTGTTCTGAGAAAATCCTTTTGGAAAAATTATATCCTCCCCTTCAAGACTACTCCTGTAGTTTTAATTGCCCATAACATCCTGCTTTATTTCTGGCCTTAATTATTCTTTATTGCTCTCGAACACTGCTAACTTCCATACTCTTATTCAGAAGTATCCCTGTTTCACTGGCGGGTGAAGTGATTGCCATATATATTAAGGGGATTTATTATGTCTTTCTCTAGTAGATAAAGAATCCATTAAAAGCCAGTATTTTCTCACCAGGAAGATATTATAAACTATAATTAAGTCACCTTTCAATCTTTTTTTTAATAAACTACAGTGATTCCTTTAAGTCTCTTGGTAAGGCTTTTTCTTAAGCCATTGAATTATTGCAACAACTCTTTTGTATATGCTGTCAGATTTCCCAATATCTTTTTAACAGAAGGAATACAACAGAACCATGTCGCTATATTAAGAAGTCAATCTCAACAGTTGTAATTGAACCCTATATGTAGTTTTGTCCAGTTAGTCCCAGCAATGCATCATACAGTGATAAAGTCATTCCTCAAATCCTGGTTCAAACTTGAGCTTTTTCTGCCATTGTTTTGCATGTAGGTTCATGTTCAGGTACTAATTTGTAGTGACCCAAAGTGTTTTAGAAGTATTGTCTTCCAGGGGATAATGTCTTATTCTGGAGCTATGGCCAGTGTTCCTCATTACTCGGTACATATTTTGCATTCATCTTAAACATGGAAGGTGGTGGCTTGCTGAGAAACTCTGATTGCTCTGCATAATTGATTGGTCCTTATTAGTTTGACACTCTGCAGTCTGTGTGTCAGCTACATATGTTGTGAACTGTAGTTTTGCAACTGCATACAGGTGAAAATGTGAGTTTCGCTTATCAATTAATGTGTACCTCATAGTACTATCTCTATTTAATCATGATTGCTCACCCACAAATACTTCATGAAGTATGTCAGCAAGCTACTTCTTAATTAATTTGGCATGTACATAGATGATAGTGTATAGTGCTTATTTTTTAATCAAAATGTCATGAAGTTCTAAAACAAGTGTCTTACGTAAGTCCATACCTTTCAGTATCTGGACTTTTAATTTAACCAAATAATGAAGTCATATTTGTCTGATAAAGCCATCTTAACAAAGACTAATGATAATACAACAGTTACTAAAACAAAAGTATCTTCCAAAGTATATCACCTAAAGAATCTTAGTCAACATGAACAGCAGAGTTCTCAGCAATAGCTGTTTATCCTCCAACACCAAATAACTACTACCAGCAAATATAGACTGTGCACAAAGGTAAATCTATCCTTGAGGAAACTTCAGCTCTGACAGGATGAAATGAAATTAAAGATAGAGAGAAGGAGATAGATTGACAAGACTGAATTAAAGTTTTTACTTCAAACACCCAAGGGTTTCTAAGATTCAGATGCCAGTAGCATTTATAAGACCTTACTCAACCGATGCCTAAACCTGTAAAAGTCTATAGCTGCAAGGAAGCTGATACCCAAAGGGATTTATCCTGCCGGCTTTTAATTAACTGAAAGTAATAGAACTGGTGACTGCTTCAGATTCAGGACCTTAAAAACCTTTCTGAGTCTTGGTCCCAATACTTACATTTCAATGACTATATCTGTACATCACTAAACAAACTGGAACACTGCTGAGTATCTCAAGATCTATATCACTCCTGTGTGTAAGACAAACTTGTGTAATAGGCATTTCTTTGAGTATTTCATTGGAAATTCCCGGCAAATACCCAACCCTCTCAAAACAGTGACAAGAAACTAATGATGCAGTGCAGCAATGCAGAAAAGACAGATTTAATTAATTCTGATTTTGGAGTGTTCAGTTTTCTACAAAATTTTAAGTGGCAGTTCCAATACTGGTTTGAACTCAAGGCTGCAAAGGAATTCCGTAATACAGGCTATAAGGTTGTTCTCAGCCATGCTGTTTCTACCAAAATTTAATTATTTTCCAAATTAGAAGCATTTCAATAGAGGTTAATTAATAATTCCTCTCTTGAAAAGCAAGAGGCCTTCTTATAGAGGCCAGGGCTTTGTACATTTGTACAGGCACAAGATTAAATTGGTATTGTAACTTAGACAATTTAACCTGGTCTGCTCACACTCCACAGTATTCCAACAACTGAATATGTACTGAAGAGAAGAGCAGAATCACTATTATTTTAGAAGAAAAAAAAAGTGGGTTACAGGATCAACTCTCTTCTTTATGACATTTACTGCAGATGAGCCTAAATGACTCCCGTCTGCAAAGTGTATTCCTTTTTGAGTTCTTTCCCTTTTATGGAGCAGTTCTATTTCCTAATTTGTCGCTGAGTTTCTAGTCACTTGCAAGGCATCTAATAGTTAGCCTTATCTATATTTTACTCTCTCCCTTATGAAGCTAATCTTAGCCACAACAACCTGTCATCAATCATGGACAAAACATCTCAGGTAGGGACCTAAAAAAGTATTTGGTTAGACTTTCAGTGACTTCATTGACCTGGACGTAAGTGTTGACAGTTTCCAACAGTGATTGATCTTTTGTATTGCTCGTCCCAGGTTTTTACTGGAAGAAGAGTGCACTCAAGCACAGCACAGCTCTGAGCTCCGAGTTCCTGCTTGTTTCCAGAAATCTGAGAAAAACTGTCCAAAGTACAGACAGGTAGTAGTGGTAACAATAAGAATAACATGATAATTGATATTGTTCAATGTTATTATAAAATAATAACTTGTGGTTGTTCTTGTTGTTTCTTGTGTTGTGATTGTTTTTGTCGTTGCTAGTGATGCCTTTATTAAGTGCTTTGTAGTAGCGTCTTGTCTCCCAGCTAGGAGACATCCTGCTGGATGCTGTGTTGTGTGTCATAAAAAGACATCCTTTAAATAGCTAGAGTGTTTAACGCAACAAACATCAGAAAGCCCAAAGCGACAATGAGACATTTCTGATTAGTGTAATAAGTAGAACTCACTGCCTACAGCACGTTCTACTTTCGTCAACAATTCCACTAGTGTTGTAGTCTTCGTAGGTTTTAACTTGCTAATAAGTGTAGGATGGTATTGTTATTTTGTAGGAGACTATTTCTCTCTCTTTACCCCACAATTAGGTCAAGCACAAGTAGTTATAACTTTGACATGGATCAACTCTTGGTCACAGTGAGACATTCAGATTGAAGACCCTCTAGACTCTCAGGATTGTCTCAACAGCAAGGGCTGATAACGGTCAATTATATCAGCTTGACAAGTTAGCGAAGTAGTGCTGGCAAAAGTCAAAAATAACTCAGAAAAAGTTCAAGTAGAATTGCATAAGAGTGTACAAGAAACTTGCCCTTTTCCTAGGCAGGATGTAGGCATATTTCCCTATAAACAGCTTAATGCACAACACTTCTATGACATAAAGTACCCAATTTCATCTCTTCTTCTTCTGAAAGGTAGTAAATTTTATTCCATGTCCCTTTTCTTCCTGCCATGGTTAAAGGATCCTGCTCAGTATTGTCTCCTGGGAGAAGAGCTTTGCCTGCCTCTCAAGGGAGGAGGCATAGGCAAACGGTTCCAATCTGACCAAAAATGAATATTCTATTTTGGAAAAACAATTGAAGCCAAAATTTCTCTGGGTGGTTTTGGGTTTATTTTGCCATAAAATGAAATTTATAAAATATTTTTGTGAGCTTGAAGTAAAGGCAAACAAATGCAATTAATAGTGGTTATGGCCAGGGATTTTTCTTGTGCCTAGGTTGTCTCCACACAGGCGAATATTACATACATTGAAAATTCTGTTTGACTTTCTGAAAATTATCTTGGAAAATACCCTATGAAAGACTAGAGTTTGTGGATTAGAAATTTCATGAGATGGAACAAAGTAAGTGAGATGTTGCTAAGGCAAAATTGAAACACTTCTAAAGTGCAGG
Organism: Eulacestoma nigropectus; assembly: GCA_013397775.1. NCBI lineage: Eukaryota > Metazoa > Chordata > Aves > Passeriformes > Eulacestoma > Eulacestoma nigropectus. The sequence goes on along the minus strand of VZTE01005377.1, from coordinate 153,330 downwards.
GTAGAGGGTGTGTATAGAAATTTTAGGTTAACAATGAGACTACTATTACAGCACCAGAGAAGGAGATTCTGTGAAATATAATATACTCTTAGCATTGTGCAAGGATGATAAATGCTTCAGGGGATCTCAAAGAACCTAAATAGCCATAAATCCATACAGTGTTCTGAAAATGTGGAAAATGAGGCATATATTATTTTGTGTGTTTCTCTCTATTTCTCACATTGTTAAATAAAGGCTGTCTTTTGCTTTGTGTGTGGTTTTGCTTGTTTGCTTGTTGTTTTGTTTTTGTTTTTAATACATTATATTTTATATAGTATTAAATACTTTTATAGATCTGTGTGGAATATTTTTCAGCTATCATATAATCCATAAATAATTAACTAGTAATTCCAAACATACATAGGATTTCATTCCAAGGAGGTTATGACAGAAATTGATCGGTGTGTGAATGCTCCTTCGGTCTTTTAGAGGCCTATATCTTTGGCTTGAAGGAATCAACTCATGAAACTCTGACAAAGGAAATAGACTGGATTAGAAAAAAAAAAGAAAAAAACCCCAACAATGCTGTTGCTTAGGACAAATTAAAATATAGGTCTTGAAATCTGGACCAACCTCTGTCATCTGGTGCCCTCAGGAAGTCTTCTACCAGGGCTATAAACACTGAGATCTTGCTCCCTTATGTCCCTTCTCCCACACATCTAGATGAAAGCAGAAATTCCACCCTATTTGAAAAAAGTGTTTCCTTTGCCATGAGTACATACAAGAAAGCCATTGACATACTGCAGTGAGTCCAGTGGAGACCCCAAGCCAAGGAGAATAAAGCACACATCAGACAAAGACAGGCTGAGACCTGTTTTTGTCCAGCCTGTAAATGGGAAATAGAAAGGATGCCTTATTACTGCCTACACCTGAAGGACTGGAAGATACAAAGGAGACAGAGCCTTACAGTTGGAGGTGCACAGCAACCTGATAAGAGGCAATGAGTACAAGCTGGAACATGTGAAGTTCTGATTCAATATTCAAATGGAGTTTTTTAACCATAAAAATCATTAAATACTTAAGTTTCCTAGATGGGTTGTGGAGCCTCTGTCCATGGAGGGATTCAGGACTGGATAGGACACAGTTCTGGATAACCTGGTCAGGACTCTGAGGCTGGGGTTAGACTAGATACCTCTGGAGATGTCTTCCAACCTAAATTATTTTATGAGAATTCTCTGATTCTGTAGTTCTCTATTGTGTTTGTCTTGAATACCTACCTGAAGACCAAGCATGGTCACTCCTAACTTGGAAATAATGAAGAGCCATGGTTACTGTACAATACTGTATGGAGACAAATTTTCTGAGAATTTAGAAGAAATAAATTTAGAAATAGCACCCTGTAGATCAATTATAATGCACTCAGAATATCAAAGATGGGGTGTAAGCTTCTATGGTAGATGCTGAATTTAAAATTCTTGGAAAAGTGTATGAACTGCAGATTTCTGAATATCTTGGTGTATGCTTAAGATAGACTTTATTATGAGATAGGAGTAATCCAATCAGCAACAAAAGCATGAATCATTTTCAATATCATGCTCAACAGTACATAAATCTAGAAAGCTGTGATAAAGGATTTTAGACCACTAAAGACAGAATAAAATAGTACAAGGAGTCTTACGAAGAGAAAATGTCTCTCCCAGCCTTGTCCATTTCTAGCTTTTATCCCCTCAGTTTCTACACAGTTCTTTCAGTGGAATACTTTAACCCATTATCACTGTGGATTTTCTGTTTGTTGGGCTTGATTTCTTCTTTTCAAAGGACGTATGATCTAGTATCATTTTTATATCTTATAATTGCTGATGCACATTTAAGGTACCGCAAACCCTTAACTCAGAGTTGAGTCATGAGTGGTGCATCATCCCAAGAAAGTAACAGGCATCTCCCATCCTCTGATATACAGGTTGTCTCTCATTCTCCTTTTTTACACTGAAGAGGAACAATCTTCACCAGCTCCTCCAAAGATTCAAACTCTAATGACTACTGGGTAAGAAAGGATATTCCCATGGATTTACTTAGTTTCTACATCCTGCACTTCTCTCAAGCAGAGAGGATCATGCAGTCAGCTTTGTACCCAAACTGTACTTAGGTCACGTTAGGCTCATACCAGAACAGATTTATTGCATTTGACAGGTAGGCACAAGTCTGCTCTAATGTGCAGACAGCAAAATTTTGGGAAAAGGAAGATTGTAATTTTGGGCAGGTTACTTTCCCAGATCTATTCAAAACTATTTTAAGATTTCTTTAAGTCAGGTATCTAAAGAAGTTCTTTTTCCAGGAGAATAAACTATCCTGCCTTTTGTCTCAGGAAAAAGACTACCATCTGATGAGGCTGTGTAAGAAATGTGTATATTTCTCTTTGATAGATAACGTGCCAAAAAAAGCCAACACAAATAGCTAATGGCTGATCGAATTGGTGCATTAGTCTTTAAGGAAGTGCTTTTCCTGGCTACTGCAGGAGGTGAGCTACCCATGTAGATAAATCAATGACATAATTGATTTGGCAAATCTCATTTTCCAGCCAGTCAACACTTTGTAGTGTTCTGTCTGAACTTCTGAGAAAACCTCTGACTTTAAAATACTGGTTTCCACTGAAAAGCCACTGACACACTTGTTTTTAAAAATACTGTGAATGTTTCAAAATTATCTTGACTGTCTTTCAGGAGTATACTCTAAAATTATGTCTAAAAGAAGATAAACTAAGAGTGGGTTTTGTCTTCCATTACACACGTCTTCCATACTGAAAGTACAACATACACTCATAGGCACAGAGGATGGCTGTGTTAAAATGCACTCTTATATTTTTCCTGTGTTTGTGGCCCGTTCCTGTAATTTGGAAATGTCTGAACCCCAGGTGTAAGCCTGAAGGCAAGATCCAATTGTTGACATCTGTTGGGGAACAGAGATAGGGGTAATCTATATGTTCTGAGAACTTCAGATAGAGAGACATCCCTCCGAGGGAAGGGGTGTTCTGCCAGCACTCATTGGCACACACAGAGATCCCTTCAGCATCATATGTCATCTGCACGCATATGAGCTAACACTTCGGGCCATAGAGTCTTAGAAAAGAAGATTTGTCCATAAAGTTGAGATGAACACATTTTTATTCCTGGTTCACAATGGATGGACAAGAAAGCCATGTACAGGATTTTTAGGATGAGAGGTCTGCCAAGTCTCTGAGGCAGGAATCCTAAACAAAAGCTGACTTGCTGCAGAGCTTCTTGTGAAATGTAGCCAGAAGAGTTGAGAGAGGATAGGAAGCATGCCTCCATATGGCTCACAACAGCAACCAAGAGCAAGGGGCAAAACCAACAGCTGCTGAGGCCGAGGGCCCCAAAACAGCAACCTTGGACAGGAACCCTGGTGCTCCTTCCTCAGCAATGCTTCAGATCATGTTGCTAATGGAGTCCCAGGAAACTATATATCACTTAGGAACAACAGCAGATGATTGTGAAACAGTTGGATTTCTCTGAGGCTGGGCAAAAACTGTGAGTGGTGAATAGCCCAGAAAGGAGAGGGGCACTTCGCCAACATACTGACAGCTGTAGGAAAAGGACAGGCTGATAATGAACAAAGCCCAGAAGTGCCAATGTTCCTTTCTTTCAACTATTTAGGTTTTCCAAACCTCCTTAATATGTTTCTCTCATCCGTCCCCATGTCACAAAACTGTAACTCTTCAGCTCCTTTTTAACTCAGGTGAGAAGTCCTGTTCTTTATAAAGTTCAGGTGACATGATATATTTTCCCGGGCTCCTGTGGAAAGCAGTTGGTGGCATTTAACTACTTTTAGCAGGAGCACAGGGTCCTTGTCTTTTTTCACTCCTGGCAAAACAGATCGTAACACATGTAATTTGAAATTCTCATGGAAAATATATTGTGAAAAAAACCCTCAAGTTAGTGTTTACCAAAATTCTGTATGACACTATCTAGTCCAATATCTGTGTTCTAATGAGTTTCCATATGCAGGACAGAACTTTTTTATCCAAGCCCTCAGGTTCCAGAGAATGCAAAATCTGTCGGTGTTGATCTTGCTAAAATTAAAAGTGTGCATTTATTAGTGAGATTAAACCGAAATCATATAATAGCAGAGGCAGGTTCACGAGAATAAGATGAGCACTAACAATCAATCAGTTGAGCTCCAAGCCATGTGCTGAGATCAAATGGTAGTATTCACCAAAGTTCTGCTCTATGCCAGGAAAAAAGTAGCACCCCAATGTGTTGCATTTAAGAAATATATTTTTGTGTAGCACAGAATGACATCAAATTGCACCTGTCAGGAGACTGAGATTCTGATATAACTTAAATCATGATATCCAAATGGCCAAGTTCTGAGCTGCAAGGAACACCTGCCAACATAACTAATAGTGAGGACAAAAAGCCTTTGGTAGCAAGTCCCTTGAGAAGGAGATAATAATATATGTGCCCTGTTCAATAAGCTCTTAGCCTGAGGTATTTCCAGTATGCAAAGAAAAGAAAGCTTACTTTTAATTTTTTATGCTGTCCCCCTTCATCTTGATACGTTTGTTCCATTTTCCTCAAAGAGGTTCTCAATTAGTTTAACAGAAGTTTTCTTTTCTAAAACCAAATCCACTTCTCTGTGTAAGCCTTTGATGGGAGCTTCCATATGAAGAGAGATTAAAAAAGTGAGGGCTAATTATTATGGAAAGAATAAGTGCAACAGAGGATATAACAAAACCGGCACATATAATAGTTCCTACTGTGAAGAAGGTCAGACAGGCTCTCGTGATTATCCTTCACCAAAGCAAAAGAAAGAGACACTCCATAAATTAAAAAACAAGATACCATTATATATACACACACAAATTTTTATAGAAGAAATCTCACTTTGTGTGATACATGGCTACAAGAATTTACTTGTACAATCAAGAAAGTTTGCTGTGGAAAACAAAATATACAGTCTCAGGACAGTATGTTCTAGATAGTTTTGTTTCCAAAATGGAAATCTTGTATGGAGAAGGGACAAGAGGCAAAGGTTATTGTGGATTAGAACTTGCAGGGCTGCAGAGAGCAGCCAGATCCACAGCAGTTCTCTTTCTCCTTCATGCCCTCTACTCCAAATATTATCCATTATTGATGTATTTTTTAGTAACAGAAAAAAATATTGACTGCAATCACAGACACAGAGCAAGCTCCAGCTGGACTAGCAGCTTTTCACTGGATGTTGCTGCTGCTTCAAATCAGAGGAGCCATCTCTAAGGTTGAGCTACACCCCTCACTTTGGATGTAGTTACAGATTTTGTGCTGCATAGTTGAACAGACTAATGAACATCCCTCATGTGGACAAAATGTGCCATTCTTCTCCACATGATGTCACAGCTTCTCGTTATGTGATAGAAGGAGCTTGAGCATTGAATCAGCACCTGCTTGCATACAAAAATATGGGAGAGTAAGTACTAGAGACAATCAAAACATAGAGGTTCTTCCATATCTGATAGATCCATGTTCAACCAAAAGATGAAGATGTACGAGCAAGTTGCATTCTTAATCTTTTAAAGAGACTTGAATTGTCACATAAAAGAATGTTTTCTTATCATATTGAGAAAGATATACTGGGTCATAGGGAAGGAAGATAACAGAGAAAAAGTTTAAAAACTAGATGGTTTTTTCTGTCTAAGAGAGGTTATGGAATAGCTATTAAGAGGCTTTTTAAGAACAGGCCAAACAAATTTTGAGGGAAATTATAAATGATATCTTTTTGTGCAGCAAGAAAGCAGATAAAATATTTTGCAGAGTTTTTGTCTGTGAATTCAACCCAGAAGGCCATCTTTGCATTAAAGTGTCTATCAGTTGACTATAATTTATAATAAATATGTTGTGAATCTTCTAGTTTTGGCTGTTCTCTATATCGATGATATGGGGATCAAGGTGACTTTCAGATGTACAGGACATGCTGTGCTTAATAGAAAATGCGATGTACATAAACCCCGCACCTGGCTGAGGCCCAGCAGAGGAAGCTCACTTGGTACAGCAATCACAGACAGACTTGCCAGCTCACTTCTAGACGTGTCTTTCTGGCTTTGGCAAGACACTGTAAGTTTAGGTGTGTCTGCATCTGTCACTGTTGACCTATTGTACAGTACAAAAGCTATGCAAACAAATTTAAACTTCGTATCCTCAGCTGCTTGCCATGTTCTCTCAAAAGCACTACTGTTTGTTGAATGTCAACTATCAGAAATCCTCTGGCCTACTGCCACAGAGTATGGCCTTTTTTTCTGAACACTGAGGACTTTTTCATCTTGCCTACATAGAAAAATTGATCAGCACAACATTCATATATTATTCTTTTTGGGGGGGTAGGGAGGGGGAAGAAGACACAGAAAATGAGATTGGATGGGACATCCCATTCCAAAACAGGATTGAGGAAGGGTCATAGAAATTCACTGGTATGGCAATAATGGAAAAAATATACTCTTATAGACCTCCTATTATAACTTTCTTTGAAGACCTATACTGGAAAAAAAAGATTATACTGTTATACCTATAGGGCTGTAACAATATTATTGCTCTACTATAACTGTAGCTATGAATAAAGCTTTTAACATCCTTCTTGTTCATGGAGGTGTATTCACTGAAGAACAAAGGCAGCTCACTAAAGGTAACAGGCTGGCTGATGGCACAAGAATAACACGATGGATTGAGTGATAAATTTAACCAAGAAGTTTAATTATAAGTTATGATTGATTCATATTGTGTAGTTCCATGTGTGTAGCTACTCCTTACTCAATGTTGATTGGGATGGAGTATCTGCAGAACCATTCTCTGTTGTCTTCTCTACAACAAAATAATCTGTATTTTTTGTTCTACACTGTTATCAATGTAGTATCTGAGTTAAAAAAGCAATAAAAATTCCCATGACATAAAAAAAATTATTTATATGTACGATCCTTACTCTTCCGAGTGCATGCTAAAGTATTTCCATCCCATTAGGTGAAGTTGTTATACATAGACCCCTTGCTTGTAATTGGTACATAGAATGTTAAACAGGCAGCCACTAATAGCAGATATCCCTTAAAAAAAGCTATTTTAACTGTGGATATACTTACAGAAGAAACTCATAGATGCAGGTAGACATCAGCAATTTTGTGTGCTGTATGTGTGCAGGTGCTGCTGCAATAGGACTGTATGGGTAAGAAGATGAGGCTGTGCGCTGATGTGTTCTGATGATAACTTCACAAAACAAGGAAAACTGGAGAAGTAATTAATAATAATAATAAATTTAGAGGTTATGGGGAAGAAGGTTATGAATATTGCTGAAATAAATCCTTGTTCTGCAATTTTTGTAGCCATCCTCATCTACATGCCCAAGACATCTGCAATAGAAACATAAAGATCCTTGGATCATAATGCCCAATGATATATTGCAATTTCTATCATGTAGTCATATCTGCCTGACTGTAATAAGCTCTGTTTAAGACCAAAAAAAATGTAGATTCTTGCCCAATATTTCTGTTAGAATATTGTTACAAAATCTTATTTTCTAGTGTTGCAAAATATAAATTGTAGGCTAAACTGAGTCACATCTAAGTTTTGCTCATTTGTTTTTGTGTCAGCATTGCCCTTTACCATACAATGTTATTTTGCTTATTTTAGGCAATAGCTTTTTTTCTTGAACTTCCTTCTCTTTTGTTTATTCCCCTGATTATTTTTAGGAAACAATAATATCCTCACTTGATCTTGGTTTTGCTGTTTTTTCCTGCTAGGCTGAAGAACTTAGTTTGTTTTCTTTTTTCACACATGCAAAATATGTTCTACATCATATGTGACATTTTAATGCACCCTTTCTCATCCCTCTAGAATTTATTGAGTTTTGGTGCATGCAGGATTTCAGACTAAGCCGTACCAGTATTAATAGCATTAAGTCTCTAATATCTGACCACAGTTTTGGTCAGCAGGCAGGAGGCTGAGGGCTGTGATCTGAACCTTTTTCACAGTGAGAATGTCCCAGTCTGACATAGTTGATGGCTTTGATCCTAACCAACAACAAAAAGATATTGCATTCATTCAAATAGGATTTGATATTGTAGCTTAAAAGAATTTCCATGAATTACTGTGAAATTTAATCTTTAATTAACTTGTTTTCCTTTTCAGGCACTTGTATACAAATGAGTTTTCTGAGTAAGGAGTGCATGATTTATCAGACATCGTCCACCACCTCCAAAGAAGAGTTTTCACTCTGTTTTTACCCGTATCTTACCTCTTCTCTGTGGTGAAGGAATTCCACCTTCTCTCATTTGTCTATCAAGTACACACTTACTGTATTTCAGAGTGAGACCAAAAGAAGAGATGAGAGGACTGACAGGTGGGTGATGTGCCCAGTAGCAGAGATAAGGAAGAAAGGAAGAGAACATGGGTAAGAAAAGGTGATGAAAGCAAGAACTCCTTTGTTTCCTCCTTTCTCCCTATGAAACAAGATGTACTCTCAGACTTCTGTAATGCTGTCTTTTCTGAAGGCCCACAGTCTTCTAACACTTGAATAGAGTTGATGTAGATATCCTGAAATGACAGAACATCAATGTGAAATAGCAACAGCACTCGCTTTAATTATTACTCGTATCAGTTAATTAGAGTTTATTAATTAGTATATTAGAGTTAGAGTACATTTATGATTATTTTTTCTTTGTTTGCAACATGGCACATGTCTTGTCTCTGGCTGTTGTTCACCAGACTGTATTTTCTCTCTCCTTTTCTCCTTGTACACAGTACCTTCTCTCATGCATCAAATTTTCCTGCACCACTGCACTTAAAACAGCCTTTGCCAGGTGATCCATCCCAGATGATTCATCTGACTTTTCCATTAGTGTAGTTTCTCCCTGTTCTTGCCCATTGAATGTAGTGCAAACTGGTCACAGAATATAAGCTCTTTTCAGTAGGCATCCTAAATTTGTCTGAGCTTTAACAGACATCGTTCCCAGAGTCTTGTAAACTTAGCCACTGTTATGTTACACAGGGGAGAAAATGATTTTCCTATCCTTTTTTTACTATGTTAGGAGTGACTGTAAATAGATTTAAGAGAACAAGACCTCTGTACGGTGTTTTTTTGGTACTAAATGAATCCCTCAGATTCATGCCAGCCAAATCACACACTGGTATTTGCTCCCTTCCCTAAGATCTTCAGTACTCCAGGATAGCCAAGAGACCAAATTTCTCTTGGGAATACCAATTTAACAGTTAGCTTTCTCCTTTTCTGCCCTTCTCCAGGTATCCCTTTGCAGTAACAATCAAGCACTAGGAATAATTTACCCTACGCAAGAATGGAGGGAAACATTTTCAGGCATGACACTATGCTGTAGTGTTTTCAGTAGGAAAGGATACTTAATAAGAATTGTCAGTGATTACGCATGCGGCCTGGAGAAAAGCACAGTTGTGAACAATACTCGTATCTCTAATTGGTCCTCGAGAGGCTTCTTGCCAAAATGCCTAGTAGTTGCAAGTTTCTTTTCTTAACACATTATCATGTCATGGATTTTATTTTGAATAGTATTTTTATACTTTTTTTAGTAGATTAGTAGTGTTTCTCTAATTCAGAACTCTTTTATTTCTTTCATATTCCAGTCATATTCTCAAATTCATTGTTTCATGGAGGATTCAGCATTCTGAGCTACTTCTAGACCCTTAAATATAAAGGAAATACATCCCTACCACACCTGGTGTATATTATTTTTTGATTGCAGATATAGCTATTAAGCATATATCTATCAAGCATCTTGCCAAAGGTCATACAGATAGTCTGCAGCAGGGTCAGGGCTCTTGAGTCCTGATCCAGTCTTTTTACCAGAGGAAACATTCTTCCTCCTAGCATTTCTGGCACAGCCTGTTATTGTCAGGAAGATGAAGAATGGATAAATGTTACCTGTGGATGTTAAAAAATTAACTTTTCTTTTAATTAGACAAAATAATTTAGCTCTGACTCTTAATGTAAAAGTTCACTAGTGAAATACATGCAGTGACATTGTTGCCTAAACTAGGTAAAAAAGAATTATTTTTATGTCAGTGAAAGAACATTAAAATTAATGAAAGATATAATTATTTGATATTGAAGGATAGTCACATTTTCCAAAATAAATTCAATTTTAGCTGGCACTGAGATTGACAAATTTAAATACAGGAGGATTTAATGTAGAAAAAAGAGAAGGGAGTAGCTTAATAGTATAATACCTTTAGCAAATTGAACTATGTAGTTGCTACTGGTGACTTCAATAATTGCATGCTAAATCATTCTTGAATATGCAATACCAAGGTTGTTCACTCAACACCCTGATTTTCCTGTAGTTCTGTTTCTCAAATGATGTAAAATATAATGTAATGTTTGCTTTTTAAGGATAATGTCTAAATGAAAAACTCCCTAGACAGATTGAAGAGGTATAGGCTAACCATCTAATTGTGGGTTGGGTCTGTTTTGTTTGTTTTTTATTATCATAGTTGATTTATAATATTCCTGCTTCAAGCTAAATCTGATGCTTTTCTTTGTCTGGTTATGTGAGTAGATTTAAGAGTGGGTTATTGGAGCTAACTCTGCTAAAAAAAGCTATTCTGATGAAAGTCACAAAGCATTTCTGCTTGCATCATTACTCTTCAATTTTCATTAAAGAGAAAATTGAGACATTTGAAAATGGGAACCCTGTGTACCCCAACTTCACTGTAGTTGAAAGAAATATAATTAAATACAAGACTTGTACCTAGAAAGAACTTACATGCTTCCTTTTCAATGACCATACTTCCTTAACTGTGGATAAGGATTTGCCAAACTTTTGCCTTTTCTTTTTCATCCACTTGACCTGTGTATATTGCAGTTTATGTGAAATACATAAAAGTCACAAAAGCCAATATATGTAGTTCATTAGAGCTGCAGCCAGAGCTCAGTGGGGCAGAGGAAGGGCAAACAATAGAGAACACAGCTTTTACCTGCATGTTATAAGATGACTTGATTCTATAGAACTTAAATGGACAGTAGGTATCAGACAGTAGAGATGTGCTTAATTAGAAAAGTCATTGTAAGCCTCAGTGGCTGGAAGCTGAAGGCAGAATAATTCAAACATGAAAAGGCCCCATTTGTCTAGGTATGAAAGTAATTAACCACTAGAATGACTTAATTTAAAACAGAGAACTTATGGTAGGTTCTTTATTATTAGAAGGATTTGCATCAAGCCCGTCTCTTTTTCAAAAGATGAACTCTCCAACAGTACCAGAGGTTTCTATCTTAGTTCAGAAACTGTAATGTGGAATGATATGATCTTCTTGCACAGACAGCAAAATGAAATAATCTGCCTCTAAAACCATAAATCAATTAAATTTTAGAATTGGTTCAATGTGGAAGAATTTCCTTATGGCACGTGTTGGACACTATGATGTGGAGGAAAGATATTTGTTAAGGTTGTAAAGTTCTGGTACAGCAAATGTAATTTCTGTGTGGCAAAAGTAGTTTACTTGCACCAGAAGGAAGCACCACTCAAAGCCATTCAATTTCTGCAAACAAGGTCATCTGGATGTATTGCATCTGCATAACTATGATCACTGTTCATCCAGCACACCAGGGTTGTTCTGGACTTAGGCAGAATGCTGTCTGGTGACAATACTTTATCATTTGAAAATCTGCCTTGTTGCGGTGGCCCAGTCCTCCTTTGGGATGCGGATCCAGCAGGGCATCCAGTGGGTGGACTTTCCTGCCCAGGAGAGTGAAGAGGAGGGTGGTCCCGAAGATCAGACCACACCCTAGAGGTGCCACTCCGTGAAATCTCCTCCCCCATTCTCCCTTTGTTCCCTCCTACCCTCATGTTTATGTTAATAAGTTCTCAAAGGTTCTGAATAGTTTGGTTCCCCATTGGTTCGTTCAAATTTGTTCCTCCCTAAACCCCTTATCATTGGTTAGTTGTCACCGTATGTCATTTTCCCATTGGTTTATCTCCTTGTTCCACCCCTTTCCCTTGCTGTATAAACTCCCCTGTAACCATTACTTCGAGCTCTTTTGTTGCCTTTCACTTTTTGGTCGTTCGTTCTCTCGTCTCTCCGGGCGGGGAATAAAGGCTTGGACTGCTGCAACAAAGAGTCCCTCTCTCCTCTTTTACATTCGCCTGCTCGCTACAATTACACCGACTGCTGCCAGCTCTATTGTGAGCCCATAGGCAGACTGAGGAGCTGCACTCAGGCTGCTGCACCTGTTCTCACGCTGCCGAGGCACCTCAAACAAGTCGCCTGCTTGGCCACCGGGCGGTCAAGCGGTCAGTGACACTGCCTTCTAAATCCTTCATTGTACAAATACTTGTAGATTTCAGACCTCTTCATATAAAATAAAATTTAAAAAACCTTATCACTAAGTAGGTTATAAAAATGGTTTTAATGCCACAAAATCAAAAAGATGTGAAGCCTAGTTTTGAGCAGTTCTTTGGATATTGGCTTGTTTGCAGGGACAAATAAGGCAACTTGCCTGGAGCTGAGCTACTGATCCATCTCAGTGAACTCTAAGGGTACACACTAAGGGAATTTAACTGTGCCATTTAATTTAACTGACATTTAATTTTGCTCTGCATCTGGAAATGCTGCTTTTTTATCTAGGAGCAAAAGGTGGTCTACCAAATGCTTAGTGACTGGTTAGAGCTTTGTCACACGAGGACTCCTTGTGCTGATGTACATAATTATACAGTTAAAGATGGAGTCCCTGACAAATTAGTCAAACAGTAAATCCTTTCTTCAGCACCACCCACAAATTTGTATAGGGAATTTTATTTCTGCTTACAAATAGGATCAGTAGAAGGGACATCATGGTCATGGTGAGAAATATTCAGAATGTATGTTCTCCATATATCTGATTAAAATTTACTACATTGTAGAGTTGCAATGATACTTCCAAGTAAACACTCCAGAAAAAATAGCTGGCTGAGAATGTGTAGCAGAGATCTTCCCTAGCAGTCTTTGTAGATTTGACATTTCACTTTTGGACACTTTTAGAGCACCGTGTCTACTAGAGTCTTTCAAATAGTCACTTGATACATTTTTCTGAAAATATATCAGTGTGTAACTAGTAAAATGTCATATCAATATGTTTTGATTTCTTTTTTAAAGTGCACATATTTTTCTTAAAATATGTTTCTCATTTAGTCAAAATAGCAAATACTAATAAAAGAAATTTAATATTTACCTGATGATGTAATGTAAATATTGTTAAAAACTGTGAGTTACAGTCATTGTAGAAAAGGATGACTTGGACAGAACTAAAAATGACTGAGTTTCACCTTTTCACTTAGAGAATAAAATGAATGTTGATTACAGTTCCAACATCAACAACACACAGAAGACATGGGCAAACATCATACTTTTCTACCATGCTTCAGTTTAAGCCTATTTTTTTGGAAAATGCTTTAGAAGCTGGGCTGATTCATGGCTTCTAACTGTACCAATTTTATGCAGAGCATTCTGATCCAGTCACCTTATTTAAGAACTAGACTGATGCTCAGTTTCTTTCAGAAGTTTAGGCACTGCAGTGCATATCCCGTAAGTGCCTCTGTTTGGGTGATGTTAGCATTGGTCCTGAGGGCTGAGGGTATGTGAGCTGTGAGATCTGGTTTGTCCTAACGGGCAACTAGTCAAAAAACTTTTCCTAAGGAATTATGACAGAGGCCTGGTGCTGCCGTTTATTCTACTGATGTCTAATAATAACCAAGGGAAATACAAGAATACATGGATATAGCATAATGATAGCCACAGTAAACAGACTGGTTAATTGCTAATGATGACCCTTACTAGGAGTGGATGATTAATTACTTGAGGTGGTTAAGGTCATATTCTTAGAAATAAAATTACTTAAACCTATTTTTAGGCTTATACATGACCCAAATTTTTCTGTCTTGATTAGACTGTGAATGAATCTAGATTTGAAGGATTTGTGTGTTTTAGATTGGGTAGAGGGAATGACAAGTTTGAGCAGGTATTCCCAAAGTCCAACACAGGTGAGTCTTAACAATGGCCTAAATAACTAAATGAATTCTCGATTTGGCCTTCTGCCCCCAAATGTCCTTTGCATTCTTCATCAGTCACCTATAATAGTAAATTTTGTTACTTGTTAGGGTTTTTGATACTCCTTTGGTGTTCAGTAATTTCCTGGAACATATGATCTGAAGGTTTCACTGTCTAGAAAGATAAAAAGGCTAAATGGAGCCAAGTAGGTCTTATTTTATGTTCAGAAAATACGTGCAAGCTCTCATTTTTTGATATACAGTAGAAACAAAGCAGTGGAATATACCTTCTCTCACATGTCTCCAAGGCACTTCCTCAGTGAGAAGTTTACCTGCAAAGATTTTTCTCCATTTCTGTTTCACATAGCAAGTCCTCTCATTCCAGATTGAATTCACTGTATTTTCTGAAGATTCCTGGACTGTTCCTAGTACACACAAATTCTGAGAGGTCCACCAAGAAAATAGGAAATAAAGCCTCTTCAATTAGCATGGTTTCTGATCAGCCATATATATGGAGCCCATATTTTGGAAAATAGCTTCAGTTTTTAAAGCTCTGAACAATAACATATTCTGAACGAATGGCAGCCAGCAGTCTCAGGGGTAAGGCACCTGGGACAGGGCAACCCTGGTTGTGTGTATATACTAGGAAAGGAGATACTGTGGAAAGGGACCTGGGGATCCTGGTAGATGACAAGCTGAACATGAGTCAGCAGTGCCCTGGCAGCCAGGAGCCAACCTTGTCCTGGGCGGCATCAGGCACAGCATCGCCAGCCGGGCAAGGAAGGGGATTGTCCCATTCTGCTCTGCACTGGGGTGGCCTCACCTCGAATCCTGAGGGCAGTTTTTGGTGCCACAATATAAAAAGGACATTAAACTATTAGAGAGCGTCCAAAGGAGGGCAATGAAGATGGTGAAGGGCTTTGAGGGGAAGCCGTGTGAGGAGCGGCTGAGGTCACTTGGGCTGTTCAGCCTGGAGAAGAGGAGACTGAGGGGACACTTCTTTGCAGTTACAGCTTCCTCGTGAGGGGAAGAGGAGGGAGGGGCAGACACTGATCTCTTCTCCGTGGACCTGAGGGAATGGCCTGAAGTTGTGTCGGGGGAGGTGTAGGTTGGATATCAGGAAAGGGTGTTTCACCCAGAGGGTAGCTGGGCACCGGAACAGGCTCCCCAGGGAAGTGGTCACAGCACCAAGCCTGACAGAGCTCAAGTGTTTGGACAACGCTCTTGTTGTGATGTGACTCTTGGGGCTGTCCTGTGGAATGACAAAAGCTGAACTCGACCATCCTGCTGGGTCCCTCCCATCTCAGCATATTCTATGATTCTAAGACCCCCATTTCAGCTTGACCCATCTTTTCAGCAGAATCCAATACAGTGACTGTCATTATGGGCCATCTGAACCAGAAAGCAAAACAAATACTTCTTAGAATTTTACAGAATACATATGGGACAGATCGAACTTTCATAACAATGCCTTTTATCTGACAGGAAATGTTCACATTTGCAACAAAAATTGATTTGATGAACACTGCAATTTCCCTGTAAACTTTTGCCTTTGTGATTGATTTTTTTTTCTCTCCTGTAACTCTGGGAATTTTTGTGTTTCTGGTTAGAAATCTGAGTCAAAGACTGTTGTTTTGTACAACTGGAGAATTGTTTTACTGCTGCAGCCATTCCATTCTCAGCTGTTACAGTTAAATCCTTAATCTCGTATCCCCTTGCTGTTTCCTTCTGTGATCTTCAGGAATCTGGCTTAATTTTTGCACCTAGATGTGTTCTATGTACCATGCATTTTATTTACATCTGTACCACATAAATCACCTCTGAAGCTTTTTCCAGGTCAGGATTCTGATTTATTTCCAGGATTGTGAAACATTTAAACATTTCCCACAAAAACTTACATCCTTTTAATGGTAGTTGCTCTCAACTTTCCTCTGAGAAAAGAATATGAGTTTTCAATTTTGGATTGCAATGTTTCTGCAAAATCCTTTGTTCCTCTTCAACAACTCCATAGAAGAGTTTTCCTGGGGTCCCTGTTGCACACTGACACGAGGTGTGCCAGGATGACATTTTGTACTCTCTCATTGGTTGCTTTTCCATAAGCTGTCAAAAGAAATGTGATATGCTGATTCCAATGCCTTTGATACTGTTCTAAAATGATGGCCAGCTGAGCCCTTCAAATCTAATTGAATTTTGCATCCATCTCATTTTACCATTGGTGGTCAGGGCAGGAGCAAATTATCTGAATTCCCAGCATCTTCCAGGGCAGCTGAAATATTTTGGGTTAGAATTTCCCCCTTCACTGACATACAGCCCCTAGAGATGTAAAAAATCCATTCATTCATTAGCAGAGCTGGATGGAAAATAGTAGGTGATTTTGGTGAAAAAAGCTACATCATTAAAGTTTGCTTTTTTCCCAAATGGGAATTAATAAAAATAAGATAAAATTGGTGGGGGGAAGATTGATGGGATTTCAGGATCTGAGTCTTTCAAGAGGTGAGTGAGCCAGAAAGGAAATTTTTGGCTTTGTAAATGCCCTTATGGTTTTTGTTAACTGATAGAATTAACATTGACTGAAGCTTGCCAGCACAGATGCAAAAAGACAGGTCCCTGCCCAAACTGCTCTTACTATACTAGATCTGGGAACCATTTGACCTTTCTAAACCTAGGGGAATAAAGACATGGCTGCACTGTGGAGTAAAGTACAGAAAAGCTTGGTTGCCAGCCAGCCTCATCACAGGATTGCCATGTGACTTCAGTGTAGGGCCATGCCTACAGCACCACATTCAGCTGTACCAGGGTACCCCACTGCACACAGACAAACCATGCAACATCATCATCTAAGCATAAAGAGTCATTCCTCAATGTAGGCATGACCAAACATTCAAGGTACCAAGGGCTCAGAAAGTTTCTGTGAAGTTCACTGTCTGGAATTGGAAGTTAACACATTACCGTTGCTGATAAAAGACATTGCTTCCTGTGGATGTATGTTTAGTAGTATACTTTTGGATGGATAACTCGTATTTAAGACCTTGAGTTATAAAAGAAAATGATTTTCTGAAATCACTGACCAATTAGTGGGCAAGCAAAAGCGGAACAATAAAACTGTTTACAAGTTTACATAAAAGCCAGCATTTAAAATCCTATTCATTGCTAGTGCCACATAGGATTTTGAACTTATTTGTAAAGCTGTGTAATTAAATCTAGTAAAGAGATGGGAAAACTGATGATGTATCCAAAGAAAACTCGAATTTTAACATTGGCTTTTGGAAATTGGGAAAAAATGGCAAATACTGTATTTCATAATAGAATAGAGGACGTTTTTCTTGGTGTTTAGAAAACAAACTCAGGAACCAGAATATGCCTATATATAGCTCTGGCATCAATTTTTTCTGCATTTAAACCAATTACAACAACATTTTAAAGTCGGAATGTTTAAATACAGCTAACGTGTTAAGCAGAGAGTTCAATGAGGAGTAAATTCCCTCAGCCTCTTTGGGAATCAAGCCCACTGATTTAGGAGGATGAATGTGAATGCTTAGCTTGATAAATAAAGGCATAGTGATTTGACCATTCTAGCCTAATCAGCATTGTATTTCATTTTACATACCTGTGAAATGGGACTACTAATATGAATGAAGATTATTCAGTAGTGAGCAAGTCACTCTCAGACAGGCTGTACACACTATAAAAATGCAAAGTGTTATTAACATATATAATCTGAAATTTTGCTGTTGGACAGACTCCTTACATACACTTTTGCTGCAAGAATGCAGTCTCATCCTGTGAGAGGCCTTTTTCTTACGGTAAAATTATCATCTTTTGAAATAAATTACTCAAATATACTAGTGGTAGGCAATATTCATTTGATACAGAGGGAAATGTCAAGTATATTATTCAATAGCTATTCACCCTGTACCAGAGACAATAATTAGTGATATAATCAGGTAGAAAATAGCTGCATTGAAAAATTGACTAATAGAGTATGATTAGCACCCTCAGAAAGTTACTGTACTTTTTTTAGAATCACAATCTCTCTGTTACTAGCTGCCAAAGAGTGTTTTTGCCAGTGTATTGTCAATGAATACTCTCAAAAGTACCCTTCAGTGGATAGTAAAAAACTGAAAAAGCAATTCTTTTATTGAGTAATGATTGCTCTGGATAGACCCTGTAGCACAGTATAATACATACAGAGAACTATATGATTTATTTATAGACCCTTGGTTATAATGACTCACCAGCTATTCCAGTGGTTTGTGGGCTACTTGACATGTTTTTTTTTTTAATTGAAAGTTACTGCAAAAAAGAGTAAAGGCCATCCTCTAGTACAAATCCTATGAGATTTTTAGAAACTTGAAATTTAGAAAAGGCTTACTCTTAGATCGTGTAATAATGTTTCTTTTCTCAAGGCAGATATCCTACAGAGAAAAGTGTGGAAAAAAGGTTGTTATCCAGGTCCCATTGAGACATGCAAAAGGTTTGAAAGGACAGGCTCAGTATTCTTGGTTCTTGGTTACTCAGGGAAAGGACATTTCCCAATGGCATGAAGAAGAAGCCACAGGGATTATCTGTAGCATAGAAAACCCAAGATCTCTGGCAAATTACAGGTACAGTATGTGATAACATTCATCAGACTCATCAGGGAACTGATAGGAATCAGGCTTTCTCAGTGAGCAACAAGCAAACAGCTAATTAAATTCTAGCCGCTCTATCTCCTGTGGTGTGTGTCGGTACATTGAAAAAATAAGAACTTAGATGTCCCTTTATTCCATCTCATTCTCTGCATTACTTAGTGTAAAGACAGACTTCTTGCACTGGCTCTGTACTGTGTGACATAAATACACACTGTGATGTACCAATCTAGCTCTAACAAACCATACAGAAAAGAAAGAGCATTGCTAAACATAGGAAAGAAAATACAATGATGAGGGACTTGCAGGAAGTCAGATAACCTTGAAATCAAATGTAATTTTTCTTTAAAATTCAATGACTTGAAGGTTCTACTTTTAATCTAGCCATATAAATTCAGATTTACTAAAAGCTGAACCAAATTCACAGTTTTTGAAGGACTTTCTGTTTGAAATTCTAGTCAGTATGCCTTTAGATGAAGTTTCATCTCTCCTAACCTCTGACACAACACAGAGATATGTAAATTAAGACCTAGGCCTCCTCGTGTTTCTGGTTACAAAAACCAAAAAACCAGTGATAACTCCAGAAACATTACAAAGCCTAACTGGCCAGAATTGATGAAGTGTCAGGAAGATGAGGCTCCAAACCTGAGGACACCAGCACCTCTGAACTGAATGGGCTCCAAGATTGTATTGGGTGAGTGATGTATAGAAGATGTAATAGACTGGATTTTCTGGGCAAAAAAAATTATTGTGCGTATTTATATTGTAAAGGACTGAGCACTCTACCACTGCAAAAAGTGCTGCAAGATTTGATCAGGTGAACTATTAACAATGCAAGAAATGGTAAGCTATTGACTGTGGACTTAATTTAGAAGTTAAGCACACTAGTAGTTTGAGTATATGAATTGTTCTGTAACAGCAATCACTTATGAGCAGAGTGCTTCCTAGAAGGCTGACTCAAGCAAAAATATTTTTTTACTTTCCTGAAAACTAAGGCTGGATTGTTGTTTCTGAAATGGACATTAAAAAAAAAAATCCTGATTTTAAATGTCTGAAAATTTGATTAGTAACTATTTAATACTGAAAATGTGACCTGTTCAGTTAACTCTTCTTCCTTAAATGAATTTGGATTAACTATAAAAATTCCTTTTGTCATGCATTTTGAAAACATATTTGATAATCATAGAATCATAACATGATAGAATGATTTGGTTAATGATCTTGAGAAAATTTTGAAATGTCAAAAAATATCTACTTTTCAGTGCTTGAATGGGGAATGGCTTTTCTACTTAGTTTTTTTTCCAGAGCAGTTTCTTATTTTTCAACCATCTTAGCATATCAAAACATTGCAAAGTTAGGAAGGACTCAGAATTACACAGGACCAGGCACCCGACAGAACATCACCACAGCAATGTTCTGCAAACACAAATGAGAGCCCTTTTCCTCCAGCTCACAAGGACCTGCTACCACATCTCCTTCCATAGTCTATTAGAGAGTGTGCTGTTCATCAGAAGCAGATGTCTATATGAACAAAGCAATTTGAATGCTTTTTTATTTCTTCTCCTTCAAGGTTTTCTTTACAGTGCTGAAGCTTTAAAAATTGCCCCAATGTTATGTAAAATCTGTAGGAGTTTCCAGTTTCTCTAAATCTTCTCTGGGATTTGCAGTGCATTTTACATTTTTCTTCTGCTACTGTTACTAACTGCTTTCTATTTCTGGCAGGAACCCATATTTTTTTTGAGTAATTATACTATCTCTTTATGTGTATGATGATCAGCTTTAATATGTTTACCACCAGTTTCTTCTCCCTACCCCACGAATCCATAACAATCCTCTCTGTGCTTCCTAATAAAATAAAGACTTAATGTAAAAAGCTCCATCATAGATATAAGGGAAAAGGATTGTTTGCTGCAGCAGCAAAGCAGACAGTCTCAGTATAGCAGTGACACTGGAAAAAAATGTGCACGCTGTAAATTTTAATGAGGAGCATGTTTTACGGAAAGAAAAGTCTTTACTTTTTATTTGTAGATGTTAGCTTGCATAGAGCCTTCATTCTGCAATGTAAAACTGACTAAAAGGACCCCTTCTGCAATGAGAAATCAAAATCCATTCTCATTTAAGAAGTTTTCTTTTATGTATGGACCACCAAGAAAGAAACTTCCAAACAAGGCTTCTCTGTTCCTGCCGAGGTTTGAATTGAAATCTCTCCTCACATTTCCTGAACTGCAGGTGAGATATCAGCCTCTCACTCTGTCGGCCTTAGAGATCAGCATGGAACTGGCTTAAGGTGGCTTGATTTAGGTTTGCTATTTGCAAATTAAAATCCTTCATCTCTGAAAAGAATCCAAAATAGAATACAGTTCTTTATTAACTGTGGTCCTAAAGTTTTTAATGGCTCTTACCTCAGAGGGTCTTTCAAGAGTTGTCTTTTCAGACCTATTATATAGCCCTAATTATTTTAGGCATTAGAGCACATATGTGAAACTATTGGGGTAGCTCATGCAAACTGAAGTTTTCAGGGCTAAGAACTTTTATGGCCAGATATGTAAGACCTATGAGGCTTTTTTTCCGCCAACAAAAATACTTTAGAAGGAATAACTTGAGGAATGAGCAGTGAATAAACATGTTTTACCACTATTAGATTAAGATAGAGGGGCTAGATCATGGACTATCTTAAAGCATTTTACATTATTGGCAGTTCAACTGCATTCATCTGCCCCTGACCTATGCACTTGTTTCAGTCTGCGGAAGTCAAGACCTTTCCTGAAATGTAAAACAATTAGATGAAACACCTGTTCCAGAAGGCAATTTTTGCAACTAGCATTTCTTCAAGATTTTTACTCCCTATTTTCCAAACCTAATTCCTTTATTCCTTTTATTAATTTTATTCAGGATTTAGATGTTTTCTATTTACTATTGTAGCACATGACTTTGCCAAGTTGTATCTTCACTATCCACAAGTTGTTAAGTAGAATTCTTGCTGTCTGTTACCATGAAAGGCTAATCTTTTTGGGCTGGCTTTCTTGAACTCCTGCTTTCCCAGCTAATATCTGGAGGCCAGTATCATTCATCTGTAGGCTTTGCACTTCAAAAAAATGACAGACTGTGATAAGACAGGGGCTGCTCTCTGATTGTTTCCAGTGGGTGATTCTTTCTGACAGGGCATTCCCCTGACAGTGAAATCCTGCTAGAACATTTCAGATCAAAATGACTTCTAATACTTTAAAATTTTCTAGAACTTGAAAAAAGGTATAAACATTTCAAATGAGGTTCTGTTATTATCATAGTGAAGAGTACTTTAGAGGACAAAAACAGTGATGCTACAGCGTGATTCTACTAAGAATAAGATATTGGCCCTTCACAAGGTAGTTGAACTGGAATTCTGGTAGTTGAACTAAAGCAGGGATATGACAGAAAATCAAGTTCCTTGCTTCTTGCTATAATCAGGAAAAAAAAAATTGGGTCCTATGTATAAGTACTCTAAGTAGTCCAGATCCTTTCCAAAGCTGGGATAAAACTACAAGGCTCGGTGGACTCTACTTCGACCTGTGACAGAGCTTGAAAGTTCTTGTATATTTAAAAAGATACATCAGGGACAATGTCCTGTACAATTCAAACTGGTGAAGCTTGATTTCCCAATTTTTTACCCAAAGGAGACGAAGATGCTTTATAGCCTGTGCTAAACAGAGCAGATGTTCAGAGGACCTTTTGGGGCTTCCCGTTATAACTGAAATGGCCTACTTTGCAGTCTTGTGTTTCTGTGATTCTGAAGGAGTAAGTCTCATTTGGTCTCTGTGACATACCATATATTACATAGGATGTGTGCTAGGACATTGCTCTTCTACCTGTGTGTAAGTCAGAGTTTCATTAGGCAGAGGAACCAAGAGTGAGAGACTTCGGTTGGCAACAGATTGGAGAAAAGGGAATGATGAGAGGAATCAGTGAAGGCTTGGAGGCATCTGCTGCTGTTCCTTACATTTGCTTGGGGGCATTTGTGTGAAAAAGGAGGTATATCATAAATGGTATGATACTCCAAGTATTTAGAGTATTTGCTCTAAAAAGGAAAAAGGAGGCTGCTTAAGGAGCTGACAAAGAAATTAGGTCTGTGTATGATGCATGCTGTAGATAAGAGAATTGAGAGACAGTGGAGGTTGTTAGCAAAACAGTGAACATGGGGAAAAGAAGCCACAGGCAGGAGAGAAGCTAGCAGAGCATTGACAGGGTGGGAACAGCCACAGACTAACAACAGGCTGCTCTGAAGAAGGGTGGCAGAGCACTGGGAACAGCCCTTTGTGCTACCCATCCACCCTTCCAGCAAGGAAGACCTGAGACTACATTTTTTGGGAGCTAAGGTGTATTTTCTGTCATCAGGATTGTACCTGGAAGGACTCAGTCAGTCTTTGCTCCTATAAAAGGCAATATGTCTGCCACACTGTAAGGTCTGTTCTTGGACATCTCTGTAAAGAACAGAGTAACTGCACCTGTCAGCTTGTCACAGCTGAAATGCATTGCCACCATGCTCCTCATGTGCTATGGATCTGCTATTAATATTTGTGAATGTTTTCCCACTTAAGAATCTTTTCCAAATTATTATGGAAGTGCAGATTATATTATGGTAACATGCAAAGGCCTCTGTCCACATTTCTACCTTCTGTCTCGTTCTTTTCACATTGCTGTTACTGAAACAGCGTGGGAGAAAATCCAATACTGCACAGTCTTTGGTTGTGTGCCAAAGTGGTTAAGCAGCAAAATCAGGTCCCACTGTTAGTGATGGCAGTCTGTAAAACAGGAATAATTTTCTATTGAATACCTGATTGAATTACTCATGAATTGCTGCTCTGCTGAGAAAATGATATTGGAGGTTGGCAGGCGGTCACCATTTTTATTTGCTAGAGCGTATTATCTGAATTTGCCTGTCAGGTGATTGCCTGGTTAGCCCTTTCCCAGTATAAGTAACTATGTATTTCAAAATGTGACAAATAATGGTAATAAAGTTTATAGGGGGAAAAAAAAATCATTCTTGCTGCTGTGAGGAATAGCACTTAACCCAGACATTTATCTACTGCTTACAAAAATCTTGGCTGAGCAGATGATAATATATTCCAGTGGTTTGAAAAAATGAAAAGGAGGAAGATTCACTGCTTTCCCCCTCCTTCTTCTTCTTGTAGCTACAGTTTAGAATAGCTTTGCATTGAATTGATATTTTATTTTGTTATGCTGATGGAGTTTGATAATTTGAACAGCCCTTGCAGTGGTATAATTTTGTTCAGTGAGCTAGACATTGCAAAATTGTGCATTTTTATGTAATTGAGATAATTTTGCCTGGTAGCTGGTGGAAAATTACACAAAAATTTGTATGCATTGGCCAACTCATTTAATGTGATATGTCACTTTTTCAGACGATTGGCATTTTTTCCTGATACCCTGGTGCTGTTCAGCAAATCAACTTTTTTTTGTACTTTTTCTGTAATGTTAAAATAATGAACAACGTAATGCTTCCCAAGGAAGAAATGCAATGCTCATTTTCCCTTTGGCAAATGAGAATGTAGCCATTAGGAACAGTGCTTTCCCAGCTGGTCCTTGGAGAGAAGGGCCAGTATACTGTTAATAGATACATGGGTTTCATTCAGACCACAGAAAACTTATGTCATGTAACACTTGACTGTGAGCCTCTCTCTGTTCCACTGTGAAGTGGGGCAGATTCCTCTCATTTCACTGCTGCTGCCCAAAGAGGTGCAGTACATCAGCTGGACTGAAAGAGTTAAGTAGAGTGTTTGTGGGGATACCATACCCATGACAGATTCTTCTCAAAATAGGTAGGATATCTTCCACAATGATCCACTTTGTCCTTTTGGTTATAGGGAGCTTTTGACAACAAATATTAGATCTCTTTTTACATACACCAAGCACCAAAGTGTAAAGTTCTGTGACTGGAAGGATGGAGCTAACACTATATTACAGGTAATCTTTTGCCAGGAACAGGAAATACAAGGCACTTCCTTGCAGAGGTTCAGTGACTTAGATCACTGGTTCAAATCCAGCTGAGATGTGAACCATTGGTGAGAAGATTGTGGGGCTGGTGCCAGTGGTGTACCTGCTCCGCCTGTAAAGAGAGGAGTGTCAGCCTCCAGCAGGCTGTGCAGACAGGCAGTGAGACCTGCAGCTGCAGGGGGCCCCCTTGGGTCTTTGAGTTCCATGTGCTGTAACTCTTCCATAAGCATGAGACTCCTCCGTGGGGAGGCTCAAATGAGTAAAAAGAGGTATGTGCTTGCACTAAAAGCAGCAGAGGGACTCCCAGTGTGATAAATACCTAGCTGCTAGGCTCTTGCTCAACACCGCTGGGATATTTCAGGTAGAGGATTTATTTTTTTCGGGAATCTAGGGTATCAGATCAGATCAGACTGGCAGTGCAAAGCAGATGCCATGAGAGGCACTGCCAGCAGGATATGAACTATTTTTATACTGGTATCAACGAAAGGTATGGTGGATCCTTAAACCCTCGACTTTGGGGTTTTAGAGAAAGACTAGAGATCTCTCACTTTAGACATCAGCTGGCCAGAAGACGCAAGTCCTAAACAGAAAACTTTAACAAACCAGTGGCCACCACTGTTTAGACCCCTTCAGCATCAGAGCATGTGCTAATGACCATGGAAAGAAACACCAGATAAACAATCCCAAACAATTTCTCTCAAAGTGCTTTTTTTCCTAGAAGAGTTGTTAAAGTTTTGGCTAAATTAAATTTGGCAATAGTGTTTCAACTTCTTGTGCCAGAGCTGGCAATCTGAATCCTACCCTGGGGCTCAGACCGAAGCAGAAATCACCACCCAAAAGCTACTCTCCTTGCAGGGCCTCAGTGAGAAACTGACTTCAAGGAGATTCCTCACACTGAGGAGCTCTCTCAATATGCCCTTCCCTGGCTGGAGACAATGTGGGTACCCAAAGGAGAACTTTTTGCCAAGGTGGTGCCTACAGCCTAACACAAGATAGAAGGACAACTGAGTTGTAGTAAGACCATTTTTTGATAGAAATGTTTTGCATGAAATGTCTTTGCCAGATGTATGTGCTTTTTGATTTGCTTTCAATGGAAAATCAGCCATTTTGTGAAGATATTCCCTTAAAACAACATCTAGAAAAAGTGAAAGTAGGTAAGCTCATACTTCAAATGCATGGAATTCTGTGGGACATTAAATGTGAATTTCATCTTTGATTTGAAGCCAATTCTGATGGTCTTATTACTGTAATTCAGAATAAAATATAAATAATTTAATGGTGAATGTAGTAATAGCAGTTATGCTAAATATACTCCGTAGAGCCTTCCCATTGTGGGCTCCTTTAAGCAACAGGGCGGTTCTGTAAAAAAAAAAAAAAAAAAAAAAAAAAAAAAAGTATTAAAACAGTTTGCAATGAAGCTTGTCCCTGGGACAACCTCTCCACACTCACTGCCCAGACAATCTTATGCATTAACAGAGATTCTCGGGTCTCGGGATAGGGGAAGCAAGCAAGTATCTTACAACATGTTCCCCAACTGCGCTCCGTGAGACTAATCTGAGATAAGATACATCTAGTCCAAAGAACTTTATTTTTTGATTTCAAACTGAATAATTGTACATGATAGTCCTGAAGAAAACTGGGGCCTTGATTTGTGTATTCAAAAAGTCTTGAAGTCTTGAGATCAAAATAACTTGTTTACTGATAATACTATCATGAGGTTGAAATAAGAAGACAGATGTGGGCTAATAAGGTTGGGATCTAACTCATATGGTCTTGACTGCTGTTGTTACCACAAGCTGCATCCATTAGGATGTATTTTATCAAATCAGAAAAGGTACTTATACCCTCACTAGATCTAGCTTTTAGAAGGCACCCTTCACAGTCTTCGAACTCCCTGCTAAGACAAGGTCTGAGTTTGTACCTCTTACATGATTCCTAGTGTCTGTTAAGTAATATACATTAATCCAAATATTAGTCAAAACCCCCAAACAAGCAACCTTGCTAATGTACAGATGCATCAATCTATTTAAATATGGTTTAAAGGAAGCCATCAATATTGAAAAATATTCCTGTTGGGAAGGTTTAGAGGCTAAAAGGCATTGCTATGCTCCTGAGGGTATGCTGAAAATGGTGATAAATGCCAAGGATGTGAAGTGCATAATAATATCAAAAAATGTAAACTACTTGATCTTCTCATTACAAGAAGAGTGCTGCATAGTCAGAGTTGGTATAAATATCCTGAAATGGGTTCCAATCTGTCTAACTGAAGCATTCAGCTTTCACAAAGGTACCTCTAAAGGCATCAAGCAGGCAGATCATCTCTGTCTGCCTTAGATGCCTGAACCGATGCAGGTAGTTTTTTCCACTGGAAGCTTCCAGAAGGACATTTCTCTCTCCATCATCGAAAAGGAATCTCAGGAACACATTAGAAATCTCATGAGATATACCTGGCACATGCAAATCTATGTCATACAGTAACTCTAGCACTATTTTCCGAAAGGTAGCTTCTAAACAACTACCAGTGCAAAGGTGAGTTGTAAGTGGATTCTTAGGCTCAGTATATTCATTAATGTAATCTAGGTGAATGTAATAATATGTTAATTGTATTGAACCTTTAATGTATTCGGTTCCATAGCTACCTCTCTTTTGAGATGTGGATTTGGACCCGTAGAAAATAATTCAACACAGTTCCTCTCTAATACTTGATAGGAAGCAGATCAGCTCCCCCTTCCTCCTTATACTTTGAGTTATGCATTGTTGCAGTCTTTCGCCAGAAATTGGCATCAGTTGTGCTGTTCAGG
Organism: Eulacestoma nigropectus; assembly: GCA_013397775.1. Taxonomy (NCBI): domain Eukaryota; kingdom Metazoa; phylum Chordata; class Aves; order Passeriformes; genus Eulacestoma; species Eulacestoma nigropectus. Next base: position 125,908 of record VZTE01005377.1, on the reverse strand, counting down.
TGACCAGGTTTATGCAACTGTCCAAAATTTGAAACTGAAAACTTCAACATGGGAAAAGCAAAACATGTTCTCACAAAATCTTTTTGAAACACAGTTATATAAATAGTTGAGTTGGCATGTCTGAGAGGGAAGTAAGTTCTGATAGAGAAGAGGCAGAACAGAGTAAGGTCTGGACAGAGGAGTTTAAACTAGGTCTGCTACTGACAGAACTACTAATCTGGAATGACAGTTTGGGAGATTTCTGTAAAGCTGGACAGAAATCTGAGTCGCATCAGCAAACCAACAATGCATTTCAAAGACTACTAAGTTTACTAAACTGTGACCAAACTTCTTCTTAACTCAGATATGCAGTATGGTGTAGATTTCTGTCTGGTGTATCTGTTTATGAATGCGAATATACTCATGGCTTTTTTTCATCTGAGTGGAGCAGCAGCAGAATGACAAAGCTGTAGATGCTTTGGTCAGGGAGTTACTACTGAGAACTAAGGTCCTACACTCCATTGCATGACATTTCTGTTGATGGAAAATTAACACTTTGAGAATAATGACTCCTGATACACAACTGAATGTTAGATGAACACAGGTTTCCTGCTTTGAGCGACTATAAAACCTGTATGTTAAGGATAATTTTATGCACAGACTTCCTGGTGGTAAAGGCAAATGAATCTCTCTATCAGCCTTTGTGCTGTCAATGCTTATTTATCCAAAAGAGCAGTTTATTCTGATATGACACTTTTGAAAGACCCAGAGGGAAGGATTTAGACAGGCATTCAGAATTCAGTAGCATAAACAGGAAAGGAGAAGTTGTCATCTTCAGAAACAACCTACCGGTAGAACTTGCGGATATCATTTCTCTCTGCTTTAAATTGAAATTCTGTCATTTCTGAAAGGAGAACAGGGTTTGAATGTTGATTTGAAATTTTCTTAACTGATTTAACTGGAACCTAGAGAATTAGATCTCTACAGAGATCCAGGAAAGAGTTGCATTGTATGTCGATCCTTGAGTCTCTATAATTTTGGACAGAGGTTTCTAGTTTCACCAATTAATTATTAGCAAAAAAGCTAGACCATTTGTGGCTCCTCATGATTGCTTGCTGGCAGAGTTATCTGGAGAATGATAAAATGCTATCTTTCTGTAGAATTACTTTCACTACAAAGTATGGTCGTACTCATAAAATTTGAGAAAAAGGTTAATTTCTGGCTTCTGCTTTACTAAAGGTTATGCTGAGGTACAGGGAGAAGTGCAGTACCATGCAGTCATGCACAAAACTGCTTTGCTTTCAATCCATTCAATTACATCATCAAGGAGATTCTGCTCCATATCACCCTCCCTTGATTCTGTGCCTACTTGCACCTTGTAACCCAGCTGCTTGCCTGCATCTGCTGTGTGCAGAGTCCAATTTGAATGTATGGGATGGCCAGGCACTGTTGTATCTATTTCAGGAGACACACATTGGCACTTTTTCTATAGCAGACCCTGCTCAAAGGACAAGGCTTCAACTCCATTAGGAACCATGATTAATGTCACGCTTGCATTCCGCAGCTCTCCCTCGAGCATGTTACAGAGACAGTCTTACGTTCTTGTCTGGATAGTTCACAAAACACATCTTCCTGGACACAAATGTTTGTGACTATACCTGTATAGTGGAATTTATGGATATGGAAGTCTAAGTGCTGTGCTAAAACAAGGCCATAAGGAGTCCAGGTAATGGAAAATTTATCACTTTCACTAATAAGCTATCGTAGTGGTTTGTGACTCTCATTTCTAAGAGTCATATTTTCAGTTTAAACTTTGCAGATTTTATTTTTGAAGTATCTGGTGACTTTTTCATATCTCAGAGTTTTGCCATACATAATTAAGTCTCGCATAAGCTTGAAAAGTAAAGCTTACCTGTGATCTAAAGAGAATGTTGGTCTTAGGTGAGCCTTATGCTTAAAGTATATTTCATCCTACAAATGCATTCATTTACTTTGTTGCTAGTCAATTAACTGTCAAGGTATATCTGTAGTTCAGTCTTCTGAAATAGATCCTTATCTGAAGACTGGGGATAACTCCTTTTCCAAGCATTATCAGATGTTATAAAGAAAGAAATTAGGTCTTCTCACCAGCTCAGTGGAAAAGACAGCTGACCTACCATCAAAAAAATATTATTACTGCTATTTATTCCTCTCACAGAACTGTATTAAGTAAACATATCTGAAGATGTTGAAAGATTTAGAAACAAATCAAAACAAAACAAATGCAACAAAACTCACAGACTAGCTTCTAACCTGTCAATGTTTTTCTGTAAAAATATCAACTCATTAATTTGCTAACTTTAAAATAAGGTGTAAATCATGTTCTTGCAATTTAGGATTAAGAGGGGAGAAAAATAATGATTTACAGTTAAGGTATCTCAAATAAATATAAATATGTCTTTAATACAGAAGCCTTTAAAATATAAGCCAAGAGGAATGAGAAGGTTCAGAGCAAGATTTATTTGTCATGCTCAGTTTTCATCTAGATCTACCATGTGCATTTATGTAGAGTACTCAATCAGATATTTCTTTGCAGGGGCAGTTTTTATTATCTCCTGGGTTTTTTTACAGGTTATTTTTGCTTCAGAACTGGTTGAAAAAAAAGCGAAAATAAAATAAATAATAGCACTCTTTTGAAGATGAAATAATAATCTAAATGCTGAGGTATCATTGCATTACTGCAATTGTAAATAATTATTGCTGCGATGAATTTAGTACATATTAATTCCTGTGTTTGAGCCTTTAGACTATATTGATCACCTGAGTACTTAAGCTTTAAAATTCTACATATACTTCATAATTTAATACAGTAATATACTTCATTATTTATCCTTGAGGATGGGTAAAGATTTAAGCCTCCATCATGCTATGCTGCATAACTTAAAAGGCGTCATTTCCAATGTACACTTCTGTGTAGTAACCACAGATCTGTCCCTCAGTAAGCTCATAAGTTTGCAAAGTGAGGTGAATGGTACACAGCTTCCACTGGGAGCTTTCTAACACATAGGGAGTGTGATGCTGCAAAGCTGGTCAAACACCTAATCAATGATCACACCAAAATAGCTCTTGGTGCATCATGAAAAAGAAATCATACAGAGGCAATTAACAAAAACATGCCTCAATATTTTGTAATGCAATTTCAAATACTTGACTTTAAAGAACTTTTATTTGTAAGAAATCTACACAACTGGACAGGTGGTCTAGATTGTAGATATGTCCACTGAACCAGCCACCTTCTACTTCCTTTATTGTCAGTTGTGAATGAAAAAGGTAATTTGGGAAATGAAGTTTGACCCATCATTTTGGGCAACTATATTAGAATGAGATGAATAATGTCCTATAATTGCGTATTTTTTCTGAACAATTTGGGACTGGTTAAGTAAGACATAGATGTCTACACCAGGTCAGGTGAATCCTGCACATTTCTGTAGAATACTTTGAGTTAGAGCTAAATATCTCCAAAGAAAAAGAGGTTAATTGGGAATGGCAGGCAAAATTAGAAATGTCCCAGGGAATAAATTGGATCAGTGAAGCAAATGGGTCATTACTCCTAATTCAAAGTAAGCTTCTTTCAGGAAAGCCTCTGTTTAATAAAAACAGAGCCCAATGGAAGCCCAATGAAAATTGAACATTTTACAATTAATAACAAAATGAGACATTACCCTGAGAAGTTGAACTCAACTCTTTGAAACAAAGCACACAGCATTCATGACAAATCTCCTTGTCATACACTAGGAGTTTGTACCTTAGGAGAAATAAAGAATCCATTCTTATATTCATGTTTTTGGAAGATTTTTATTTTTATTTTTATTTTTATTTTTATTTTTATTTTTATTTTTATTTTTTTTTTATTTTGTTATTAAAAGACAATGCCTAAACCTGTAAACGTTATGTCATATTTAGTTCTCTGGTACATGCCTATTTACAGATAACACTGCTTTTCTCATTAGCTGCTATTACACAGTATTCTAAGAAAATTTTAGTAGAGATTTAATTGAAAACAAGGATTCATTTCTGAGATATTGTGTGCAAATAATATGTGCCCATTGTTCTACTGTTTAAAACTGAAAATTATGCTTTATTGTCTCACTTAATTTAGTAGCTAGATTTAGAAGATACAAGGTTGAAAGATGGTCTCAATAAAACAGTAAGGGGGAATCTGGAGTCCTATATCAATAATAAAATTTAAAGCAAACAGAAAATTATCTGTTGTGGTACAGACTCTGGGCTAAACTAAACATGTCTGTACAGAACCATAATGAGACATTTTGTCATCTGGGATGCTGCCTCAACTGGCCCTCTGCCTCCTGCCAGCTGCTGCAGTTGTCTTCTGTGGACCTGCTCACTCCAGACTGAGGAGCTACACCAGCCATTTGCTGCTTTGGTGTGCTCTACTATGGCTCAGTGGCTGCACTGCTTATTGTGAAAATGTCTTGATGCTCGGAAAGTTGCATTACAGCAGTTCTATTTGCTGTGGTCTACTTCTTACTGTGACTGAAAAAATTAAAGAGTATTAATTTGAATAAGTGCCTGCTGCATAATGGTAGTTTTGTGAGAGGTTTTATAGTTTTACATCATGGGCAAAGGAAGCTGTGGAAATATCTGGTATGTCTTGACACTTGAAATCTTGAGTTCTTCTATGATTCATGAAAGAAATGAGAAGGATGAGGGCTGCCAGGCTTAAATGATCTAATATCACTAAGCCTCAGGGGACACTGCTTAAGAGCACTGAGAGAGGCCCACAGACTGATTCCATGGTCAGCCAGATCACTTGAAAGACTTGACCTTTGGGATTTGTTATCTTGGCTTTTGAATTATAAATGAAGTTTATATGCAGAGAACTTCTCCTGTATTATTTTTTTAATGTAACAATTTTTAAATTTGAAAATACAGTTTTATAGATTTGGTTCTCTGACTTTAAAACTTGGGCTTCTCTTTCATCTCACAGGTGGCCAATGGCTATGAAATATTAATGCTAACACTAATATAAATAATAAATTACACAATGAAAGCTTTGGCTTAAAAAGTCTAACTCTTACATGGGTACAGACTTAAAGGTACTACACATGAAGGCAGGAATGAATCCTTTTTTCTTCCAAGTGGAGTAAAGAATTGCCTGTTTGTAAATCAGACATAATCTTGTTGCTTTGTGTTTCTACTTGGAGCACAAATGGTAACCACTTAGCAAGGTGAACTCCCTGTTTAGTCTCTCCCAATATTTGTTATTCTAATTTATCTTAGAGAGAACACAAATTCCCTGAACGGCTGAGCTAAGCCCTGGTTTTGCTGCAGGCTCCTGATCTTGCATTCTCTGTGTCGCTCCTAATGCCTTCAGAGGGCATTCAAAGGAAGCGGTTCAGACCCTGTAACTCTGTATCTGAATAAAGGCAATTTAATATTTTTCAGTTTCACTTACTAGTTCTTGCTCTGATGACAGTCTTGCTGTAAATCTTGCGGTTTTAACAATCTTTCCTTTCTTTCTGTTGTTGCTTAGTTATAAAAATCGTGATGTAGTTTTCCATAACATGCTGTTTCCTTGCAATATTCTCACTCAGTAGGGTAGCGCTCTATTGATTATTTATTTTTGGAAGAACCTTACCACAGTCCTACACTGTGAGCCCTTGTCTCTCGAGAGATGGCTTTCTAAAGTCTGTGAGCTTTCATGAAAGAATACAACACCTGAAAGTAGAATAACTCTTTGAATTGTGATGTGCCTGTGCAGTACATATTCAGCCTCACAACGTGGAGCGGTAAAAAGCCTCCCTTCAATTGTACTATTTTTTCAGATTATATTTGTATGAAAATTATTGGCCATTTTTTAAGTCTTGCTGTTAAGGGACCATAAACCAGCTGGAAAATGGATGTGTTTATTTTTCTGAAAGCCTCCTGTGTTAAGCAGCCATGGTGGCAAGTTTAGGCAAATTTCTTAGTGCCACAGTGGATGTGCTTGGACTTGAAGGAAACAAACTCTGAGTAGAGAATTTATTTTCTCGGTTTACTGGTTAATTTAGTTGAATTTAATAGGCAAAATGCAAACCCTGACCCTCACCTCTAAGGTTTTGCGTAGCTGTTGTAGTGGAAGGCCTGTGTTGATGATCATTAAGGAAGTCAGAGTTTAAATTTTTGGGATCATTAAGATGGACTAGCTCAGGCCCTCATCAGCAAGTATGCAAGAATAAACCTGAGCTTCTTGATGCTTAGTGAAATAATTTTCTTCCCTTAGTCACAAAGATATCCTTGTCTTGAAGAAAAATCCTTTACTGAAAGGAGGAAAGAGGGTGAGTAAGTGCATGACAGATTCTTCTTCATAGTATAGGTAACTATTCACAGTTCTCTCTAGCTCCTTGGTATGACAACTGTTAAGGCACCTGCCTCTTTGCCATCTTCTCCAGTATTACCTTCTTTCTAATTTAAGACTGTCAAGTCCCGTGGAGTTTGTGTTTACCCTGAGGGGCAGAAAGGTTTCACCCCAGGCAGAGCTGCTCTGCAGCTTTAGCTGCCTTTTGGCCCATCACACTCAGTGCTCACAGGCCCTCCCACCATCCCACACCTTTGCTTAAAAGTAGATCCAGAGTGATTTCTGTACTGTGAACAGGAGTGCAACAAGTACACAGCGTTTTTCACCTCTCTCTCTCACTCAGTTGTTTTTCTAAACATTTGGAGCCCAATGTGGCAAGCGACTGATTTGACAGAGGGCAGAGTCAATATGCAGTCAGACATATTGAACTGCCCAAAATTTTTATACCTTCAAAAAATTATTAAATCTTCCTTAACATTGTAAGATTGCTTATTCTTAACCAAAACAATCCACTTATCATAAAAGAACATATAAAAATTTAATGTCTTAGGCCTCATCATTAACTCATATTCCTTTTTTTTTCTCCCCATGAGAAGCCAACAGATTAATGCTTTCCTTTTGGCTCCATCCCACCTGGAGCCCTTGGGAGAAAGATGGGGGCGGGTCTCCTTCCCTGGAATCAGCCACTCTGCTTGTACTACTATGACTTCTCTGTATAGACCACTGTTTTGTGTGAGGCAGAATACAGAGACATTCATATTAGCAATCCTGCTGGCATTTGTCAAAGAATGTGGACCCTCTGTACCAGATGAACTGCTACTTAGAGGTCATTAAAGAGAATTTCTCAGTCACTATACCTTAGGTTAAAATAAGAATACATATTTTTACTATATATTATATAGTAATACAATAATATATGCAATTAGTATATAATTGAGTAAGAAGCTCAGTGAAAGGAATCTGGGGTCCCTTTTTGAACTATTATCAAACCTACTTCTGGCAAACCAGAAGTGTTCCACAACCCTGAAGACCTTCCATTAAGAAAGCTCTAATAGAGTCATTTAGGTGACAAGATGAAACACACAACATAGTAACCAATGCACAGTCCTATAACCAATCTACTCAGCAGCAATAAAAGGTGAATATTAGCATCATGGAACAATCCAGTCTGATCCGTTTGACTTACTGTCCCCCCTGCATTCAGCAACATTGCAAATTCTGGAAGAGCATTTGCAAATTAGAATGATGATTTTTGTGTGATGCCATAAATCATTGGGGGAGAATAGAAAAGTTGCTGGATAAAAACATGTCTCTTCTTCCACATGTATTAACATATTTGTGTTTGATCGAATACTTGGGCCAGAATAGTTGAATGTCCACACCTGAGTGGGGGCATTTGTAAACAAACTTACACTGTATTTATGTACTGCTCTCTGAGTACATACAACTGTGACAAATATTAGTCAATGAAGAGATTGCTAACCTTTAGGAAAATAATACATGATTTGGACATCTTGCAAAATCCATCTGTTCTCTTCCAGTATTTACATCTAGGGGATCGATCTGATAAAATGCAACAAACACTAAGGTATTATCTCAAATTGAGAAAATGAAAAGTTGTGCAACACATGGTTTACATGAGCAGAGAATGCACTATGAGTTACAAGATCTTCATCTTAAAGGAGAGACCACCTATATTTTAATGAGTTACAAGAATCTTTATTCTTTTTCGTATTATTAAAAAAATTGTTATTGTTAATTCATAGAATCATAGAATGTTAAGGGCTGGAAAGGACTTTAAAGATCATTTAGTCCCAAGCCCTGCTGCCCTGTGCAGGGACACCTCCCACTAGACCAGGATGCTCAAGGTTTTATCCAGCCTGGCTTTGAACACTGCCAGGGATGGGGCATTCACTGCCTCCCTGGGCAACCTGTTTCAGTATCTCACCAATCAAACAATAAAAAATTTCTTCCTAATATTGAGCCTAAATTTCCACTCTTTCAATTTGTACCCATTACTCCTTGTTCTGTCACTACAGTTCCTGACAAAGAGTCCCTCTCCAGTTTTCCTTAGGCCTCTTTGGACACTGGAAGGTTGCTGTGATGTCTCCACACAACCTTCCCTTCTCCAAGCTGAACAGCCCCAACTTTCTCAGATTGTCTTTACAGGTGAGCGCTCCAGTCCTCTTATCAACTTTATGGCCCTTCAATCCAAATGTGAGCATTTAGCAGCCCTGGGTATTTTTTTTTCTAGAAGGAGAATTATCAGCTTTGGGATAGATTTAAAGTTAATGCATGTTTTTCATCATGACTTGAACTCATATTTTATTGAAATAATGATACTTGGTGGAATCCTGTTTCCCTTTAAATCAGCTGCCAAATTTCTACTGATTTATTAGAGACAGCCTTTAAAATGCACACTTTAATTTTGCACATCATCTCTACAAAATTACACTGATTATCTAGTAATGATTTTATTTGAATAATGAGGTCTCTTCTCTGAAGTTGTAGGATAATTTATTTGCATTTTGAATCAAATTGTGACTGAGATATTTGAGATAATTGTGCTTACTGAAACACCCGAGGAATATAAAGAGATCCATACAAATCTTGAATGAACAACAATTACAATTATCAGAAAGTTTATAATTCGAAGCTTTTCAGCAGCTTTCATGATAATTTCCTTCAATGCAATCCAAATATTAGGTCCTCAGCAATAGGAACATTTTTCTTGGTCATTCATCAACCCTGATACTGCTGGGTAACTTCTGCAACACCTGGTACATAATCCATGATATATGGATTTCTCTTTGGACCTCTGCGTCTCATGGACCTCAAACTGGGGGAAGCCATCCAGCTGTAAGAAGTCTAGTTTTAGGTTATATAGAAACTTCTAATTTCTGTTTCTCTTACTTATAAACTCTGGCAAAATAGAGTACAACTACAAACTGATATGTGTCATGGAGGCCAAGGCTTTTTCCTTTCCAGACAGGACATCTCTCCAAAGTCCCGGGCTAAAGGAGTGCATCTGCCCCACTCAATGCTACATAAATCATTGTCAGAGTATAGAAGTAGGGTGAGGTTATTCCAGACAGCTGCCAGACATGGGCATAAAAGATGGGTACTGGAAGGAGTGACTGTGGCAGAAAAGCACGACCCCAAACCAAGAACCATGTGGTTTGATGGCCTTTCTAAACCACCATCTTCAGCTTTTTGTTTCCTTTCTGGTCTCATTCCTGTCCATCATCGTGTTCAGTTGTTTTTTCTTTTCTGTAGCAAGCCAGACAGAACTGATAATCTATAGCAACATGACAGACTTTTACAGTAATATTTTTCACTGCATGGGTGCAGTAATCATGCATGGGCAATAACTCTGCACTCCTTCAGGTGCAAAGTCAAAGACAAAATCCCCTTTATTGCGCAGTGTGAATTCCCTAAATACCCCCACAGAACAGGACATAACATCATGTAAACAGGAAAGATGTTCACCACAGTGTCTCCCTATCACCTGGAGCAATACACAGACATTGCCTATTATGGTAACAGGTAAACAATACCCTATAAGGTCACAAACTACAGTCACCACTTCTCACAGGTCCAGCTTTGTCCACAAGCCACAAACCTCTCTCCGCCCATCCCCGGTGACCTGGATACAGTCCCAGGGTCACCTCCGGGCCCAGGAAAGAGGCTGTCTCTCCGGCCTTCTGGGCTTATCTCTCTGTCACCACATAGTGTAACCCAACACATGGGAATTCTAAGTAGTTTTGATTCATGTATTTGACGGTGATAGGTAGTTTCAACATGACTTGAAGTGATGCCTTTCTAAGTTATTCGTATAATTAGTTAGCTTTTTGTACACCCGTGGTTGCTATTCCCAATGGGAGGCCTTACCCCCACTTCTTCCACACACATTCAGCTCTGCTTTCTTTAAATGGAACCTAAGAAAAACAGGGTGGGGACCTGGCTTTGCAGATGTGATTCTGAATGTCTCGCTGAATCTTCACTGTAACGCTGTGGAATGCTGTGGAGCTGTGTGGATCTGTTTTTGTGGAACAAGAATAAGGATTGAGATCTGACTGTTATTACAGCGAGAGAATTTGCCTGTGCTAGAACTCAGAAAATGCCAGGGACCTCAAAAGGAGTAAGGCAGCTTGACGCTTTCATGAGTGCACTGTTTGATGCAGGGCAATGATTAGTGGGATTTGTTGAAGTACTGATTGAATGTAATATTTTGGAACTATAAAATGGTATACAATTTACAAGCTATATATTGAACTGTCAAGCTGTGCATTCTGTTGGCCTACATAAGGGCAGGATCGTTTGTAAACTTGTCCCTTGCCTCTTATTGCTTCCCAGTGTCTGTAATGCACTTGTTGTGTCTTTTCCTTAATTATCCTCCTATTTCATATAAGCTGTGAAGCCCTGTGCTCCTTTTGAACTATACTGATTTCAGCTGAGCTCTCCAGAGTGCAAAGGTCTGCCTGCAGGGAGGTGGGGTGAAGGACAACAACCATTTAAAGGGAAAGACCTCACTTAACTTTGCACTCCGTGAATACAGAACCACTCCAAGATATTTTCTGTCAGGCAGTTTATGACAGGATTTTAAACTAAGCAGTTTCGCAGCTACAGGAAGAGTGGTGTTTTTCTACGACAATTGGGCCTGATTAAACTGTGTTTGGGATCTGAGGTGGGTGCCCATGTTCCCTCTACAGCGCAGTGAGGCAGGTGAGTGTGTTTGATAATCTCAAGGAGGAGATCCTGGCCATCAAAATTTATGCATTTAAACTGAACAGACCAGACCTTCTTCTCCTTGGATCTTCTAGGAAATATGGCACTCTTTTTAGCATGACTTGTCTGCCAAAGAGCTGTATGTGCCTGCATCCAGCAGACTGACTTAGCTGAGTAGGTTTCCTTTTCAGCCCATGGTTAGAGGAGATAAACACTAATGCAGGTGCTACCCTTGCAGTGTCTCCACAGGCAGAGGAGCCTTAGTAACGTGTGTGGTTTTACTGGGAACAGAGAGAGACGTGGCTCTAAGCTTGACTCACCCCCACTGTTGTCCACAGAAGAAACTCCAAACCACTGCAGTCTGCTGTGAGGCTGCTCTTTTATTCCTTTCCCTCCCAGCTGTCATCTCTCACAGCTCAGAGTAGGCGTTGCCACTCAGAGTTTCACGTTTTAAAATTACTGACGTCCAAAACCCTTTATGCTTGATCTTGGTGTCTCTGAGCTGTCAGTGAAGCCTGAAGTCTTTATCTACCTATTAACCCCAAGACCTATTCATCAGTGATCTATTGGTAAACACTACTATGGGAGCAACCTGGCTTGCTACCAGCAATGTCCTTCAGTGTAGAGTTGTATTGCACGAAAATAAAATGTGGCAGCAGAAACTAGGCTGGACCACAGTCAATAGCCCCATTGCCTTATACAATATTAACAGGTTGGCATTGCAGAACCCATAAAAATTTTTTAAACGGAACTTTTTTATCAGGTTCCCAGTATAAAGCACTCCGAATGCCACCAGCAGTTTGATCTTAGGAGCTCTTCTTCTGTACATAGAGATGAGAAACAGTCAGATTACTTATGGAAATTAGTACACCACTAAAAAGTAGTGTTCACTTTATTTCAGCAAATTGAGACCACCACCATTTTCATTACTGTCAATTTAATTTCCAATGTCTTTTACTGGGTGAAAGTTGTTTTGATATTGATGCATTTGCCTCAGAGAAGATATTAAATTAAAATGGTGACTGGAACAAAAGGATTGGGGTGGCTGAGAGGAGTGTGTGAGGCAGGCAACCATTTACATTTTTCATACATTTGTCTTTCTGGTACAGGCTAAGCTTTTATAATTCAAGATAAAATTTCTACCTCAAAATAAGTTGGTGAAAGATAACCATTCCTAAGAAATGTCCCCTAGCTCCCATTCCTGTGATTTCTCCTGGCTCAAGCTGCCACTTCTGCTTTACATTCTGTGCTGCAAGGTACGGTACACAGCTGCAGCAATTTGGGGTGCTCGTCTTTCAGTCAAGCCAGCCTAAATGAATCTGTCAGCAATCAGAACAGAGATGTTTGCTAGAAATTAAATAAGAAAGCCTATGCTAAAATGTATTGATCCCCCTATTTCATGGTTTGTAGTATTATTCATACAATTTTTATGTGCTACAGCCTCAAACTCTTATAAAAAATAAGTCAAAAATAATTGGGGCTGCTGGTACTGTACAGAAATTGTGAAAGGCTCTCTCAAAGTTGCCGTTGTCTGATCTCTCAATATTTAATGTGCACTGAACTTAAACTATGCTCTCATTTTCTGTGTCCTTAACAGCTTTACTATCCCTCAGCTCTGAGGGATAATATCTCTGAGAGGAACCTTTGTCTATACTGCTCCCTATGAGTTCACACAGCTGTCTGGTGTGAATTCTGCTCACTCTCCCTCCACCCTTATTTTTTGCCTTAAGTGTGCGCACCTTGAAAAGGTGCAATTCACATATTAGCCTAGTGTTTCAAGTGATGAGTGATTCTGCAACCAGGGAAAATTTCAAATTCCTAAGCCTGCATGCCTCATCCATACTTTTGTCTTTCTTTTCTATTGCTTTGCTTAATTTTGCTCTTTTTATCCTCTTCTGAGGTGCCTTTTTGTTTGGTTGGTTGTTGCTGGGCTGTTTTGTTGTTGTTGTTGATTTTGCTTTTCCCTTTTCCCCAGATCCTTATTTTATTCTGGTTAATATGTACTCTGGGTATCAGATACTTAAGCTGGTGCTGAAAAATATATATAGAACAGCTATATAACTTATAGAGAAGATTAAGGAGAAAAACAAAACAAAAACCAAACACCAAAACCAAATGAAAAATAATCATGTTTGTAAAAAAGCTTTAAATACTCCAAGGTCCTACTTTGTAAAAAATGAAGACCTCTGCATGGCTTTACACAACACTCTGGGATTCCTTCTTTATTTACTCAAACCTTTCTGTTGCATTAATAATTTATTTGCATGAAGGTATAAATACACTATTTGAGATTAAAACCACACTGACCCATGTACCTACCTGTACTATGAAGGGATTTTCCCCTAAAGGCAATATAGAGGGGAGTCACTTAACCTATATGACAGATGAGAAGGACATCTGTTTATCAAAATTTTATGGACAAAATTTTAGTAACTGTGGTTACCCCAGAATGATGGTTGTTCATGGTAATGTCTGATCCTGCTGAGAACACGTATGTTGGTCACATCTTTCATTCAGGGGAAATCAAATTACAAAATTGTCCTAGGTTACAATGTAAGATGTGCCCTAAAGTATGTATTCTATCACCATCTTCATAAGCTTTAAAAAAAAACGGTGGGGCAGTGTTCCCCATCTCCTGCATGACTCATCCCTGATAAACTCTGGGGATATCTCCTGTTAATGGGCCAGTTGTTGAAACCAGGTGGGGCAGTGTTTCTTATCTCTCCCATGACCCATCCTCCCTCCAGGGGGATATCTGCTGTTAATGGGCCCATCACTGCCTTGCCTCATGACTCACCATCCCACTGTGAGATGCTCCACCCAGGAGGAGGAACTAAGCGTTCCCATCTGTATATACTTGGAGATTTGGAACACCAGAGTCTGCCCTTACCTCCTGGATTTCCAGAGGACAAGAGCTACACAGCCACCACTGGACCTTCCGAGGAAGACCAGACCCTTCTACAGGATGGCTGCTTCAACAGAACCATCACTCCAGGAGGCTGCAGGCACCGTTTAATCGGACTGCTACCAACACCCTGACCGACAGGGTGTCAGGTTGTATTCTGACCCGTCAGTGGTTTTCTTTTTGTACTATTGCATTTATTTTATTTTTCCTATTAAATTGTATTTCTGACTTGGAGTCTCTCACTGGTTTGCTTTCAAACCAGTACAAAAATCTTTTTTTGTAATGACAGAGATCAAAACTCAGAACACAGAGAAGCTTGTTGAAGACGTAGGTGCACTGATTGAAAACACAGAAGTTGGAGACATTGATCTGGGGACAGGTTACTAAAAACGTCTGTAAAGAACCACATCTCTGAGTGCCAAGAGGGATGCCCAGGGTGTAACACTGGAAAAAGCACTTGATTTAGAGTAAATGGAAAACCTGGTTACCTTGAAAAAACTGCTAAAACAGGTTCTCTCCTTTTCTTCCTGCTGGTTTTGGAGGAATGGGCCTATATGCACATTTATTGCAAATGAAATATTTGACCAAATTTAAAAAAACCCCAACCAACCCCCACCCTCAAACCCCCACCCTCCAAAACAAACAAACCCCAATAAAACCCCAGCTCAGTAAAACTGGATGCATCACTTGTCTTTTTTGAGGAAACAAGGAGAAGTTGGTTCAGATGGGCCGGGGACTCTGTCATTGTTATGTTTGAAGTCTAAACTTGTGTCCTTTAAAACAGAGAGAAAGAGCTGATGGAAAAGGCAGAAGAGCAAAGTTAAAACTACCATTTTGATTCCCTATGCTGACTCTTCCTAGCACAGTTGCAAAGGACCTTTACCTCTGTAGCCTGAGTACAGACAGAGTAAAATGTTATCAGCTGTCAAAAGATGTTCCTGGCTGTAGGAGTATCTTTCAATTTCCTTCTGTTTTTGTATAAACCATCTAGGCTATATAATTTTCTTGCTTCTAACATTTGTGGAATTTCAGGATATTTTCGGAATAAAGCAAATCTGAGTTATGCTTCCTGAGACAACTGCAAGTATCAAAATCTGGGTGAAGAACCTTTTTCTAATATCCAACCTACACCTCCCCTGACACAACTTCAGGATATGCCCTAGTGTCCTGTCACCACAGAGAAGAGGTCAGTGCCTGTCTCTCCTCTTCCCCTCATAAGGAATTTGTAACTACAATGTGGCTTCCCCTCAGTCTCCTCTTCTCCAGGCTGAACAGCCCAAGTGACCTCAGTCACTCCTCACATGGCTTCCCCTCAAGGCCCTTCACCATCTTTGCTGCCCTCCTTCGGACACTCTCTAATCGCTTTGAACATTACCAGGAACTAAAGACATTTCTTTTACTGTTGGGGTGTGCTCTGGCAGAGCATCCTCCTGGTCACTCCAGAGACCCCCTCTTGTCAATCCGGACAGGGCTCTCCCCTAGATTGACGAATCAGAATTGGAGGGTTGGTCTCTGGGCAGTTCCCAAGTTTAAGCCTCGCGCCCCCCCCAAAGCTAGCCATGCCTCTTCTTCCAGAACCCTCCAAGCCGCTCGGCACCCCATAGGTGCATGCTGACGGTCTCCCCCTTGTTATCACCCCGTTGGTTGATTGTACCCTGGTTCCTCCCAGTTCCCCCTCTCCTATTGATTCTCGCCCTAAACTCCACCCTGTTTTCCTCCCCTTAAAACCCTCGGTGTGAGCCCTCTCCGGGAGTTATCTCTTCCGCCTGGATCCGGCTAATAAAACCTGCTGTGGTCCAAGGAAGGATACCACTCCTCGTTCGTTCTTCGTCTCTGGGGTCTTCGGGCTTTCACCACATCCTCCTCTGCCCTGAGGAGAGCGTGCTGCTGCCCGCTCGCATGAAGCCCCAGCAGCGGCGGCTGCGGAACCGAAGCGGCTGTGTGTTCGTGACTGCAGGCTGAATCCTGGGTCGACTGCCTAGCCCTGACAAAGGGGTCTGGGGGGGAGCTAGCTCCGGTCGAAGGGTCATTTTACTGGTAGCAGCCATGTTAGAAGGATTTTCCAGCATACTTTTATCTGAAGAATTCTTCTTACTGGAACAAGTCTTGTACTGGAAATCAACCCAGGAGAAGTTTTAAAAAAAGAAAGAGGGGAAAAATAAATAAGAAATGGAGCGATTATTAGAAAGAGTGGAAGGTAGAAAAGAAAGGATGAAAACCAATTATTAAAAATTAGATAAGGGAGACAGCTAAAGTCAGGAAAATTTCAATGCTGTCACTCATTCCTATCTTTTCAAAATATGTTACTCAAAGAGCTGCACATAACGTGACAGCTATTCTCCCCCTCAGACCATGTATTTGGCTTCCATAGTGATGACTCTAGTCCCAGGACATAATGGCCAGTTTTTTTCCCTATGCCCTGTGACAGCCTAATAATTTGCACTTAGTGATATTTCCTTCCCAAAGGCACCCCTAAAGTCTAAAGACTTGCCATAAGGCTTAGGGAACATTATTCCTGTATAAAAAGCAACAACTATAAATAAGTTTCATGTTTTTGAGAAAATCCAAATGGCCAAGCTGTATTTCTTCAGCACCACCTGTTAGCATACAGTCAAGCTTGGCTTCTCTTTATCATTTTTTTAGGTTAAATTAATGCATTAATTTTTATTTTTGTTTCATTATTGTGTGCTACAGAATCGTAAAGGATGCTGGTAGCAAGTAATATGTCTCTGTCTGAAAAGCTGTTTCTACAGTAGCTCTTGATCTGTAAACAGAACATGTTTTTTAAGACACTTACTTCATAGTCAGTGAAAATATCCATGTAATTATAGGATGTAGGGAGTAAGCCATTGATTAGTAATTAAAACATATCTCCGTTATACAAAAAAAAAAGAAGAAAAAAATCCACAAAAACCCCCAATATGTTTAACAATAGATCTTCCTCAAAGCTGAGATTCCCAGAAATAACTAAGAGACTTAGGATAAATCCCACTGATTGTCAGTGGAACTCAGGCTCCCAAATCCTACCCCAAATCAATCAATTTTATTTACACTGTGAGCAACTTTTAAGCAAAGGAAAAACAGACGGACTCTGAGTTTTTATGTCAAAGACCCCTGTGTTTTCTGTGGTTTTCCTAAGTACATTTTCAGCTCTATAATTACTGTTTTCCTGTTCCTAATAAAAAGTTGTTCAGAGCTATTCAACTGCAATTACTGTAGTCTGATTGACTCATTGGTTTCTGTTTGCCGCAATGTGAGACTTAATTTTAAAGCAGTGGTACATGGACTTTCTTGAAAGAAAATGTACACACTGGAAACAGAGGGAGCTCAGTTTTCTTTTAGCTGGAAAAGCTTTGAAGGTTCAGTGCACTGAAAGTAAGAGCAGGACAACTATGGGTCTGGGATTTTTTTTATTAAATCCACAGGGGTAATATTCCTAATTTTCCAGAAGATGGAATTTTCTTAACGCTCATGATCTGAATTAGTTTTATTTTCTGTTTGAAAGAAGTGTGCAACATTGATTTTACTATACTAAAATTTAATAGCCAGCAAATATCCAGTGCACTGTACTGTAAACTTGAGCTCACCATGGGAAGGAGAAAGTGTTATGGTGGTTTCTAACCAGTATGCACAGATACACCAAAAAAGATAATGAAAAATTTTAGACATTGTGAAACACTGTTCAATAGATAGTGATTATATATATGCTGAGGAATCAGCATGAGCTGAAAAAACTGGATTTGAAAATAAGAATTTAAGAGTATTAAAGAAGATATCACTAACCAGCATTATACAGGACTTTGAAGCACTGTCTTATGCAATGGGCAAAATATTTCCAAGAGCTGCAGCTTTCAGTTTGAGTTTTTTCACATTCTTTCTGTATCTCTACACACGAATAATCTTAACTCCATGTAGTATTATTTTCCTTCTCATCCATTCAGATGCTAGGTCTTTGAGGTAGACTACCACTCAAATCTCCACTCCCATGTCTACACAGAAGCTAGTACAGTATGCTGGCTCTGGCCAAACTACAGACTTCAATGTCAATAATGGAGTTTTGCCAAGCTATCCCTCATTTCAAAAGACACTACTACCCCATAAAAGAGCAGGTGTTTTATATACTCCTGTCACCTCTTGCTGTAACACTGATCACCTATATATCCTTCAGTCTCCCACCACTTCTAGCTAGAATACACCAAGATCTTTTAGAATGAAAGAACTATTTTGGCAGAAACAATTCTAGTTTGCTAGACATCTAGAAGATATTCCTAGACTCAAAGAAAGTTTTGTGTTTGAAGGGATCTTTAAAGATAATTTAGCACTGCCCATAGGCAAGGACACCATCCATTAGACCAGGTTGCCCAAAGGCCCATACAACCAACCTCAAACACTTCAGGGATGAGGCATTCACAGCTTCTCTGGGCAAGATGTTCTAGTGTCTCACAGTACTCAAGTTAAATTTCCTCCTTAAGCTCCGTCTAAACCTACTGACTTTCAGTTTAAACATGTTTTCTTGTTCTGCCACCACACATCTTGGTAAAATATCTCGCTCTATCTTTCATGTAAGCCCCTTTTTTATTCTGAAAGCCCAAAATAATATCTCCCCAGATCTTTCTCTTCTCCAGTCATACTTTCTCCGTGGAAGAGGAGTTCCAGGCCTTTGATCATCTCTTTTCTGGACCTGGTCCAACAGCTCCATGTCTTTCATATACTGTGGACTCCAGACCTGGATTCAGTACTGAAAGTAACGATCTCGTGTGAGCAGAATAGAGCGGGAGAATCCCTTTCCTTGACCTGCTGGCCACGCTTCTCTTGATGCAGCCCAGGATATCTGGTTGGCCACCAGATCGGTCAGCACCACTTGTCCCAGCTGAAGCCTTATTGAAGGATTTGGTTATTTAAAGTTTAACTAGGACCAGAAATACTTGTGTCTGTGTGTTCCTGATACATGCCTGTAGTGTGAAAATTAGGAAAATGACGGAAGTTGGGGTTGACAATGCTAGGAGGTTTATTAGTTATATTCAGTGCACCTGTTTCAAATATTAAGTCAATTTCTGCATATCATGTCTCTTACACCCTCTTCTCCCTGTATCTTCTTTAATGCAAATGTGACATACAGAATCTCTCAAAATTAGTTATAATGGATTAAGGAAAATCCCACTTCTGGCCCTAACAAATAATATAAATGACTACTATGTATGAAATTGTCTGACTACTGATAAAGTTAGGCCACTAGAGGAAAAGAACGTTTAAAAAAGATCATCAGTTTAGTCGAAAACCATATATCACTTATAAAAATGAATTCAATGCAGCAGAAGGAAATAATAAGATAAAATAATTCTATATTTTACAAGTATGATAAAGATGTGCAGTCACATCAACAAAATGTAAACAGCAATGCATAGGGGTAAAAAATTGCCTGTGAACTCTGTCCCATGGCTTCATGGTATATTTGATTTAGTTATTCAGACATGAACTCTGACAGGATAATTCCCCCCTCCATAAGATATTTGAAAATAGTTCAAAATATACAATATTCTAGTGAGAATTCTAGGTGTAACAGAAGGAAATTAAAGCTTGTGGGTTTTCTTCTTTACTAGCAGCAATGTCATTGGTTGACTGCCTGATGCATATTAGATAGATCTCTCTCCTTTTTTCTTCAACACTCCTAGGTTTTGTCAATTCACAGCAAGTAAGCAGATGGATCCTGCTCATATTTTATTTAATTAAAAAGCCAACCTCTCCCATCTTTTTGTTTTGAATAAACAAACCCTGTTTACTTTAAATATATGTGGTAAACGGTTGCTTCTGAAAACAAACTTACTTTTGGTCAACACCCTCTACTCAAGTTGTTCAAAACACACTCTGTTTCTGAAAACATTACCATATGTTATAAAATTAATTAAATTTTAAAATGCCTTATCATCTGGCATTTTTATCTTTGAGAGGATTTCCTACTCATTTTCCCATGCTACAGATGTGTTTCTGAATTGCAACATCTGGCACTTAGTGATTGGGTCTTTGCTTCAGGCAGTAGCCATCTTTGGTCTAAAATTACAGTAAGTCTAAATTTAGATTCCTCATACTCTTGCTATTTTGTACCTCTCTTCGCTCTGTTATGACACATATTTGGATAGATTAACAGATGAGACCATATCTGTCAGTTGCATATTCTATCTGCCAATTACAATTTCCTTCTGGATAGACAAAATATTCACAAGAGGCAGTAGATCCTGTGAAGCTCTGGTCTCTTGGTCAAAGCAAATTTGGGACCTCTCTGTCTTGCTCTTGTAATTCCTTTTACTTTTTCCCTTTTATTTTTTCCATATTCCTTTTCATTTTCTCTTTTTCTTTTTTTATTTAGTCTTTCCCTTTCTCTCTTTTTTTTTATTTTATTTTTTCTCCCTCTCTCTTCCTCTCTTTTTTTTTTATTTTATTCTTTCTCCCTCTCTCTTCCTCTCTCCTTTCTTTCTTAACTCATTCTTTTTATCTCTTTCTCTTACTCTTTCTCTCCTTCCTTCCTTCCTTTTCCCCTATTCCTCTTCTCTTCTTATGAACAGAATGCTGCAGTTATGTTAAAACGATTTCTTAGGAATCATACACCATAGTTTTGAGAATTAAAATAAAAACATTCCCCTTGATCCTAAAGGAAACAAGCAGAGTGGGTGTCATATGGAACTTTCCAGCAGTTGATTAAGTGGTGTGGTTATGCAACAAAATGTGCAAAGCACCTCCATACAGGGTGGGTCAACCTAATAGTATAAGAGTTAAAAAGTACAGCAGTTACGTCTTGTAGGAAGAAATATTAATTTTTAAATGATAGAATAGAACATGTACAAGTTTAATTCATGAGGCTAGTCTAGGAAAAGGAACGAGTAATTTGAAGTATTGAGTGTGTGTGGTCTTTGCAGATACTGAGCATTTAAAATTCAACTGCTTTCACAAAGACTTCAGTAAATAAATCATTATATTGTCCCTTACTGATTCAACTTTAGTTGTTGATGTCTAGACATTATATTACTGGAGCAATACAGAATCCTGGCTAAAAGACACTTGATCTCCAAGCTAAAAACTGTAGTTTCCCCCAACTGCTACTTGCAGTGGTTTGTCACTAAAGAATGAAACCAACTCTCCACCTGAATTGCAACCCCAGAAAAAATACATGTTCTAGTTTCTTGTACTGTTTCCAGGTTCTCTGTGGACATTATATGTCACTTTAACACTAAGAGCCTTTGAATTTTACAAGAAAATATGCACTTCTGTGCCTTTTTTTTTTTTTGTGTTTGCTAGAGCATACACCTGTCTCACTTATGAAAGCAGTTAAGTGCATCATAAATCTTTTTCTTATACAATTTCCTCCTAAAATAATACAAGATAAGTATTCACTTTGGGATTTCTACACATTTTCTGCTTGTCTCATTTCCCAAATCACATTTAGAAAAACCAGGGAAGGCTGAACATCTCACCTGAGATATACGTGGGACACTAGGGGTATATTTGTATGTGTAAACTGAACAGTGTCAATGTGTATCCTCCGGCAAACTTTATCTGCATCCCAGCTTTCAAACTCTTCCATCCTCCAGTGTGGAGTGATACAACTGGCTCCTTGGGAATGGCTGCTGCAGGAGTGCAAGTTGGCACATGCTGTGTGGACCTCAGTGAGTATTTGAATGGCAAAAGGAATTTGCCTTCAGGGCCCGTTTGTTCCCTGACGTTATTTAATTTCCAGGTATAAGCCTCCTCCTTTAAAGGCATATCTTAACTATGTATGACTCATGCAAATAGGATTAGCCTGCAATTGACTTCTTTTTTTCTTTATGATTGAAATGTCTAGAACTGACCCTGTAATCAGAAATAACTGTGCCTCAGCTGTGCTATTTTAAAGTTTTCCAAAGTGAAAACATATACAGATTTCACTGTATGTTTTACCTAGGTTCCTACAGCATAAAAAAAATTCTAGTTCCTCTTCTTATGGAATTCTATCTCTCACCTCATAGGATTTCAATTACTGTTTGTGGGTACAGGTAAAAGAATACATATTGTTGAAAAGCACCTGCTTTGATGAAAAAGTTATTTCAGAATAACTGTGCCTCTACAAAATGTGTTGCATTCTTTCATCACGAAGACTTCTTTTAGATAAAAAGTTAAGATATAAAATTTATTTGAAGCCATAAGAAATCATCTTCACACTCTTCATCATGCTATTGGATACATATTTGCAGGTCTGTTTGTTTGAAACAAGAATATGATCCATGCATCTCCTAGTACTGACGGAAAGGCAAAGGGAATTACAGTAACCTAGCAAATTGTGACCTTATCCTTTCCGAGTTTCATATTCCTCCTTGCTGAGGAAGGCCGTTGTCAGAGTGCATAGCTTGGGCTGTGTGCAGTCAGCAGCTAAGATAAAGACAGTCTGTCCTCTAAGACTATTTTTATTAGATACCTGCATAGCTAGGTAAAATTAAGCTGAGATATACAGTTTCTTTAAGAAGTCCTAATCAATCTGTTGTTTGGACATCCTGGTTGACTTAGGAACCTGGAGACAATTCAACTTGTCTTTGTTCCAAGTGTTCACAGATTATATGTTCTTATCCCTCTATAAAATTTTACCAGCTTTCTCTTTGATCCTAACAACACATCCACTTACTTTAGGGGTTATTTTTCCATCTGAATTGCTATCTTCCCTCCTTACCTCTTTCAGTCTGATTTAGGTATCTTTTTCACAGAATCTACCGAAGACTATGGATAAATATAGAAGGAGGATAAATGTGCCTGACACTTGCAGGCTACCACTCTTGCCAGCAGAATGTAGCTGCAGAAAGGATTTAGCAGGAGAGAATAAATAATGACTAGAAAGATCCAAAGGAGGGGAAGAAAGGGAGAGGGCTGTGCCACAAGCATATTTGGACAGTACAAAAGCATTCAAGCAGTTTCATTGCCCCCGCACTGTACCAAGGCAAAAACTATATTCAGAAAGTGACATTTTTAATTTGAGACAGAAAATCTGTTTCATATTTCTGAATTTCTTTTTAAATGAATGGAGAAACTATGTCGAACAGCTTTTTCCAAACAAGGAACTGAAAGGCCTAATTTATCCAACAGTGCAGATCCCAATGATCATATATTAGCATTTTGGGATCAAAATATATCAAAGTAGAATGCCATGAAAAAAGGGAACGTACCAAAAGGGTCAGATTAAATTCAACATAAAAGTGGCAGTGATGTGTAGCAACAGCTTAAGTACAACACTTAACCTGTTCCAAATCCGAGCTACTTTTGCTCCATTTTCTATCTCATCTACCTCTGGAGGCCTCTTTTGCAGATCCGATATTGGTTTTTTACCTGCCAGTTGAACATGCAAATTGATCTTTATTTCATATTCATGACTGAGGCTCAGTTTCCAAATTCCATCTTCAAAAATATGGATATGCTTGTCTCTGTGATGGAAACATTGCTACCAAATGCTCAGCTTTATAGGAAGAACTAGTTCAGCCTCTTAAAAGAAAGGAAAACCAGCCAAACCTTTCAAATTTTGAAATAGAGAGTTTGTCTGTCATTAGGTGGTGCAGATTTGGCATGGAGTTGAAGGCATTTTGTCACCTTCACTCACAGGAGCACCAACTTCTTCTTTATAGCATCCAAAGTAGCCCTGCTTTGGTTTCAGTGGCTTTCAGTCAAGTTTTATTATTCTCAGAAGTGTAGTCAGTCAAATCATCCATATCTCTTTTTATTCATCCCCTGAAGTTTCTGAAAGATGTAGACTTTAAAAAGAAATATATTTTATTATTAAATACATACAAACAGAGGCAATCCCTCCCACAGAATTTGTGTTCTAGTGCATTTTATACCATATGCATCACTGCAGCCTGAAAAATTTCTTTCAGTCAGGTCTCATCAGTGCACTTAGTTTATTCATCTGGATCAGCCATATCTGCCACTCAGTTTTACTGGCTTTAAAAGCTGCATAGATTAAGAGAATACTGTAGTGTTACATAGAGCTACATTGAATGAGTTTGCTTTCAACAGCTATTTTGGTGTGCTATATTTAATCTAATCATTATTAGATAAATTTTATTTTCATTCTATGTTTTATAATTGTTAGAAGCTGCAAATATTTTTGAGTCCAACAAAGTAATGAGATACTGCTTATATTTAGACAAAAATTATGTTCAAGGATGTCTATTCAAACGTGAGTCAGTGTAAATAGGATGAACTAATATATTTACATCTTTAAATACAAATCAACTAATTTTTTCCAATCTCCCTTTCCAGCAAAATTGTTTGTATTGCCCATCATCAATTCTCCAAATCAGCACTAAATTAGCAGGCTACTGACAAATAATAAAAAAAACAGTACTATGTACCAAAAAATTACTAAATTTTGAAATTTTACACACTAGTCATACATATCTTGCTACTATATCCTTCAAAAGCAACAGAAGTGCAAAGAACAGGGACTAAAGAAACCTGGTTTTGAAAAAGATAATTTGCAACCAGATTACTTTGTTACATTAGAAAACTAGTTTCATTTTAATTCACTTTTCATAGCAAGACAATATATAAATCAGGACAAAAAATATTGCAATACAATTGCAATTTTAATTTATAATGCTCAAGTGTCAGGATGCAGATCTTTGTAGGTGAAGGAAAACATGAACATATTTATGTATGCTATATATAATCTCTGTATACATAGATATACACAGATCTACTTCTTAGGATTTTATAGTCTAGTAAAAGGCATTAGCTACTATAGAAATAAATATTAATAGGGGCAACTGCGTTAATAAATAATTCATTTGTATAGATAAGTTTCTGCAAGACTACTAAACAAAGAAAAATTTTTGGGTGTTGTGTTATTAGCATTTAAAATTCTCAGAGAGATTAGTTTAAAAAACGTTACTAATAGTGATAGAGCCCTTACATGATAGCTAGTTGCTGGATGTAATACCCAAAATATTTTTATCTAAAGTCATCAGAGTTAATAGAGTTTTAGACATAATTTTGTCAGTTTTAATTCACAGAAGAGATGGAATTGAGGGCAACACCCTTAAATAAAAAGGTTATGGACATTAGAGGAACGTTTAAATAAAACTGGGCCATAACTAAGGTGGCGGGGTTCTAACAAACTCTAGGCTATAAAAGAAAACTATCTGTAGACATCAAAAAAGTTTGCATGGCTAAAGAGAATAAAAGCTGTAGTGCAATCTCTTTGTGTCATCAAACTGTTTTCAGCCTTATATGAAAACTGGAAACTGAAGCAGTTAATAAGAACTATTTAGAGATATAAAGAAAAAAAAACCTAAATGTGGAAAATATGACATAGAAATGGCTGAAGTACTCACCACAAGTTTTGTCTCATTGTTCATGGATAAGTTTGTTCCCAGACCTTGGTGCACAACACCATGGTTTTGGAAGGAGATGGACAGCAGAGTAGGACTATCGACAAAAGTTAGATACAAATGCATATATCTGGAGTCAGGTGGATTTTACCCAAAAATGGAAACTGTCATTCTCCATGCAGAGTCATGGCCATCAGAGGAGTTTCCTCATGATCAGCAAAAGAAAGGTTAATCTTCTGCTCATTTTTTAAAAAGGCAAGAAGACAGAATTGTGAAATAATAGGCTGGTCAGCATCATCTTAGGCTTTAAACGAATAGCATATCCTCTTAGAAACCATTTTCAAACAAGGAAGGCAATCAGAAACAGGAAACATGGATTTATGAGGGCCATATCATGTTTGATCAGCAGGATTGCTTTTTGAGATGAAATGACTGGCATGTGAATGAGGAAAATGGGTGAATGACTTGTCTTTAACAAGGCTTTTAGTACCATCTTGTACAGCTGGTTAATTTGAAACTGGAGGAACTAAAGGCTAATCCTGTTAGATGAATTAAAAATTGACAAGACTGAACAGCTTAGAGGGTTGTCACCAATGGTTTGAAATTCAGTGAATGGCCAGTAACACATGGTTGTTGAAACCAAAGCCAGAATTGCTTAGTACTTTTGTCAATAACCTGGACGATGAGACAACATATCCTTAGCAAATTTATACTAATATGGGTCGGATTGACATGTGGTTTAACGAAAATAGCTCAGTTCAAGATGAAAACAAGACATGAAAAGATCAAGACCAAATTCCTCAGAACTCGAGTGCAGAAAGAATTTGCATATGAAATCATGAGGGCTGTCTTATGCCTTTAAATAAACCTACCGAGTCTATAGGATGCAAAAATAATAAGCATGTTGAAAAGGAAAAAAAGTACTCTAAGCAACTGCAGGAACATTATTCAGACACAAATAGAATGTAAGATTTTTTAAAAAAAAGGTAGAAGAATTAGAAAAGAAAACCAATATATAATTAGCAGTTCATACAAATTTCAGCAGTGAAGGATTTTATCCAACTGTATCTTTCTTTCTCAAGACAACTTATTTTAAAGGTGAAGAAATGTACTTAGCTTTCCCTGTTTGGAATTCAGAAAGTACTTTGTATGGGTACAGGGGAAATTGCTAAACTGAAGATGTTGAGAAAGGTGAGATTTAGAGAACTGAAGTTGGGCTAAAGGACAGACAACAGTGGGTCATGCAAAAATCAGTGTTTTCAGGCAAGGCTTAAATATTCCTAAATTACTTATGTTGGAAATGATCTGGCTTAATATTTTCATTAATATTGTGAGCACAGAAATGGACATGCTACAGAAAAGCAGATGTGATTAAAACCTAAAAAATATTTCCAGTACTACACTGTAAAGTGAATATTTTGATGAATAGATAAGTAGCATTGTTTTTAAAACAAGTAGAAAATAATGAACATATGGGATAGAAACTAAAATTTTGGGTTACTTGTCAGTTAGACAAAAGAGGAGAAAGACATGAAAAATATAAGATTACAGAAAGACCGCTAATGACCAATGACATGTATTTAAGAGGACAAAGGAATTTGTAAGTGAAATCGATATACTTCTAGTGAGCATACAAAGTGAAGTTATAAATGTTAAGGTAATAATCATGGTGAGAACTAATTTTTATATAAAGGTCTGACCACACATGTTTAAGAAAGATAGATTCAAGTGGGATTTATAGAGCAGTACTGAAATCAGGCTGATGGAAGAAAAACTTACTTAAATTACTCTAGAAAATAAAGTCTCTGCTTCTGTCTCATGACAGCAAGGATGGCTGTGGTGTAACAAATGCCAAAAAGAAAGGGATATGATCAAAGTAAAGGCCAAGATGAGAATGAATTATTATTATCATCTGGCAATGTCTAAATTTATTCCAGCTATTCAGATTTAAGTTTACAGTCCAAAAGAAGAATGAGAATCAACAGAGCGAGTTTCACACAAAATCTGTGAATTTCAACAAGAGTTACTTTCATATGTTTAATTTGCTTTTCACTATAGCTGAAAGTGAAATTTAAGGGAATTGTCTCCTCACGGGGACCCCAACTGTAGAGACAAACTGCTAAAGCAAATTTCGGCCATCTGCTCTAACAGTATACAATCACAAGCAAGTAGGAAAAGGGATAGGACATCCTTTCTGCTTGGAGTTGAGGGAACTAGCATACTTTTGATGTGAGATTATATTTATAGCAAACTTGGGCAATCTGGAAATAGAGGTAGCATATAAGCTTTGTGGATAGAGCTCTCTTGGGATTCAGATAATCTGTAAGAGTAGAGAGGAATTCAAGAATGTTCTATGGTAGTCAAAAAAAATCTGTACTACTAGGGAATTTTTCAATTGCATACATTCTGTTGATGAAATGTGCTGTTTTTTCAAATAATTGTTTATAGGAATTAGACATTCTTAAACTCAGAAGGAAAAAATATCAAATGGGCAGGAATGGTATGAAATCTTTCTTATTGGGGAAATACCAGTGGAGTCATAACTGGGTTACTTGGGGACCAATTTAAATTGTTTGTTTTCCTTGGTCTATTTGACTCATCCCAGAAGTTAAACTTACCACTGCTTAGGAGAATTCTCTGATCTATTGAACATGATACCAACTCTTGTAAGCTTATGGACCTCTGAATATCTTCCAGATCAGTTTGTGCAAGCAATTGCCAAACAGGCAGAGGCTTGGGCTGAAACTTCCGAGAACTCAAAATGTGGGCCAAATTCATTCTTTGCAGTCTTGCTCTCATGTTTTTTCACATTTTTAATGTGTCCGGATTATCCTGAAAGAGCACAGAAAACCATTTTGATTCTCAAAACTTTAAGTAGTGAAAAATGTATTTTCTGTTAATTCCTATGGAAGTTCCAGTAAAGACCTCAACTGATGAATCATAAACCACAAATAAAAGTCTCACTCCTTAGTTCTTCATAGGCCTTTTATGCTTTAAACATTTGCTGTCAGCCTTGTAAGACACCTGGTGTGCTGCTGTATTGTTGAATAAGATTAGATATTTCATTTATATTGAGGAGATTATGAACAGTTTTCCCACTGAGCGACGAGACATTGGGTTGAAAAGATTGAACTGTGGGTAGGTATTTACATAGACTAAGGTTAGAAATATAACCTAGCTGACCAGTTTTCCACAGCTTCCTATATAATGATTTTCTAGGCTCCCTATATAATGAATGAAGAAAAGAATAGTTTTAATTCAGAGCAGGACTGTGGTCTTTTAGGGGAGAACCCTACTATAGTGATACTGATTATCCTGCAGCAGATGAGTGTCTAGATACTAAAATTGGTATGTACATTGCCACTGCAGTTGCTTAGTTTTGACAATTCAATGTTTTCCATCAAAATTAGATTGCTGAAAAATTCCTGATCAGTGCCAGTTGGCGCGTGTTTACAGCTGGAGTGAGTCAGCCACATACATTGTCCGCTGGCACACGTAGCTGTTGCTCAGACTGACACTATGATATGAGGAGTATTTGGCAGGTTGGTCTTAGAGCAGCAGCAAAGAGATGCCTCTGTCATCTTCTGCTCCTGCAGCCCCCATCGTGGCCCTGTAGAATGGCCCAGAGAACAAGCTCTCTCCATGTAGCAGCAACTCCGTGGATGTAAATGACTGATGGAAAGACCTGAAAGAAAATTTTTTTCTCTCTATTTATGTTTTTTATTTGACTGGAGAGGTTATGCAATGGCTATGTCCTAGTTAACACAATAAAAGTGATTACTTTTTTAAGGACAACAAGTAAAGAAACTAAAAAAATACTTAATCTATGGTGAATACTTTCTTCACTTTAAGTTGAAGTTTTTCCTTGAATTAATTCTGATAGTCTATAATAATTTTTGCCACAAGAAAAAATTGATTTTGTTTGTCAAAAAGACAAATTGATTTTTCTAAGTTTTCCATTTCCTTCAGCTTGAGCTATTTGCCATTTTTGACTCAAATTCATGAATAATCACTTACTACATACCACTCCCCTCCCCCATCAAAAGACACTTCTGGACACTTGCATTCAAACTGAGGAGAAAAAGCCTCACTGAGAAAATATATAAGAAAAATATTCAGTTCTATTATCCTCCAATTCTTCAGAACTATGTATGGGCTCACTGACTTCTGCAAAACATATTTGCAATAAATGGTTTTGTGTTCGCCTCATGTAGGGCACCACTACTTAGCAGGATATAACTGGCATTTCGCTCTCTGATGCAAAAATGTTTCACATAACAATAGAAATATTGACACCACTTACCTCAAGGCATTGATTCTCTTAAATAACAACTGCTTTCTTTTTTTTCACACTCCTGTACCTTCCCCCTTGGTGTTAGTTTAACACTAGGTGGCCTGAGTTGTCTTTTTCCTGTCGGAACACTCTTTCTAAAATGATCTGCATTGCTACAGTCTCTGTCCCCATCACTGCTAGTGTCTGTGCTGCTCTTCCTTGATTTGTTGAATGCATCTTTGATAATTCTCCAAATATTGCCCTCATTTTATTGCAACATTTTCATATGCACAGTTTCACTTCTAACCCATCAAGCTTAGGATTTTCACTGTCCTCCTGGCTTTTGTTCCTGATTTGTAATGCATTCTTCCTACAGGACTTTCAGCAAGTCCTTTTCCTCTCACTCTTCTCTTTCCTGTACAGTTATACTTTCTTAAACCGTAATATTTCTGACTCTATTTTTGACTAGCTGTGTTGCTTCTTTGTGGGGAAGGATATCTGAATTTTCAAGCACACCACTTTTCATAAAGAAGGAATTGTCTGACACCGTCTCTGGCATGCAATTCATGTATATATAGTTGCTAATCATAAAACCATAGAATCATAGAATAAAGTAGGGTGGAAGGGATACCTGAAGGACATCTGGTTCAAAATTTAAATACTCCTGTTGTTTACTGAAAACAGTAGAATCTATGATACTCCTGTTCAGTCTATGTTCTGTGATTATGATAATGAATAAAAGGGCAATTAAAATTATTTCCAAATGTCCTGAAATACACGTTGTATTCTTTGATGATAAATGCAATCAGCGTGAAAGAATTAAGCATTTTGGATGTTCTAAGCTGTTTGATCTTGTTAAAAGGAGTGATTTTAGGAAGATTTATCACAGTTAGGAACCAAGTACCCTCACAGAGTATAAAGACAGCCTATTATAACAGAGTTC
The DNA here is from genome assembly GCA_013397775.1 of Eulacestoma nigropectus. Lineage (NCBI taxonomy): Eukaryota > Metazoa > Chordata > Aves > Passeriformes > Eulacestoma > Eulacestoma nigropectus. The sequence goes on along the minus strand of VZTE01005377.1, from coordinate 95,401 downwards.
TTCAAAAGAGGGCAAGTGTGAGCTGCATCATTTCAGAGCTATCCTTAGTTTAGTTCATTTCTGATAATCTGGAATGGACTTTCTTTGAGGGGATCAACTGCCATTTCCATTTTTAAATTGCTTGTAAGGAATGTATGATGTCTGATCTGGTTAATTGAAAGTCGTGCCAATCATAAGGCTAATCTGAAGAAATATACAAAAAAGAAAAGCTTAGCAGTTCCTGTTAAAATGCGAAGTATCTGCAGTATGCCTAATTGTTAGTGTTTGAAAACTGAATCTCGTTCTTTTTTGAAGCAACATTTTTATTCTAAATTAAATATAATACTTACTGATATTCTTTTCTCATTGACTAAATTTGAAATATGCAGAGACTTGTTTGATCTTTGGCATATTGCTATGAGATGGAGCTGGATTTGAGATATATGAGACTGAAAATATACCAAAGAGAACTGCAGGCTAATTGCATCCTTGTTAAGGCTGAGGGAGTTTTACATTTGACTTCACTTAGAACAGATATATTATGATTCAGACTGAATTACAGTCTGAATAACCTGAAGTCTTATGTAGTAAATTGCTGGTGCATCTAAGGCCTGTAACACTACCAAAATAAAACAACATGAATTAAAAACTAAAACTACATGTTGCTTTTGTGGTAAAAATAGGAAATATTAGGATCAAATTTCCTTTTCTGTTTCAATGAAATTTGCAATTTCACTGCTTTTGCAATTGCTTATATCTCAAAGGGTAGGACAAATTCTCAAGCTGGGTAATATGGGCCATCAAGCTGCTGTGAAGGACTGTCTCATTCTTCTGTAAATCTTCTCATGTTTCTTGTGGGTAGAGGCCACTTTTTATTTCATGTGTGCATAGCTTTGGCCATTGTTATCTCACAAAGCTCCCTATATGCACTGTAAAATTCTTATTAGTGTTTAAATAACAAAGTTCTTATGATACATTTGAATTTTATTAGGTCATCTTCTCTACCTCATAGTGTGCTGGTTTTGGCTGGGATAGAGCTAATATAGTTCCTAGTAGCTGGTACAGTGCTGTCTTTTTTATTTAAAATGAGAATAATATTGACAACACACTGATGTTTTAGTTGTTGTTGAGCAGGGCTTGCACAGCACCAAGGTCCTGTCTGCTTCTCACACCACCCCACCAGTGAAGAGGATGGGCATGTATGAGTTGTTGGGAGGGGACACAGCCAGGACAATGACCTCACCACATGGCATCATGCTCAGCATATAAAGCTGGGGGAAGAAGGAGGAATGGGAGGGACATTCAGAGTGATGATGTCTGTCTTTCCAAGTAATATCATGTGTGATGGAGCTCTACTTTCCTGGAGGTGACTGAACACCTGCCCACCCATGGGAAGTGATGAATGAATTCCTTGTCTTGCTTTGCTTGCATGCACAGGTTTTGCTTTACTTGCTGAACTGTCTTTATCTCAACCCATGAGTTTTCTCACTTTTCTGTTTCTCTCCTCCATCCAACTGAGAGGGGCTGGGTGAGCTGCTGCGTGGGGCTGAGTTGCCAGGTGGGGTTAAAACCACAACACATGGTTAATGATGAGTCATTTCCCCAGTGCATTTCCAATTGCTTTGACCAAACTACTTTTAAATAATTTAAACCAAAAGTGCTTCTATTGTTCACACTGGGAGGCTTTCATTATTCTGTATGACACTTGGCGTATGTGATGTGTATTACAACAAGGGCCTGCTAGTTAACTATTGCCAAAACTATGACTTTGTTTTTATTGTTCAGTTATTCACATAGTGTTCAAATTCATAAGAAAATAAGAAACTCAAGGACTGCAGGTTTTTTTTGGTCTTTAGTAGTAAGAGAAGATACCTAACTCTCATCTTTTCAGATGGAGAACTTGCCCTGATGCTCCTGGGCTACTGGGACCAGGTTTGGAGTTTGGTAACAATGTAACAGATGTTTCTAAATTCACTGGGAATGTCTGTGACTACCAAGTAACCCTTTCTTTTGATCTTAACGATGCAGAGAGCACTTAATGAGACTTGCTTATATTAACCCAAGAGCACGCTATCCAAAAACCTGCTCTTCTGAAGCAGCACAAGCTGTGGCACCTTTGTGGTAGCTATGTATATTGTGAGACAGCGCCAGAGAGCAGCCCCCACAGCAGGAGAATCACAGAGGGGTCAGGCTCAGCTCCTCCTTCAGTTTGTGGTGTGTCTCAGGGAGCACTTTGTGACTGGAAACTATAAGACCAAAGCACCTGGGTCTTCAGTGGAGATGTTGGGAAAAAGGGTGGGAGAGAAAAATAAAGTCCAGAAGAATATGCAGGAAGGTCTACATGTTGAATCTTGCACAGCTTTTCATGTCAAGGGGTAATACTGTTCAAAGGATGAAGAATTCTGGTCTATAGCCTTTGATCAGTCTCAAAATGAAGTGAAACTCTACGTAGATGTTGAAATATATTCCTCAGTGCTAATAAATTTCTAATAAGCTAGATACCTAACCATGTAAATCATACACGTAGTCTTACTCTATAATAGCATAAGACAAAGATTGAATATAATTTTTAGGACAGTGTTACGGAAAAGATTGTTCTTCATAAGCTCAGTTGGGCAGTTTGTTATGCATGAATTCATTACTCCAGCTGACTGCTTCTCATGACCGAGCATATCCAATGGATTCAAGTGTCAGAGTAAAACAGTCTCACACCGAATGCTTACAGAGATTTCCAAAGCAACTAACATTTGCTATTTTAAAATCATTTCACAGCAGATGAAGACTCAGAGACAACGTGGCCTTACAAAATAATGGAAAGGTGAAGTATATTTCCATCTCACTCAAAGGCACCACTGTACACTGGGAAAGGGAGCCTGCACTCCATCTCTTCAATGACCTCATTTTGTGTCCAAATATGTACCACTGAGCCCAGGAATTTCACAGCAGGGTGTCCTGCCGCTACCTTTGTGGTTTAAGGGAAGGATGATGGCACCCTGCTGTTTGCTGTTGGCCTTCAGGGAGGTCTTCTTTCCCACACTCCTGTGCATGTATATATACGCTCGTGTGTATATATATATATTATATATATATATATGTATGTACATGATCAATGTATAACCCAGAAAATGAGACAGTTATGAAGAGGTGCCCTTTGCAAGGACCAGCAGAGAAAGAAAGAACATCTACTGCATTAGCAGGGATAATATTCAATCCCACTAGGCTAAGGCAATATTATAGGTAAGAGATTAACCCAGAAAAGGATATTATTTTTTTAAAAATAAAGAAAGCAAAAGCTAATTAAAGTATCTTTAGGAAGGAAAGCATTAGCAGTCAGAAAGCTCACTGCTAAAAGGTAAGTTTCTTAACTAAAAATAAGTTGTTCAATTAACAAAAAACATTTTAAAATTACAGAATAGATCTTACAAAAATGTTTAGACTTTCTGATTCTTTCTCTTTCCTGATGGTGAAGTTATTTCTTTTGTTTCTCTTTTCATTATCAAGGCAGACTTCTGCTGCAGAGCTTCATTAAAATGGCAGCTGCCTCTGAGAGAAACAACTCTATTTGGTGAATGGAATCCTGACAGAGCGACTCCATGTCTAAAATCTACATGGAATATTTTTGTCCTCTATGTGCATGACGTACATGGCCATGAGTACAGGCACACCTGTAACAAGTATGCATGTGTTGATATTTGTCTGGAAAATGTCTGTAAACACATTAAAAAATCACAAATCCTTTGTTTTTTGCATGATTCCCCTTGTCACTAGAATCCCTATAGCATGGTCACATCCAACAACTGAAACTAATTTCAGAGGGTTCAGATGTGTTGCTTTGACACAGACTAGCATTAGAGGCTATTTGGTTGCAGCACCAGGAGTTCCCCTCCTCTCACTGTAACACTGGTCCTCTCTGACTTCTTCCAACAAAGGAATAAGTAGGCAGCAGCACATCATGCACAGGTCTGTTAGAAAACAGGAGCTTCAGAGGCCAGGAGGAGGTGTAGTTTTTCATTTTCACCAACAAGATTAGCGTTTTTCATTCCCCAGAAGGTTTATTAAGACATGCATGGACTTTCTCAGTTGACAGACCAGATCCTGGTACTCACATCCCAGGCACTGCACTAGGATGCTGCACATTACTTTGGCTGTCCCAGCTGTACCAGCTATGAGGGATGTTTCCTCTAGCAGAGGAACAGAGACAAAACAGAGGAAGATCATGCCATAGTCTGCTTCAGTCGCATCCAATCAGTTTATCATTGCTCGTATTATGCTGCATCTCCCCCAGAAGCTGCATCCAGCTCAGTCTTCTCCAGAGTTATTTCTGACATTTTGCACCAGACACAGGTACTCACTGGTTTGTATTTTAGTTAATTTTAATATATTGGGTAGTTTTTGTACCTTCTTGAATATCCATTTTTATGCACATGAAAAACTTTACATCACTTACAGAACATTGCCAAGAGAACTGGTTTTCAGATTTTTCCAGGCACTTTACGCCATGTTCTTTGGACTGTTCAGTAAAAACGTACCTTAAACTTGCGTAAAAATAAAATTTGTGGCATGAACTGCTATACTAGGGAAGAATATGCAGCAATTTAACAGTTAGATATGTCAGACACAGGGATGATATTACTAGATATATCATTCTTTTCTGTAGAAATGTCTAGGCAGGGGGTCAGAAAAAAGTATGTAATATCATTCATGTTCCTTTTTATTGATATACTTTTAAGAGCTACTTGAACCTGTCACACAGGGCTTCATTTGGTGCTCCTTGAAGTTAATGGAAAACATTGGATTGACTTAAGGCCATAGTTCAGGCCTATAACTGATCTAAATGAGATGCTAATAAGATGTGTATATTAATATCTCTGCCTCCTCCAGTCTCTGGCACTACCATTTCACTGTATCTTGTCTTAAGCTACATGCATAAGTCTCTGAGAGAAGTTACTACTTTCTTCGACTGCAGAGCTACCTAGACAATGCACAAGTGAAATACGAAATTTGAAGAAAAGGGGAAAAGACAATTTAAAATAAGTAAAATTTTGTGAGATGTTTTATAAGAGGAAAAAGTAAAAATATCAGTTACGCAAATTTTGAACACATAAACAAGGAATTCCGGAGACTTCCAAATATTTTTCTTTTTTGACCTTTCAAGCAGCAGAGACAGATAACATGAAACTAAATACCCTCCCACTACCAAACACATTTTTACTGAAGATGACTTTCAAATATTTCTGAATGCTCCTGATTATCTCCAGACAAAAAATGTGACACATCATTGTTAACTTAATATACCTGAATGTATATTTTTTTTTTGTCAGGACTTCATAACAATGCCAGAGAAACCAAGATCTGAATGTAACTAATGGGCCTGCATGTCATTCTTCAAAACAAAATTTTGATTCTTCCACTAAGATTTTTGGAATGGGATGAAAAAAATGGAAAATATTAGATGTCTGTACAGATTGTCTCCACTAAATCCTGAACCAGAGTGACATACAGATTCCTACTAATTATCAAAAAGTCAGCAATTGTATAGCAGCAAAAGTCTCAGAGGAAGAAAATGACAGCCAGTTTTCACAAAAGCAGAGCTTGTTTTAGTGAAAGAAAGGCTCAGCACATTCCTAGCCTGATGGTATGACTGGATCTATTGCACAGGTGCAGGAAATCTGTCCCTTCCTAGAAGAGCATGGAGCTCTTCCTAGAAGAGCAGTCCCTTTGTGCATGCACAGCACATGGTGCACTTTCCCAGGAGCACTGGACCTGTGTGACCTGTGTAGTTCCTCTGTCACCAACCTGCTGCCAGGCTGGCAGAAGGGCAACCCAGGAAAATGGCAGCTGGTGCAGGATTATCAGGCTGAGTGCTCTTCAAAGGGTAGGAGAAAAAGGTACATGGCAGAAGAGGAGTAAGAGAAGAAAGCCTTGTTAATAAATGTTTAAACTACTTTCTACCTTTCCCATGGTACAGGTTTTGACTGCAAGAAAATCCTGAGATAATGCAGCCATACTTTTTCTACAACTTTGTCAAGTTTACTGTCATCACAGCCTTATCAACCAAAGCTGTGTAGATTAGAGAATGTCTAGAAAGAACTTATAAATAGACACTAATGCAATAATTTTTTTTAAATGAAATGGAAAACAATATATTTAGTTAGTTAGTACATGATTCAAGCCTCACACGGGCGTAATAGGAGCATCTGTTGTACTTAGCATTAAATGTTGTCTAATGTAGTCTGACTTTTAGTTACTATCTCTCTATATATTGATAGATATTAAACATGATTGGCCCAAATACTGAGCCCTGGGGAAGGCACTTGTCAGCTGGATATCACTCCACTGACCACCACTCTCTGTGCCTGACCAACCAGCCATCTTTTACCCAGTGAACAGTGCACCCATCCAAGCCATGTGCAGCCAGTTTCCCCAGGAGAATGCTCTGGGAAATTGTGTCAAAGGCTTTACTAAAGTCTAGACAGACAACATCCATAGCCCGACTTTCAATTTCTGTAATAAGTATGTAACATGTAAGTCTTGAGAGTTTCTGTCTCAAGAATTACAGATCTGTTAGAAAAACAGTGAAGCTTGATGCCAAACCACAAAGCAATGGAGAGAGCACCTACACTATTGATTCATATACTTTCCAGGGACAGATACAGTATTATTACAGTCACTGTTATCTAGCAATATTTCATTTGAGAATAGAAAACAACTTTTATTGGGTAGACAGTGCCAAAACTCAGTTACCTTCAGTTTAAGTTGCTTAGATAGACATGGATTCAGAGAATGTGCAGAGAAAATGTGAATCTAATGTTATAGCCAAATTAATATTTAATCTTGTATCTTACACTGAACAGACAGCACACTGACAGCTCAGTCATTCTTCTGCTCTATGAGATTGCAATCTTTGTCTGCAAATAGTCAGAAAAGGATCTGAGGCTTGGATTTACAGAACCAAGGTGAATAATCTGCTAATTGATAATTTCTGAATGTCTTTTGTTGTTTGATGTTTTGCTGTTGTTGTTTTTATGGGGGTTTTACTTACTTTTGAAAGACAAGGTGTTGCACAACTTCCAAAATCACGAGAATGTGCAACACAGGAAGAAGTGGTACTGAGGAAAAAAGAGGTCTTTCAGATGGTAAAGCAAGCACAGTCATTAGAGAAACACAAAATACTTTCATCAAAGGCTACTGTTACAGTGAATAATTTGTCTTACTCATCCATTGGGGATGTCTAGTAAAGGCATATCAGTGCACACATATCAGTGTCTGGGGTCTTGTAATTATACTGTATTTAGTTTCCCCTTTTAATGATTAATTTTGTTTGCACATTGGGATAGTGTTCGGGTGTTCTCTCTCTAAGTGGTTATATCTGCATTCCTTAGTCTTGGGAATCCTTAAAAAAGATGAATCTGAGATTTTCCCTCTTTGCTCCTCTCCTGACAAATTCTGCAGCTGGTGACTTGTTGTTGTTTGATATTACAATGATAATCATGCCCTTCGTTTTAATACTCTAGAGGGTAGATAAAATTTGCACTGCCTAATGTTAAGCCTTTGGATGTAGTGGGCCATGGAAACAAAGACACTGGTATGTGTGAAGTTCTGGAGTGTAGAAAAGAAACCACACATTTTTTTACATCCAAAGGAAACATCAAATTTGTTACGTACATTGATTCCAGAAGAGAAGAGAGACCACAGAAGTAATTTTAAAAACTCTAGGCGTATGAGAGCTTGATATTTTAATAATATTTGTTGGTGAGGCTCAAAATTGTTTGTCTTTCACACAGAGAAAAAATTGCTTGGGGTATCAGGATATGTATTCTCTCAGTGCAGAAAAACAATCTTTCTAAATGGCAGGTTTTTTTTTTTCCCCAGAAGAATAATATTTACTTCCCAATTCAATATAAATCCTGCACTGTATACAAGCAAAGTCCAGTCTTCTTAGGTTGTTCTTCCTTCAGATCCCTTTTTTTTCAAGGAAACATTCAGCTACTGAAATTCCTCTAAAGAGATTCCCATTTTCTAAGGAGGCTACCTCTTGGGAATTATGCTGCATGGTCTTAAGGAATACGCTTTATTTTCTGGAGTGGCCTTCTGTTGAAGAAAAGGTTAAAAGTGCCAACAGTGTCAGTGAAATTTGGCCTGGTAATAAGCCCAAAACCTGACCTGCATAAGCCATTGGGAGAGTGCACTGCCCACATCTGATTCAGTGCTTCAGTGCTGCTTTAGGACAGTGGCCAAAGCAGGACACCAGTGCCAGCTGCGCAGTGGTTTTTGTTTGTGTATGGTGTCAGCACATCACACCTGAGACCACCAAATTGTTTCCATAGGCCAATGAGCTCTAATTAGGAGTCATTCCAACACATTTTAATTTTCAACAGAGAAACTTAAATTACCTGGAAATGCATTACACATGCAGAAAGAAATTAGAAAAATATTCTTCTTAAGTTCTAACCTAGGATACTTTCCCCTTTATTAGTTCCAGAAACTTCATATTTGTGTGCACATTACATATCACATCTCCCAAAAAGAAAAAGGAGAAAAGAGCACTTGGGATCAGTCACATTTGCTGCAGAGGTCTCAATTATTTCAACAACTGTTAATTATGTAGAACTGATATTTTTTACTAAAAATTACCAGAAACTCAAAAATAGAGTAAGTCGAATGAATAAGAGATAACAAAAGCTTCAATATCTAGATCTTCTGACAGTTAAAAACAAGTCTGCTTGCTTATTATTTGAAAGCTTGATGGATATGTTTCCCTATCTAAATATTTTTGTAACCTAAGCCTTGGTTAAGTTACAGACCTATGATCTGTATTGTATGTTTGGATCTTTCTCCTTTTTTTAATTTTAGGAATAGATTTTCTATCTGGTTAAATATACTCTATTTACCTATGGGTCGTTATTTCCCCTTCATACACACAGAATAAGATCAAAACCTTCACTATTTACTCATAATGTCTGTTATACTGGCTGCACAGTAATAATTTTTACACCTGCTCACAAAGCCCACTTGCAGCTTTCTAAAATACATGTTTAGATTTGCTCCCAGCTGTTCCTGTGGCTCCTGTGTTCTTGTTTGCTTGACTTCTTCATCTGATCTAAAAACCCACACTTAATGAGCAATCCACAAAAGTGAGTATATCTTTGCAAGTAGTGATTCGCTTCTGCTGTTATTTCTTCATTTGTACTCTGCAGGAAATGAAAACTGAATGCCCACAAAGATGCCTGTCAGCTCTTCCGCCCAATTTCAGAAAAGGTCATGGCATTCTCGAGGGGCAGTCTGCAATTCTAGTATTCAAAGTCAGCATTTTGTTGAGTGCTAAATCTAGTAAATGTTTCACCTACCACACACCATCTCAGACGTAAGAAAAAGGACCTTAATGATCCAGCCAAAATACCCACTTGCCTAGTCTATCCAAATACTCATTTCAAAGATACCACTTAGAGGTCTGTTACTCAGAAGTGACATTCTTTGAAGAAAAGCATTACATAAAGAAATAATCTGCCCAGAACTTCAGCATTTGTTTTACAGCTGTCATAGTTAAGAAACCATTTTCAGCACTGTGCCATGGAATGTGCTAGCTGGCAAAATCAAGCTTAGAGGGCTGCAAGCTTCAATCCATTTTGGATCATAAGAAATCAGTGTGTTCATTTGTCATCTCAAATAGCCATGCCTTTGTCCATGAACAACATGCAAACCAATGTACAGAACAACTTCAAAGCATAAATATCAGATGTGAGAGGATGGCTCAGAATACTCGAAGTTAATGCTCAGGTGCCACGTTGATAAGCATAGGACAGATCTTTGGAGAAAGACAAAGATAAATAACAGGAAACATCAAACATCCTTTCATCCTTCACAGTTCATTAACATCTGAAAGACGATACTACCCATTTAATTTTCGATATGGTATGGTGATATCAGCCCAATGTCTATCTTTTTCCTCGCAAGGACCAGATCCACAAAAAAACAACCAACCAACAACAACAACAAAAAACAAACAAACAAACAAAACCACAAACAAACAAACAAACAAACAAACCCCCTCTCAAAACCCCACAAAAAAAATCAACCAAACAAAATACGTGTAGAATCATTTTAGTTGGAAAAGGCCTTTAAGATCGAGTCCAACCGTTAACCCAGCACTGCCAAGTCCAGCACTAAACCAAGTCCCTAAGTACCACATCTACACATCTTTTAAATATCTCCAGGGGTGGTGACGCAACCACTTCCCTGGGCAACCTGCTCAAGGGCTCATTTTAATGGAATGTTTTCCGTTCTGTTCTGGGAAAGGCCAGAAGTTTTTCTTTTGAAGCACTTAGATTAACATATGTAAGGGTTGTCAGAAACTCTAGGTATGTCATCTTTCACTCCATCTTCTTAAGGATTTAAAGTCTATGAGTGGGTCCAAACAAGTCCCTGTTGAACAAACATTTCAAACAGTTCCTGCTGCTTCTGTCAGAGGATGACAGATCAGGATCCTCACCAGTTCAGTATTTTAATGACAAAGACTCTTATCCAAAATATGAGTGACTATGGTTTTCTTTCTTGAAAGAAATCAAGTTTCATTTCCTCTACTCTCTAAAGCATACCTGTCCCAGTGCAGGTACCCTCAAAACCCCACCTGTTTACTTTGGTTCAAGCATTGCATGGTGTCATGGGTTGAAACTGAGTTGATTGACAAGCTTTTTTAGCCAATGCGCTTTTGTGAATTTTGCATATTTAAATCCCGTGCAAGGGCGGGAAGTTCCTCTCTGGTTCCCGGTCTCCTGAGGGAGGAAGGGGGGCCTCGGAGCCCCGAGCGGCCTCCGGGCCCGGCCCGGGCCCGGCCTGGGCTCCTGCCTGCCCTCCCTCAGCCCTCTCCCTTCCCTCAGAGCCGCAAGCAGCTAAACTAACCATGGGCTGCTCGACAGCCGAATCCATCTGGCTCGGCTTCTGAATCAGGAGGGACTTCCCCTCCCCCTTCATGCAGCCTGGGGGAGCGTCCTCTCCCCCCTCCTGCAGCCCGCGCAGACCCAGCGGGACCAGCGGAGCCTCCTTTTCCAGCCTGCACAGCTCGCACCGAACTGAACAGCAGCGCAGCCCGTGGGGAAAGACGTGAGGGAGAAGAACATGGAGGCTGCACGGTCAGGGAGAAAGAGAAAGTCAGTCACGTGGGACGACGCTGAGATGGCGGC